>JAUMJL010001321.1:0-140760 GCA_033558185.1 Dromococcyx pavoninus | reverse complement strand
GGGCCTGCCGGGGCGGGGCCTGGGCGGGAGGGGCAAGGCCTAACCTGGCGGCAGGGGCGGGGCCCTGGCTGAAGGAGGTGAGGCCTCTTGATGCTGTTTGGCGGGAGGGGGCGTGGCCTGTTTTGCGGGCGTGGTTTGACGGGCCGGCGGCGGGAGAGCGGGCGCGCAGCAGTTGGCGAGGCGGCAGCCGTGCAGCGCCCGCAGCCTCTGGGTCCCCCGCGACCCTGGCCCCGCAGTCCAGGCACGATGTGGCGGCGCTGGGAGGTGGAATATGACGAGAAGAGGGAGCTGCGGGAGCTCAACTCCCGGCTGCGGGTGTTCGTGTCCCGCGTGCGGGAGCTGGAGGAGGAGAACCGCTTCCTGGCGCGGGAGCTGGCGGAGCTGCGCGAGCAGGAGCTGCTGGGGCTGCGGGTGCCCGAGCAGGAGCTGGCGTGGCTGCGGCTGCAGCTGGAGGAGCTGAGCCGGGCGAAGCTGAAAGCGGAGCTGGAGCGGGACGGGCTGCGGCGAGAGCTGGAGCAGCTGCAGGCGCTGGGGGCTGAGGTGCTGGCCATGCGGCGGCGGCTGCAGCCCGAGCTGGCCGGGCAGCAGGAGCTGCTGCAGCGGCTGCGGAGCGAGTGCGTGGCCCTGGAGGAGCTACTGCTGCAGCTGCAGGTCGAGCATGGTCACCTGGCGGAACGGCAGCAGCGGGAAGCCGTGGAGATGCGGGAGCTGCGGGTTGACCTGGCCGCCCTGCCGCCCCCCCTGGCCGGGCTGAGCCTGGAGGAATTGGAGGAGACCTACGAGGTGCTGCTCGGCCAGTACTGCCAGGAGACCCTGCTGCGCTATCAGGAGCAGATCCGGGCGCTGCAGGAGCAGGAGGCGCAACGGAGCCGGGAGAACCTGGAGCTGCTGCGGGAGGAAAGCCGGCAGTGCCGGCAGCACCTGGAGGAGCTGCAGCGCCAGGGCCGGGAGCTGGGCGGGCTGCGGCAGCGGCTGGAGCAGGAGCTGCTGACCTTGCAGGACCACCACGGCGCCCAGGTGGAGGAGTACCAGGTGGGTGGCAGTGCCCTGCACCGGGCCTCTCCCATCCGTCGTCATAGAATCACTTGGTTGGAAAAGACCATCGAGTCCAACCGCACCTGTCCACTACTGAACCATTACTGAGCACCTTATCTACCCCTCTTTAAAACATGTCCGGGGATGGGGACTCAACCATGTCCCGGGGCAGCTATTCCAGCACTTTCTGTCCTGCCAAGACCCTCCCGTGCTGATTATGGTGTCCTGAATCTCCTTCCACCCTCCCACCTGCTTTCCCACTTCAGTTCTGGCCCATGGTGAGATGTGAGCCCAATCGGCCAGGACCCAGTCCCTTTGAGACCCACTGCTCCATTTGGGGTGAGCTGGCTGTGAAGGGTGGGGCTCAGAAGGGAGAGAGTGACCCTGAGGACATCTTCCTGGTGACAGGTGCTCCCTCCACAACCTGCCCTCGGCAGGGACCCAAGAGCTGGCGTGCAGGCTTGCCAGGGCTCCTGCTCAGGCTGGCATGAGCCCATGGGATACAGAGCAATCCCTGGGAGCTGGTGAACCAAGTCCCCGTGCGGAAGGACACAAAGCTTCCCTTGGAGCCTGAGGCTTGAGGTTGACTTCTTGTGATCAAAGAAATGATCCAACTTTTCACCCTGCTTAGCACGTGCTCCTGTGTGCTTTGAGCCTACATCAGAGCTTGTAGGCCCCAGCGTAGTTAAAACCTTAAAGGCAGGAAGACTAGTTACTTTGCTACAGGCAGTGAGCAGAGTGGGAACTTTTAGGATTACAACTTTAACAAAGTGATTGATACATCTTCAATGTGGATGTTTGGTGGTGTTAAACAGAACTATAGCTGAGAATTTGGTGACAGAGTAGTGTTTGGTGTAACCATGTATAATCACCCTGTGCGTGTGAACAGATCAGCAAATGCTGGAACAGCAAAATATCAGTTCATCTGATTTAGAGCAGAGAACGGTATTAGATCATCCAGACCATCAATCGATTTCCTGAGGGTGACATTTCTTTTGTTCATTGTTAGACCTTTTATTAACACTCTGCTGGAGCTTGGTGTTTGTCTCAACCCCGTGTGCTGATGGTCACGTTGTGTCCAACAGCCATGGCAGTTTATGGAGATGCTGGCAATTGGGAAAGGACCGAGACCTGTTGCTGCATGTCTGGTTTTTGTACACTGCTAGGTTGTTTGTAGGCTGCATAGTTTGCAGATGCTGTGAACTGAGGCAGATGAGGTGTGTAACAAGGAATCAGAAAGGCTTTTAAATTTCAAATAATTTTTTTGTTTTAATTTTTCCCAGAACACTTAATTCTTTCCATCTTTCCATATGTAAACATTTCCAAAGCTTTAGAAGAAGGTGTTATATGTAAATCCCTCATTAATTAAATCTATCCATCAGTCAAAGCCACGTGAAAATGTAAAGAAGAAAAAAAGCGCTTCATTTTTTTCCTGTTTTTTAAGGAGTATCAGCTTATTTAAATGTACATAAGCCTGCTAATATATAAAATTACTTCAGTTTCCAAAATATGTCCTCCTCGCTGTCTATATTTGTTATTAGGGATTTATAATGAAAATTTCATTGATCTTCAGTCATCATTGCTCACACTGAAAGCCTTTAAATATGGTGTTATTTTAATAACAGCATTTTGTTTAACTCACTCTGTGCTACAAGTTTTTCTTCTAAAGCCAGTTAGAATGGGTGTGTTCAGATACTGAACTCTTTCAAGTCAGCGAGGTGTTTTTATACCAGTGTGTTGACTCTGTAGCTGGTTGTATTTTTAAAGAATTTTATTCAGAAGAGCAAGTTGAGACAGAGCAACTCATTGTGGAAATGAGATGAAAATCAATGCATGTCCTTGAGTTGTCCTGATTCAGCACTCAAAAATGGATTGTTATTTTGATACTAAGATAACAAACTTCCAGTTTAATCTCATGAGCATTTGGTGTCATTTGGATTTTCCAGTAACAGTAACTTCAAGTCTTAGTGAAGGGTGAAGAGGAAAAGAAGTGCTTTGATAGCCAACCTGCAAACATGTGAGCTCTATCTTGTTATGTATATCCAGATAATATTTAAATTTAAATTCTGCTGAAAATGATGTAAGATTTGTAACTTTGAAGGGTTTCATATTTAAAATGTTTGGTTTCTAATGAGAAGGGCCTTTTCCAGTGGCCTTTCTATATCAGAAACAAAGTATCTTGTGTTCATATCCAGGAAAAAAATCATAGACTGTGTAGAAGTGTTTCAGGTATTGGTCTTGTGAGCAAAGCTTTTAGCCCTCCCTCATTGTTTCTTTTACTGGTGAAAGTATGTTTGGCATGGATTTGAAACGACTCCTTAAGGAGCATCTATTCCATGCTTATTTATTGTGAAGTGTCACGTAGAAATGGTATATATGTTCAGATTTAAATCAAGTGCTTATTGTCCATTGCAGCTGCAGTGGCAATTAGATTTATTCATATTTTCCATATGTCATCCAGTTGCCTTATATGTCCATCTTTGCCTCCTGCACCGTCCTTATCCTCACTAAAACTTCCAGCAATGCTAAACAGAAATATGTATTTGGAATTAGAATTTAGCTGAACCAGGCAAGCTGTAAATCAGACATTGTTTGGAAAACTTTCGCTGGTCATGGCTGAGTGCTAGAGGGATGAACTCAGCAGATCACTTCCATTATTTTAGCTGTGTGCTGTGACAATACTAATGCAAAACCTCCATGATTTGAGAAAGCCCTGTATTTTTTGCATGTAAAAATGGCCATGGCTCATTCTGCTAATTTGGAAAGATGCAGAATTTTTTCACTAATAGAATCTCTTTAGGACTGATTCCTGTGTCAATGTTGTGAGCTCCAGGGAAGAATAAAACATCTTGCCAAATGAACATGCAATATCCATGTCATGTGCGGTTTTTTTATGTACCACTTTCTAGCCAGCTAAGTGCAGAGTGTCAGTTCCTCCCCTGCTGAGCCACTGAATGAGCTATGGGATTGGTAAATAGTACCAGATGGAAAGTGCTGGAGCCTGGAGTCCTTTCTTTATTCCCTGAGTAGATGCAGCTTGGACAGCCCAAGTAATTTTTTTCCCCCCACTGCCCTTCTATAATTTCTCATTGCTGCCTCTAAAGGAACATCTGAAGGGTGAGAAAATCGCTTCTATTTAGTTACTCAGTTCTAGCAGGACATCACTGGGATTTGGGGAGCCGTGTGTCTGATGTGGTTGAGAAACAAACCTTTCCAAGAGAGTCCTGTGTGAAGCAAACAGCTGCAACAATACAGGTTGCCTTTTGTAAAATGGAAATTTGTCGGCTCGCAGTCTCCTGAATGCTGGCAAAGTGGTTTATGTACTCTTTGCATGCTTGGAAATGGGGCTTAAGACCAATTGTTCTCTGCATTATATTTAAGCATCAGTGACTGGAGGGCTAGAGGGGTGGCTCTCTGCCATTCAGTCTACAATGGCTGCTCCTGTTGGAATGAATTCCTTTGGAGCTATTACTCAGCTGGCTGAGTTATGTAGCCCCTTATGGTAATCATTAGGACATGGTATTTAACTTAGACTTTTGATTCCGAGTACTTTCCAAATCCAGTGGGTAGAATATAGACAGCTTTTCAAACCCAGGCTGCAGAACCTGGGGGTGAGGGACTGAAGTTCTTGTGTCTTAAGATAGGTTTGAATATCTCCAGTCTTTCAGAACTCCACACACTCTGTGGTCCAGTGTACAGATTCCCTGTATAGATTCGTCTGGGACTACATCAAGACCTGTTCATTATGAATTTCTTTAACATAAGCATGCACATGTGTACGTTATTTTTGATGTTTAATTGGGGAGGCAACAAATACCTAAATCACTTCATGTTTTGTAACGGAGCTTTTAGGGATTGGTCCCATAGAGATCCAGTCTTTCTTGTCTTTTGCTCCTTTTGCTGATTCCTCTGGTTCTGTCAACACCCTGTTCATTCTTGCTTGATAGTCTTTTCCTTTTAAACACAAGGCCTGGCACTTTTCTTCCCTTCTCATCTTGGGATTTTCCACTGTATCAGTCCTTGAACAGGGTTGTTGCCTCAGAGCTGCTAAAGGTCAGCGGTTCTGCTTGCCATTGTGGGTGACCATACGGGATGTTACCTCCACTGCGGTCTGGATGAGGCTGCTGGATGGTTGGTAGTGCTTTTTAAGATATGATTTGTCTTCTGCCATCAAAAGGGAGTTTTAAAGTACACTGAAGACTGTAGGCAAGGTTTATCAACATTAGTGTAATTGTTTAATGCTGCAAATGAAGAAATAGATTAACGTGTGTTATAGAGTTATGCCCACATGTATATGAAGATACAGGCAGCTTCCTTCATAAAACTTTCTTTTTACTTTTACTTTTAAAAAAAAGATTAACATTTGAAATGCCAGCACTTTATATTCTTAGTTCTTAAACCTTATTTCTGCCTAGCATATCAGACTGGCATTAAACAACCTGGGAAGTCCCTGCTGTATATTCATTTTTGTGCTATTGCTCACACCATAATGCTTGAACACTTGCTGCATACAAATGATGTATTTTGAATTTCTTAAAACTAGACTATCAATGCCTTGATTTTCCAGTTTGTATTGCAAATTATTTGTTAGTATGCAATCTAAAATAGCCTCTCATGAATTCCTGTTCAGTGTTGTACACGTGTATGAAATATTGCTCTGTAAATGACCGTTCAGTGTCCTTGCATAGTTCAGAGTGTTGTGAACAAAACATAACCAGGCCTTTGCAGAGATTCAGTATCTGTCTTCCCAGCCTATATGTCTATAGCATTTTGGTAAACATTAGTCTGCTGACTGAGGAGGATTGATCTGTGTTAGCAGATTATATCCATAGTGAGGAAACCATTAAAAACTGCCCTAATCATACTTTTAGTTCTGAGTCTAAACAGAGCTCCTTTCATTTAGCAGTGGAAGGGCTTATTTTCAAGAAGATGGCAATTTGCCCTTCACAAGCTTTCTGCCATGTTCTTTTGAAGAGCTTGAGAGTCATTTGTCTTGGTCTAAATCAAATCTTAATGTTCTGTTGTGTAAGTCTTCACTGTTTGTTCTATTGTGTACAGCTACTCAGTATTTGTCCATTTGGTATTTCAGGGTATGTTCAAATTTAGATAATTTTGGACTTCGGTATGTTTCTGTTCATCAGTCCCTTTCTACGTTTCCAAAACTTATATAAGAAAGATGGGCAGTCCTTACCTATTATCTCATCAGTGCTGCTGCTCTCAAATCATTTGCAGGTGTCATGCACCACCACCCCATGAAGGTACAAAGTTATATTTGGTTATTGAGATGAAAATGAACAATTATGTCTAACTTGTAGCAGTTATGACAAAGCTGGGTGGACTGTAAAGCAGATGTCCAAATATTGCAGAAGGCCTGTCTCAAGGAACTGCTGGAGGTTGGTCCTTCACCTTCTAGGCACTGTGACTATCTCCAGATACTAGAAGCCAAAATCTGGTTTGGAACAACATGTCTATGAGACTGATAATACTGACAAAGAGAAACAAGCCAAGTTCTCATGTCAAAGAAATTGCCAAAATTCCTGATCTCAAGTATGATTTAAGCATGTGCATCTATGCTCTGAATGACCAAATGAGTCACATTTAAGTCTCATTTATAAAGGAGTGTATTTTCCTTGCTGTGTGTACTCGATAACTTTTGTATGGGGCATCTGAATGAGTTTTACTTAAATATTTAACTACCTTTGTAAGGTACAAAATGAAATCTTAGCATAAAACTCTTTCAGTAACAGTATATTTCAGATGGTATATAGTGAGGTCATAAAGTTGATTTGTTCTCGTTTTTGAAGTGATGGAACATATTAATTTATTGTTCTCGCAGGTTTTTTTATAATTAGACGTTTTAAGTTAATAGGCATTCAAGTGTATGGATTTTTATGCTGCTCCCAAACTAAAAATCAATATTTCTATTTAGAGGATAATCGATGCCCTAGAAGAAGAAAAGCAGTTCCTGACCATGTCCATCACCGATTACCTGAAGGACTATCAAGAACTACTGCAGGTGAAAGCAGGTCTCATCCTTGAAATTGAAACCTACAGGTAAGAATTGCGGTTACACTCAGTTGTCTAATTGGAGGATAATTTAAGTCCCTCTTTATAGATACAGGAGCTGGCACTGAAAGTGTTAACTTTCATTGAAATATTGATCTTCAAATACAGAGAAGTGCAATTCTTATTGACCAATGTAATAATTTGCAAAAATTTAACATCAGGCTACTTCCGAATTCTTTTTGCCTCAGTCATTAGCTTGCCTATATTATCTGTATTCATATTCAACCTGTGTAAAAAGACAGTCTTATTACCAGTTATATGTAACATATGCTTCTATGTCCTGAAGTGTTTATGCTGTGTCCTAAGCGTGTAACATTGCTATCAACAGTAAGCATTTAAGTCTGGAAAAAGATGGCAGCAGCTGAATTATGGATGAAATGTATAGATTAAACTAATCCACTGATAAATATGAAATTTAATAGTAGTTGTGTAACTGAAAATATGAAAATCTTGAAAGAATAACTTCTGAGTATCTCAATAACAGGACTAGCGAGCTAAGGATGTCTGTAGTCCCTCAAAGAACAAAAACGGTCTGTTCAAGATGGCTTGAGTATTGT
The DNA here is from genome assembly GCA_033558185.1 of Dromococcyx pavoninus. Lineage (NCBI taxonomy): Eukaryota > Metazoa > Chordata > Aves > Cuculiformes > Neomorphidae > Dromococcyx > Dromococcyx pavoninus. Next base: position 133,102 of record JAUMJL010001321.1, on the reverse strand, counting down.
GTGCAATGAGGTACAGACCAGAGCTGACTTCTGGACAGGATGAAATCACAAGCAGTATGTGGTAGAAGTAATTTGCAGTCAATTGGTGAGAAAACAGGATGTTTGTTGGTGGAGTGGGATACCTGTGATCCTTGGTAAGCCAGTAGTGTTTGGAGCATTACTGGCAGAAGAGAAACTGTGGAAACAGTAACCAGTTATGATCCTTATCTCTCTGTGATAATTCTGTTAACTTTGCTAAAACATATGATTCTTCTAAATTTAATCTTAGCTCTGATGTTGACTTTTACTGTTGTCGCTTAAATTTTCTCCCTCAGTTTATTCATCTGTAAAATGGGATTAGCACTTTTATAATAACAGAATTATCAGAATTGTCTCTATGATTAGTGTTCATCCAGAAGTAGGAATGATAATGCCCAGCTATTTAGTTGTTTGGACACACTCATAGTTAATAAGTGAACCGTCAGCGATTCTGCATTGTAAAACCTGGTAAGCCCATTAAATTCTGGAACTTCTGCAGAGGTCACACCACTGATTATCTGAGCATTATTGGTCTGTCTAAAGATTCCCTGCCCTCGTTCGTGAAAGAAAGAACCATTCAGTGTCACCTGCATGTGTTTGTTGTCCAGATAAGAAGCTCCTTGACCTGTACGGTTTCTTCATCTGATTGTTGCGAGTGCGACATCTACCACTGATTGCACTGGCAAAGCCGAACAAAGTGGGTAAATGAGCATCTAACTACTAGATCTACAAATGAAAACAGAGAAATGGGCCTTGCTACAAACCAGAAAATGGGCTACCAGTTTCGATTTGTATTTTTACATTTATGCAGTTTAACCTTTTCCTCTTTTCTTGTTGTCCCTTCACTTTAGAAAATAATGCATTTCCTACTGCATCCCTCTACCAGCGCTGCTGTGGGAGGGGATCAGTGTGGATCCAGTTAGTAAGCTGTTTCATAACAGAATTCTGGACTGCTCATCCATGTATTTTTTCAATCCTATTCCTCTCCCACTTATTTTTGTTTGTGATAACCAGGGCATGTGAAGCCAGCTTCAGTTTGTTTTCACGTGCTGGCATATACCCTTGCTTATGCATATTGGAAACAAAAGGCACCTATTCACCCTTAGTTCAACATCCTGAACTTCCCACTGAGAGATTTCCATGAGGGCCTTGCCATCTCCTCTCCTCCTGGTATTATAGGTTAAGGGTGTAGCATTTGGTCTACTTCTTGGAACTTTCTTTGTATCTCCTACCCTGTATTTCCTTTGTTTTACAGCTCCTACAGCTAGTTTTTTCCATTAGTCAACATTGCTCTTGGACTGGCAGGAAGGATCACTTGCAAGGAACACCCTTCCCCAAGGACCGAGCGTGCTTCCTCTCGGATTCTGCTCACCCTTCCTGCTCTGGGAGCTGAGGCTCACTCAGGAAGTGAAATATATGTCTTATGTGGCTTTATGAAATTACACCTCAGGGAAATCTTGGTTCTCAATCCCATTTCACCAGTGTTGAAGTAAATATTTATTAAGCGTCTGGCAGTTTTGCTCAGGGTTCTTGGAAACCTGCAAAACCACAACTACTTAGACTATGCTTCAGCTTTATTTCCAGAGAGAAGTGGTGAATTATTCGCTATGTAAGACTCTTAATTTTAAAAGGAGACAGAAATTCTGCCTAGGATCAGAATTTCTATCAAGCCTTTCTCCTCAGGGAGAGCTGTCCAGAGTCTTTACCATGAGTTACTTTCCCTCTCCAAAATGCATTGTTGTTGAATGGTAAGTTTTTACTTTGAAGTGCTAACATCATGCAAATGTTCTGTTCTCGCTTACCACCCTGTGTTTTGAAGCAGTGAAGTCTACAAAGCTTTTTGCCTTTTTACTCTTTTTTTTTCCTTCTGTTTTTTGTCATGGTCATTGTTGGGATCTCTTAATACTCTTATCAGATGTAAAAAAGATATGGAGTCACCTTTACCCCTGAAGATGCTTCCTCCATTCAGCTTCCTGGAGAGTTTTTTTTAAGTCCTTCTCAAACACTCAGGATAGAGAGAAGGGATTTTCAAGGCCTGCTGGCTCGCTGCCCCTACCTGAGATTTTGGGTTTCTGTAGTTGAAACAAAATCATTACTGTTGTGAATGACCATGATAACATTTGCACTGCATCCTTTTGGGTTTGTACCTCTCTCTCCCCATCACAACCAGTTTCTCTCATCCGTCTGATTTCATGGACTGGTTATTTCTCCTGTCATCCCACCCACAGCAGGGCTTCAGGCTGACTAGCGCATCGCTACTGTCTTTAGATAAATGTCATTAATAATAAGATGAGTTGAAGGTACAGTTCAAATATTTTCTGGCAAGACTTAAACTAAGTAGTAACACCATGTGGGTATATGTCATTTGATTTCCAGGAAGTAGCTGACATGGATATTTTTCAGAACAGTGCTGCTTGAAGGAATGTTTTTTGCTATTACTGAAGAGTTCATGCAGTTGAGATTAACACTGTATTCTTCAGGCAGTTTAAGTCTAAAAGCAGTTCTCACCACGAAGAGGTTATAATTTAAATGATTAGTGTTAGGAAAGGATGCAAAGGAACAGAGAAGCAAAATGACTTGCATAAACTGAAGCTATGGTCAAGCTGAGGAACATAACCTGAGTTTGCTGGCTTCCGGTACACTACACTGTCTCATGCCTAGTTTCTTAAGCCAAAGTCAGTGTAACATGTTCTTGTTCATCTGATAAACTCGAGAAAATACATGTTATGAACTGGGTACAGTAAAACACTGATTCACTGTCCAGTTTTATAAAGGTTTCATGAAGCTTTGCCTTTAATTTTCAAAGGTGATGTATTTTCAGTAGTAATATTTCGGATCCAGCTTTTCTGTGTGCTGCTGCCCTTTGCCATATACAGTTACCTCTTGGAACTTATTTTTAGTGACTTCATACGTTGCTGCAGCAACTGAACAACTGTTGTTTTAACAGCAGCCAGAAATCCTTAGTCAGACTACCCACATTCCTGGTTTCCTTCATCATGTTTAACTCTTTCAGTGCCAGGTCCTTGATGTGTTTCTGCAATGTCACCACAACCTTCTCTAGCTCATGTCTATCAGAGCAATTTGTTTGGCACTCACTGGCTTCATCAGATTGGATGCTTGGTCTTGAGAACATTCTTTGTATGTGTTGAAGTGACCTAATTCCTATAAAGACTCTCAACATAGAAGAAGATAAATTGCTTTTACTTTGATTTTACCTAATAAATGTTATCCAAGGGTTGAATTTGACTAACAAAATAGAAGTGTCCATCTGAGTCTGTTGTGAGGGGAGAAGTGACTTATAAATATGTTAGGTGATTCTAACTTGCCTCTTCTTCTGAATCTAGCCAAACCCATGGCTGCAAAGAAAATCTTACTAATAATAGTTTGCTGATGGAGCATTGTTCTACCCAAACTAGAGGCAATCAGAAACCAAAAGAAGCGTAAAACGTCCAAATTCACCAGTCATGATGAAATGTGAAATCTACAGGTGACATTTAAAATGCTTGCACTGTTCATTCTGACAGAAAGGCTCAGCAAGTGTGTTTATACCACAATCTTAAATTGTTTTCAGTGCCCCCCACCCAGGGAGTCAGAAGCCGTGGCTATCGTAATCCTCCAGCCTTACTCTTGACAGCTTTCATTTTGCAGCTGTCTGTTATCAGTACAAAACATCTGGCATTTCCAAAACCGAAAATGATGAAAAGTTGTCCCACCAGTAGAAGTGAATGTAAAAACACCATGGCTACTGTACTGATTATAACTTTCAGTTGTACATTGAAAGAACTTGCCAAAGAAAATTTCCGGGCTGTTGCACCAGAATGCTGCAGTTCAGCACTGTTTTATTGGATAACTGCTTGTGGCCCTGCAAAAGTGGAAAAGGGACAAACTGCTTTTTTCTTCATTTTTTTTGTGAAATGGTTGTACATATTTTATGTCAGACAGTCCAGACATATTGACAGCAGGAGGCAAGGAAAGCACCGAAAGATTTCCAGAGAATTTCTTGGGAATTCTGAGATCCACTGTTACTGGATAACCATCTCTAAAACTGCTAGGACTGAATAAGACCACACTAATATATACTTTTTGTAATCAGGATATGGAAGAAGCTAATTTTGTTTTGTTTTTTTAGAGCAGTTGGATAATTGTAGAGAATGCATTTAGTCTTCCCCCTGCCCTGACAGGACAAAAGTATGCTGTGTGCCTATATGAATATTCTTAATGCAGAGCAATTGCTTCTGAAAATGTTTTACCCCTCAGCTGCACTAATCTCTGTGGGAAATGTACCTCTGGCATGTTTTCACCATTGTAGAAAGGAGAAAATGTAGGGTAGTAACCTTATGCAGGAATAGGACAAGCCTGTGGCTGCTGTCAGATGGGTCTTGAGGGAGCGTGGTCCTTGCCTGTGTGTGCTGTATAGGGAACAAAGCTTGGCATAAAGGAAGGACAGCCAGTGATGTCAAGCAGTCAGCTGGGTATGATGTCTCCAAGAACAGCTCATGTGTGTCACCATCATAGAAGAGGCAACTAAAAGAGTCTCCATTCTGTGCATCAGCACACAAGAATAGGTAGTAAGCAAAATTATGAAGCACATTTTCAGCTGTTGTTTCCTGCATCTGCTATTTATTTGTAGTGATAATAACTTCCATAATGTAAAGGTAAGCAAATCAGTGTCCCGTCCATTCTGATCAACTGCTGCTGAGCTAAGGTGATGTCCTTGTTGGTCAAGAGGAAGCCTTTCTAAGACTTAAAAATGTTAACTATTATGAGTTTTCTTCACAGAATTTTAAAGGAATGCTTTTTTATGTGTTTTGCAGAACTTTGTTAGAAGGAGAGAGCAACCAGTGGGTTATTACATGGAGAGATCAGCATACAGGGAAATTGTCTCAAGGTAAAAAAATTAATATTAACAAATGAATATTAAAAAATTAATGTAGAATGAAATTAAATATAACTGGAAGCTACTGTGTTATAGTATTCCTGAAGCATGCTTTTATGTGTATTGCAAAGTGAATATTGAATTGGTTTTTAGTGTTAATATTTTAAATCAATATAGGGCTATTCTATATAAGAAAATTTATAAAATGATTCAAGTAGTGCAGATAAGTAGGGAGTCATGTTTCGTAGATCTATGGATGCCTATAGCTCTTAAGAGCTTTGAAGTATCAAGCTTTTAGCAAAACATGTAGTTAAAACCATGGAATTCATCATCATGAGGCACTGTGACTGTTTAAAAGGTTACATGGGTTTAAAGAGAAATTTTAGCAGAGTAATAAAAGAGAAATCGAAGACTTACTAAACATAAAGATACCATTTCTATCTTAGGAGCTGCAAATGTCTGGAGGCTGTGAGAGTATACCAGGGAAGTATGACTATTTACTTGCCCTGTTCTTATACTCTTCCCTATGTTTCTACTGTTGGTCACTCTAAACAGGGAACTAGATAAGCTGGACCTTCAATCTGACTGCTATGGCCATTGTTATTATGAACAGAATTAGTCTTAATAATACTCTTGAGCTGAACAATGTGTGGTCTTAAAATCACCAGACTATCATAGACAGTAGTCCCAGAGAGAGGGGAAGGCTGTGGCTGTAGTAAATTAAACAGAGTAGGGTCTAGGCTGAAATGCTGACGTGGAATTGGCTATGCTGTTAAATTGTTAGCACTGTCTTTGGCACAGTTTTGATCTGGACTAGACAGTACTTTGGCAGATAATGCTCAGGCATGTTCAGGGTTGCCACAAAGCAGAAAGCACTACCAAAAGTCAGAAGAGATGTGACTAGCTTTGTAGGAGTAGATTTGAGTTGTGCGGTGCTGGTTGGCCTTAAATTATATAGATGTAGCTTAAAAGGTTTGTTCTTTCTCTCCTTTTTTGTACCTCATTGTATCTTGGGCTATGAAGAGTTGTATTTGTATTATCAATTTCCAGTATTAATGACAGCTATGCCATTAATTCTCAATCAGAACTGAGAAACTTCAGGCCGCTTTGACAAATGAAGTCAAAAGCCAAGCTCAGGATATTAGCATACATTATTTAAGGAGAAGTTGTAAATGTAAATGAATATTGCTATAAATATGGTAGGTGTAATTCTTAAGCAAATGCCATGAAAGCTTTGCTTTAGTTTTAATATAATTTATGAATAGACTTAATTATCACACAAAACCTACAGGAACACCTTTAAAAAGCTACATGAAAAATGAAGCCATTAATTCTTTCAAAAATTTAGTATAAGATATCTTAGTAGATGCTCTTTATTTTATATTATTTTAGATACAAGCCATTATTTTAAGGTTTGGTTACCTGTGATCTTTTTGCAGATGTTATAAACACTTCATATAACTACACTGATATTTACTCTACTTATCAAGAAAGAAATAGAAATAAAGCTCCACCAGCTACCAGGATCACTGATACAAGACACAGAATGCCACTGACAAATAGTAGCAGTTCTACACGTTATTCAGCACAGTCAACACGGGCTGGATCACAGACAACAGCTAGTGAAAGAGCTTTTGGAAGAGAGGTACTTGGTTCAATATATCGTCCTTCAACAACTGTTACAAAGGATGAAAGGATTGTAACAGACCACAAAGAATTCAGAACATTTACTCCAACCCACAGTAGCTGGAAAAACACTGAAATGCAGCAAAAGACAATTCCAGAAAGAAAGAAAACAGAAGTTACAAGTTCATCCACAGTATCTTTTTCAAAAGAATCAGCACATGCTGAAAGATCAGACAAGGACCACAAACCTGACACAAAGCAAGGGATTTCTGAAAATATACGAACAAAACCAAGATTCACTAGATTTCCAATGTATGAGCTGGACACCGATTTTAAGCCATCTAAATATGAAGAGACTATAACTGAAACTCGGACCACAGTACAAGAAAGAAGAGGAGGCAGCAAACCATCTGATGAGAAAAAATCTCTGCTGAAAGAAACAGATAAGCTAGAGAAACAAACAAAGGAGGAGAAAAAGAAACCAGATGAGAAACCTCTTACAGAAGAAAGAAGTGTTAATTATGGAAGGAAGACTGAGCAGAAAACATATATCCGTGAGGAAGTTATTAACCAGAAGTTAACAGGGAGTGATATTTCTAATGCAAGAACTTTGAAAAGCGAATCAGCCACGAAAGATAAAAACATGACCTTGGAATCAAGAAGCAAAGAAGTCATTGAGGTACCTATCAAACTTGAAATGCCTGCTCCCAACAAAGAATCTCAGAGTAATAAAGAAATAAGGTTACAAGGCTTTAAATCTTCCATAGGAAGAGAAACAGATGACCATGTAACTAAGCCTTCTGAAATTCACAAAGTGAGTATTTCAGAAGCAGAATCCAGTCTGAAAGATGAAAAGCAAATTAGTGACAGAAATCATAAAACAGGAACTCTGTCAACTGAAAATATAGCAGAGAATATTGTTGCTGACATTCTGAAAAGTTTTACGCAGTCTTCTAGTTCACAAACATCAACAGACACAAAAGTGACCTATTTTAATAAGAAACAAGAACCAGATGATGGCAAAATAAAGACTGAGATCACAGTGCAATCTAAAGTTCAAGAAAACATAGATATTTCTGACAAAGCTGGCATGGGAGGTCTATCAAACCAGGATGTTAGAAAAGTGGTTCGAGAGGGTGTTGAGGGAACTCCGTCCAAAGAGGAGATAGAAGATATAGTACATCACGGCCTGAAAGGAGCTGAGAGCAGAAAGAACATGTCTGTTAATGTTGAGATTGTAGAGGAGCCACTGGATTATGCCACTGATGAAAGAACTGATTTTTCAACACCTTTTGAAGTAGAGGAAGTGGAAGATACATACCCTGAGAGAGAGAGGCGTTACGGTGAAGATGAACAAAACGTAACGTTTACATACGAAGATGTTAAAAAGAAGAAACAACGCCATGAGAGTTTCACTCATGTGGAAGAAGTAACTGAGGAAGATGACTCACCTATTGAACAAAAATATTTTGTATCTGTTCCTGATGAACATCCTATTATTAATGAAAAAGATGATGACTCAGTATATGGGCAAATTCATATAGAAGAAGAATCAACTATTAAATATTCTTGGCAAGATGAATTTTTGCAAGGTACACAAAGTAAGAGAGATGAAGGTGTAAGCTCTCCAGAAGAAACATATCAAGTGGTAGGGGAGGATGCAAGTGCCCAAATTTTAAAAGAGCATCCTGAAGGTGAAACATCCCATATTGAATCTGTTGTTATTGAGAAAGAAATCAAAATTCCTCATGAATTTCAGACTTCAATAAAGGGGCTTTTATCAAAGGAAACAAAGGACCCTAAACATCAACTGAAGGAAGCTTTGGAGCAATTGGAGGGCAGTCTCCCAGAAAGTGTGAAAGAGGAACTGTCTGCATTAACGAAAGAAAACCAAGCTGACTCTAGTAGCTTAGCATTTGATATCAAAAAAGTTGATCAAATGGAGGAGGGTGGCACGGTGACAATTGTTGCTGAAGTCAATCTGTCACAGACCCTTAATACTGATGAATTTGATGTAGCTAAGCTTGGTGAAGTAATTGCAAGTGAGAAGGAGAAGGCTACATTGCACTCTCTGAAAAAAGAGAGCTCAGACAGAGTTGTTGATGGTAGAAGCAATATAGAAGTAGATGTTTCTTCCCGCACTGATAAGTTCACTCCTTTGGCTGATCAAGAAATCTATACCTCATCCACAATGAGGAGGAGTGGTGCTGCAGGGTATCATACCACTGAAAAAGTTATTTACGACGGTTCGGTTTTGGAAACTGCAGAATTTGCAGAAGTCTCTCACTCGCCACAATCAACTGATGAGACCAAATCCATAAGGCATATTAAGGTTGGTCCGGCAGAAGTTGAGAGTTTGGAGCAGATCGTGTATGAGGGGCCTGGTTCTGAAACACTGGAGCTCAGTGCTACAGAAGATCTTGTTCAAACAGAAGGATCATCAGAGTTTAGCCGATCTGTGAAGCATTTTAAACTGGGTCCTAAAGAAATGCAAACCACAGAAGAAGTAATTTATACAGGCCCTGTTACTACAACTGTAGAAGAGGTTGATTCTGGAAATGTTTCTCATAAGTTTGCAAAAGACTTCAGCAGGTCCACGAGACACGTCACAGTAGGATCAAGGCAAATAACTGAAGAAGTCTCTTTTGAAGGGTCTGCATCAGACTCTCTTGAGCTCAATAGCTCAAGTAACCTTTCTCAGACAGAAGGGTCTGTGGATGTCAGCAGATCAATAAGGCATTTTAGATTAGGTCCGAAAGAGATTCATACTGAGCAAGTTATCTTTGAAGGACCAATCTCCGGAAAAGTGGAGGTCAGTGACACAAGAGACTTCTCGCAGACAGAAAGTTCAGTCAGACATATTCAGTTGGGTCCCCAAGAGTTTATGACAGCTGAAAAAATCATCTACCAGGGGCCTGTCTCTCAGCACACAGAAATCAGTGAACTGGAAGACCAGACTCTTTCAGAAGGCTCAATAAGGCGTGTTAGAGTAGGTCAAGTGGGAGTTAAAACCACCGAACAAATCGTATATCGGGGCTCCCTTTCTGAAACTCCAGAGCTCATTAGCGAAGGACATATATCGGAGAATGAAGGAAGCTCAGATACCAGTAGATCTTTCAGGCATGTTAAGATAGGTCCTGTAGAAACTCACACCAAGGAAATAATCTTTAAAAGACCTACTTCTGAAATGCGGGAAGATCTTTCACAAACAGAAGAGTCATCAGAGAGCAGTAGGTCTGTAAAGCATATTAAAGTAGGATCCAAGGAAACATCTTTTACTTTTCAAATGGACGTTTCCAATATGGGTGGAATATCTACAGTAAAAAGTGGAGAACAGCAAGTGCTCATATCCAATAAGCAAGACCCTTCTGTTAGTCAGTCACAGATTCTCGTTGAAAGCAACCAGATTGTAGGAAATGAAAATAAAAGAGGAGGCTATGTTGTCTCCAGTTTTTCTCAAGATCATGGTGAAAAGGTAGTGGAAAAGTCATTTTTTGATAAAACTGTACAGCTGCAAAGAATGGTAGACCAAAGGTCAGTTATTTCTGATGAAAAGAAAGTTGCTCTTCTCTATCTGGACCATGAGGAGGAAGACAATGACGATAATGATGGACAGTGGTTCTGAAAGGACTCTAATGAAGTCTACTTAGTAATTTGTTGATACATATTTTGATTGTCCTTTTTTTAAAGAAGAGAATAAAAGGGATGGGGTAACAGTCAAACTATTCAGATTATAAATAATGGACTGAGAAGTCTTGAATCTAAGCCTCTACCTATTCAGCACACTTTTTATTCTATTGGAAATATTATTATTGGGACAAATCATGTTATTGGTATGTTTTTTCCTCAGAGACCTGTGTCAATTTCAGATTTTTCCACCCATAGAGAGAGGGATTTGCTACTGTGGAATTCAAAGGATTGTATTTGTTTTTTGTTCATTTTCATTCATAAATAATTTGTTCAGCAAGTCAATTAGTATGTGCTTGAATAGGAATTTTCCATTTTTTTAATACTGTATTGTACTTGGTTACTAAAATGTTGAGCAATTCTATTTAAATCTCAAGCTATTAACCACAATTATATAACAATGTAAGACTAATGAGAGTGGTAGGTAGCTGGTTTTCAGTTCTGTGTACTTATATGCAATACCTAATGAAAACATTTTAAGTGCAGTTATTACAGCTGAAGAAATAAATACAATTCTGTAGGATCAAATTAAGCATAGCAAGAATTGACAAAAATATTATTTATATAGCTAGAATGCAGTGCAAAAAAGAAAGAGGTAACACTAAAGCAAGAATTTCTCACTGTATTCCTAAAGAGAAAGAATGATTTTTATGGTTAGACAGTAGTATATTTAATATCTTTAAAAAGAAAACAAATTTAAAATAGGCTGGACAATATTTCCACTGAAGTAAGAAGAGCTCTCTACAGCTTTAGTGGCTCTGTAAATTAATAACATTGACTTATTTTGCAGTATATGGATTACCTTAATACTAGGTATTGGTAAAGGCAAGTGTGAGGTGTTAAACATAATTATATAATGCCTGATTTCTTGACACAGTGAAATTAGCCAGTAAAAACTTGTAAGAATGTCACTGATGACACTTATGATCATTGTGCGTTAAGTCATTTCCAGATAATTCTATGTTTACAAATGAGAAGATTCCCTTTTCAATTACTGGCTCTGCAAAGCCAACCTGAGATTTGAATTTTCCTTATTTTTTTCTTGTTTTTTTTTTTCTTGTAATATTTGCCTCAGGCCAAAGTTGGCTTCTACTTTAATCATTTGAAAATAAGCTAATTTCACTTGGATTGCACATTAGTTAAATTAAGGACATAATTTAACTTTGCAATTGTAACTCAGTGACTTTAAAGTCCAGTTTAGAAGGCAGCACCATTGACTGTGCTAAACTGTGCAGTGCTCGCAGAAACAAAACTGGCAGCCAGAATATTTCTGTCACTGGGGTAAGAAGATACAATACTGGACACATATGGGAAATAAGATACACAAATGAGAAGCTGCTATTTTTACATGCACACACACGCACATTCACTCCCTCACTCTCACACCTCTCTGCAGAGCAGACGCACACCTGCATCCGGATGGCTTTGTTGTGCCGGCCGGTGGTTGCCGACTCAGAGTTTTATTCTTGTGGTTATGGAAACATAGTTTTGTGTGTGCTACTCAATATTAGAATCCAATTAAACTATCTTAGCCTGGCTAGTCACTTTTGAGATTCCTTGGTATCAACAGAAGCTATATTTTTCAAAACTGACTGCTACTTGATAATATGAATGTAAATGCAAAGCTAAAGAGAAGCTCCATGCTGACTGACACATCAACTGTTTCAGATATGGGACAGTTTAATTGTTGTGTGTGCCTTAGTAACTAAGTTTTAAACTGTACAAAGCTATGAATGTTCCAAAGATTAACTCACAAGGTTTGTCTGCACTGCAAAATTTTCTGTATGTTTTCCTCATTTTGAGTGAGTACCAGTGTACTCAGGATTAGGTATTTTTCCATCATGTACTATGAAATCATTTGTTGAAATTGGAAGTGTAACCAAGAGCTGGAAAACTAATAGGAAACCGAGCTGTGCAGAAGCACTAAAGGCACGTATGCTGAGCTTATTTATACTGTTCACTGTGTAAGAGATAATAGTACTTTTTCAAAATTATTCATATGTGCTCAAAGAAGATCTTGTACTTCCATTTATTAATAGGGTGGTTTTAATTGTAATACTTCTAATATCATCGTATACTTTTGTTTCCTTAGCTGACCCAGTGATTTTAAACAAGGCAACATCTCTGTGTTTAATAATTGTGTATAAGTCAGAATTTTCCAGTCAGTGTTAGTTTTTCAAAGTTTTATTCTACGCTGAAACTTAAACATTCTCTGTAAGACAGATATAATAATATCTGCAGAAAATGTGTTTTGTAACCACAAAAAGCTGCTTACAAGGTCAAACCCATTTATTGATACCTTATGGAATCTTTGACAGAATTGTGCCTTAGGAACAACTACGCCAACACTCTGTTATGTTTATTTTCACCTGCTCAGAGGATTATAATATCAGGTGAAGGAATAAACCAGTGAGGAGCAAGTGAATTATAAATGTAGATGGCCTCAGCACTGAAGGAGGAAAAAAAACCCCAACCAGTATTGTTTCCACTGAGGCAACAACAGCTCTTTAAAAATTACTTTATTCATTACTGTCAAATGTAGTAGGTTATATGAAGATATAGTTGTATTTTGATTGTCTGGAAGGAAAAAATTGTTCTGTGTACTTTCTTTAGTTCTATTTAAGATCAGGATCTTAATCAACTGTTGGAAAGTTAGTTTATTGTAGGGAACTAGAAATGTGCATTAGCATAATTCTTAATGATATGCACAGTTTCTTTGCATAAATACTTTCAGGCTGTGAAAACAAAGATCTCTTATGTATAAAGGGCTTAAGTTTTAGAAATGTTTCTGTAAGCAGCCCTTTTTCTATTTAGTTCTCATTAACCTGAGAGATTTTGACATAATGATAGCTTTGGAAAAAAATTGCCTTCAGGCAACAAAATGACCTTAGGTGGACAGTTGCATCCTGCAGGCCTAATGGTTGCATTTGCAGAATCAGGGCCATAGTTACACGCATTACAGAGCAAATATAACCTACTGTCTGATGTACTAACTCACCCTGTATGATCACTTTCTGCATAAGTATTACAACCTGTGGCTGAAAGGATTGGTGATAGAACCTCGGTTAGCGTGCACTTCTGAAGCTTGCTCGTATAAGTTGTGCTTATCATTAAATACAAATAAGAACTGCTGAGTTTGGATTAAACAAAATGCTTTTAAAATATAATTAGGGTAATATAATATAGGGTAAAACTATATATTTATATGCTGATATAGATCAGAAGTGGGGCACTGTTTTCCAAATATGTAAACCACTGGTCTAGAAAGCAAATATAGTATAGAATATAAAGAAAGATGTGAGAGAGACCTAGAATTCTGTTATTGACTGATGTTTGTGAATGGTAAGTGTTTAAAAAGATGGTAAGAATGTTGAAACTGGGTTTGTTGATGTCAGCTGTGTGAAACTTTGCAGGCAGCTTCTGTTTTGGTCATTTGCAATGAAACTGCATTTTTGTGGTGGTATAAGCTTTGTGATTTTACACTTTTTCACTCTTGAGTATTAAACAATCAAAATCCATGCAGATGTTTCTCTTCCTGTCTGATGTTTTTAAGGCTACGTGGTCAATAAAAAAGGCCTCCATGATTATAAATGTCTTGCTTTAAGGCCTCTCAGTCTGATAAGTTAATTTTGGTTCAAATAATGAACATAATTTTCATTTGAGCAAAGGCATACTTCTTTCATGTTGATAATAGAAATGATGGCAAAACATAGCATATTCTTTATTGCAACTACACACAACATGGGTGGAAGAGCAGTGGTGCTTGAGTCCAAGAGCAGGTACTTGGAGAGACAGAATATAAAACAACGCATAAGGTGGAACTCCTGGACTTGCCCTTGAATCTTGGGATCTGACCAAGGTAAGTCTTAACTTTTACCCTTTTCTAGCAAAGAAAAACCTTTTTATGTACATTTAAGACCTTTATTGGAAAAGTACATATATTTTATATATATATTTTTTAAGCAGTACCTCTCTATGCTGTGAAGTGAACTTTTGGGGAGTTAACCAAGGGATTTACTTATTTTCTTCCTATGGGTTAGGAATAAAATTGAAGGTGAATATATTCTCTTCCTGTTTTTCACTTAATGCTTTTATTTATCAAGGCGGGTGATGGTGGCACATAATCAAATCTCTTCAGGCAATGGCTGTAAAATCAGTGACACATCTGACATTTAGCGGAGGAAAAAGTCTGAATAGTTAGCGATCTGAACTGCTGCCCTGGGAACTTTCCAACAGTTTGACTCATCTGTCTTTTCCATCAGGCATTTGTGTGACTCTTGTGCCTCAATATCTCTGAGAATAGTAAAGGAACGTAGATTCTAACAAGATGCAAAACGATGCTCAGCCAAGAAGAGATCTAATTAAAAACTTGATCTGAATATGTCAGTTTCTTGAATTGCTGTCAATCCTTTTTTTGTTGTGGATGCCAAATGAGATGTTTAAGTGAAGGTAGTACAACATATAATTCAACAATATATATTTCTTAGACTCTCACAGGAGTAAACTGATAAAGACAGAACTCAAATACGTCTATTTGCCTCTAATATATGCAGATGTATTGAAAAATACTGTTACTCTGAGTAATAGTTAGACTTCTTACAGTCAAACTATATAAGAATAGGGTTAATTTCATTAAGCATCTCAGATTTCATAAAAGCATTGACTCTGAATCTGTACATTGAGGCAGGAGTGGGACTGAGATAACTTCGTATTTGCTATCACAGTACTGGGGAGTAAAGTATACTGTAGATGGCTTTGACTATAAAGTGGTGAACATTTACATAATACTGGTTGTTACTCAGCTATCATTGATAATGCAGACCAAGTTCTGTTTAGCAAGGAGTTTTGGTGAGAGTTTGGCCAAAGGCTTACATGTTTTGTTCCAGGGAAAGGAAATTGCTCTTAGAGCACAGCCCTAGAAATTCACATTAGGATTTCTTAAAGAAATTACTCTAAAATCCTTAGATTACCAACAAATTCCAGGAAGGAACAACCTGAAAATTAAGTTATTGAAAATACTTGACTAAGTTACAATAATACTTACTACCATGTTTTTGGTTTTGTTTTTTTTTCTTCTGAAACTAGAGCCGATGTTTCTTTTTCCTATATCATGGCAATTTTATGCAAGCCAAAGAATGTTTTAGAGGGAATGAATAATCTAGGGTCACAAAATTAGTCCTTAGGGACTTGGGGGTTGTAAAAGGTGTTTTGAGGCTCTGTGTTTTAAGACTGTATTTATTAAATCTGACAGATTGTGGGAAAAAAGGCACCTTTCCAGATCAACTCATGCAGTTAGAGAAGAAAAATATTTTCAGGTACATGCTTCTTTCGTGTTCTTGGGGGACTGATAAGATTATTAATTCTCACTTGTGTGATGCTTTCTTCTTGAATGCAGCATGTGCTGGGTATTATACCCAGAGACAAAGATAATGTGATGCTATTTATGTGTAGCCTGCTTCATTCAAATTTTAAGGAAATAGTACAAGAAATCAATTTTTAATAACTAGTTTTATGGTTGGCTTTAAATGCACTACTATAAAGTATAATCTTTAATTTTACTGTTATGAATTAGATACATATGATAGTTTTCAGAGATCCATCTTACAACTGCCAGTGATACTTCATACAAAGGTAAATCTTGTTCCTGTAGTGGGAGGAAATCTGAATGCTTTCAGCCCACTAGTTCTAAATGCCAAGATTTAATTTGAAAACACAGTGCATTTAATATAAATTACTTGCAAGGACCTCCACAAACTTCGATTGGCAGTAACTGAGGGATGGACATAAATATGTGATAACTGACACTATATCTGAAAAATCAAATGTTTTTTTCATCATCTGACTGTTCATGGTATAATGTATGAGTACATCTAAGGACCCTGCAGTTGTTTGGAGAGGGAGAGAGAAAATAGGAAGAGGAAAAGGAGGGTCTAGAAATTAGTACTGTAAAAGTACGCTGCAGAACACAAGAGAATGCAGACATCCCTCTCCCTGTGAATTCTCTCCTAATAAAATACTCTGAATCCCAGATTAGGTGAGTGAATTGAAAAACTAACTCCTTCAATTTGGTATTTTAAGCTCCTCCTCTAATTCAGCAGTAGGTAGTGGTACACTAAACACAGCTCAGGTACTTCACAGTTGACATGGAGTAACAGAACAATCTACAATGTTAGATCGCACTCAGCAAAACTTCAGGTAATTCTAAGGTAATACATAGACATCACTCTTTGCTAAACAAAGTGCTTCTTTGAAGGAGAGGAGGTGAAGTTTAGAATTAGCAACGCTATAAAGGTGCTCTTCTGATAGGTAAGTTGTATTTTTACAGCATTTATTCTATAAAATCCCATCTCATTCCATGATAAATCATTTGATTGGCTGGATAGCTGGTAATGTA
The DNA here is from genome assembly GCA_033558185.1 of Dromococcyx pavoninus. NCBI lineage: Eukaryota > Metazoa > Chordata > Aves > Cuculiformes > Neomorphidae > Dromococcyx > Dromococcyx pavoninus. Next base: position 116,501 of record JAUMJL010001321.1, on the reverse strand, counting down.
TCCTTTCTCATATGGGAGAGTAATTGCATATAACATACAGGGGGGGTTATGTATTATGAGCATAAAATGCATTTTCTGAAGTCTCAGAGAGATTGTTCTAACTTTATACAGATTATTAAATAATTTGTATTACTGGGAGGAAAAAAGGAAAACTTAAGGGAGGAGGGGGAAGGAGGGCTTTGACACATTTTTGTATTACTCTCCAAATTAAGCCCTGTGGAATCATTACAATTTTTCAGAACAGGCAGGTTCTTCAAGCTGAGCATTGCTTAAAGCTGCTTACTGCTAAAGCATCATAGTCTCAACTTCCAATTTGCTTTTTGTACTGAAGAGCCAGACCCTTTGGCGCACGCAAAACTACATCTGGAAAAACTTCTATTGAAATGGTTTCCAAACAGCTATGCTGGAAACTGCCCCTGCAGCTGTTGTTAAAACCCAGAAGGGACAGTTAAAATAGTCCACAAAAGCATCCTATGCTAAGACTCTACTGGCCTTGCTTTTGAATTCTGAATCGGGCAACTTTTATGGCTTGCACTTCTGAGCATGTAATGCAAAAAAGAAAAAAAATTATAATGTTCTATGTTATTCTAAAAACAATTATTTGAGCCTTAATATCTCTTAGACTGCTATAGATGCTTTTGAAATAAAGGAAAAGACTTAACTTTCATAAAATCCAACAAACTACTTTCATTTTTTTCTAGGAAATGTTCATAACAAGTGATTGGTACTTCAAATACTGAATTTTCCAAAGAGGGAAAGACCAGCAAGCCAATTTCTTGTTTTCTCTTTTTTTTTTTTTTTAAAAAGAAAGGAAAATAATATAAGAAAATAAATTAAAAATTAAAGAAAACAAAATATAAAACATTATATTAATTGATCAAAGGAAAATGTAACAGAGCCAAATTTTTCTTAACTAACTATGCATTTTATTTCCCACCATGGTTCAGTTAAGAATAAATAACACAGCAATAGGTTAAACTGTGTTATAAAATCTAAATTGGAGATCTGCTGTTTGTTCTATGTGACACCAAATATGGTTTTGCTTACTTGTAGCTGAAAATAGCCTAACCTCATTTGAATCTCATGGGAATTCACTTTAAATATACATTAACACAAAGATAAACAAAAAGATAAGTAAAACTTGTGCTATCATTCCAAAGTGGATATAATTCTCTGTCAGTACAAAACCATAGTGTTCTGTAATATACATATTAATTTTCCCTTTCTGGAAATTTAAAAAGGACAGGCTTATTATTAAAATCATCCACTGTGTAGTTAAAGTAAAATTGTTTCACGTGAAGTAGTTGCTGGCAGCCAATTCAATATATTGATTGCTTACTGACATTAAACTTCATGCAAGAGATGGTTAAACCCATAGCAATGTAACCTGGTGACTCCCTTTTAGGACTTGTTTTCAGAGGAATAAGAAGGAAAAGATTATTTTTGGAAAGCAAGCAGTGTCAATCCCTCTTCTTTTGTCTTGAAGCAGAGCAAGTACTCTGTGATATCATACATAAAACACTTCCTGCCAGCAAGAGCAGAGGGAAGGAACTTCCCATTATCAGTGCCTGTGAACCACCAGCCAAATTCCCAAGAGTGTAGGAGGGCTCTGACAGATGGGATTCATCACTTGAGATTATTGCTCCCAGCTACCTGCCAACAATTAGCTAGCACTGTATTAAGGACAACAGAAGGGGACATGTACAACTTCTTCAGCTTCTACAGTTCACAAACATGAATTTCAGTGTCAGCTTAGACTGGAATAGGTAATGGTTAAATTCCTGTTTAAACCATAGCTGGCTGTGAGTTCTGGATCTGAGCAGAGGAACAGCCCTCTGTGTTGCCCTGCCAGAAACCTGCTGTCTTAGTCCTGTGCCCTGATGTTCTAACTGATACCTGTTTGTTGCCACAAGGCCATGATTCACATCAGGGGAAAGCAGAGAAGAGAGTTCCTGATGAAGTCCAGTGTTCTTCATGGAGAAGAGTACCTGCCTTCTACCACAGTGAAGTGTTCAGAAGTGCTGTCAAGTAAGAAATTATATACAGGTTAATATTAGATGGCAGAGCTGAAAAGCGTAACTTTTTCCATGAGTTATGGAATGCAGATGCCAGCCTCAGATTCTCCAGCAGAATCAGTCAGCAGCAACTACAAATAAGGGATTTATCTTCACTGCTTGCTTTCACGCTTCCCTAGTTCTGCGAATGATTTGGAAGAGCCAAGTTCCTGTTACTGAGATGAAGACCCCTGGTTCATTGCAAACTGTCAGCCAGAATAAGATCTGCCAGGGTATAAATTGCCTATCTGAAAAGCATCTTTATAACATTGCCAACTCTTAGCTAATGGTTGTACCTGCTCAGGTTTCATGAGTGCTGTATTTGTGTGCCCTTTTACCCTTTCTGTCACTTCCAGGCGCCCTTCTGTCTTGGTTACTTCTGGGCTGAGATCCCTGTATGTAGTCATTTTAATTCCTGGCCCTTCTTTCAGCACCAGAGTTGCTTTTTGTGAAACAGTGACAAAAACATCTAAGAACCGGTGGTCAGAGAAGAGAGAAAAAATATCAAAACTTACACGAGCTAATTAACTCCAAGTTTTGTTACAGAAGAAGATGAAAATAAATCCTGCTTATTTAAACCCCCAAATCTTCTCTGTATGTAGCCTATCTTAAAAAGCTCTTAGTTAAGTGAGGACATGCATGCCTAAACCATATGTGCAAGATAACATCAGGTGTTCACACCTGAACGTCTTTATTTTAACACAGGAGAGCCACTAAAAGAAAACACACAGAATTTTTCTTTCTGGGATTTAGCTAAGACAGGTAATACTTCTCTGTATTTCTGCAAACTTGCTTTTGCAGACTGTTCCATCCAAAGCCTTTTTGACAGCACACTTTAGACAGGCTTTTCACTTGCTTCCAGGGAAGGGGTAGGGCAGCAGACAAGTAACGACTGATCTTACACACTTTGAAAGAGGTTTGTGTAACTTGTGCCTTTCATTTGCTGAATTACAAACACAACTAAATTATTTGTGCACATACATCTGATATCCTATTTTGCTAACTGGAAGTGAAGCTGAGAAAAATTTAACTTGGTCCTATTCAAAAGCAAATAATCAAATTATTGCTGCTTTCTGACTTCCTGTTACTGAGTAGCATTAAATTCTGTTCTTGACTCATGAGTTACCCAATATACATAGTCTTGTTTAGAGCCTTAGCTCACTTTCTAAACCCGTGGCATTTGGGCCAGTCTGTAACCAGTACCTCAGTGGCAGCTGGTTTAATCTTGCCTATGATCACTACTCACTACCTGGTGAAGCTAAGGACCTCTTTCTCTCATTTTTTTCGGGCACTATGCAAATGGAAGGAAGAATTAATGCTGCAACTCCTCATCATTATCTTAGTTCTGTGAATGGCAGTTCAGCTCTCTGAGGAAGGGGGCAGTTGCCATTCATTATACACTGTTTGTGATGTGTTTGTACATATAAATACATACATCAGAAGTGCCTTTCTAGTTCGTTGTACTCAAGCACATGCTATTTTAGGCTGACATTTCCAACCAGGCCTGAGGGAGTTTGATGTCTAAATTAAATTCAGTTTGACTGATCTGGACATTGAACATCTCTGAACTAAAATCCTAGTGATAGATGGTGGGTCTATGCTAAAATGGCATTATTAGCTCTTCAGTAATGCAAAAAATGTACACTTCATTTTTTTTCAACAAAATGACTATATAATTGAATTGTGAATCCTAATATAGGGCTTTAAAACTGGTATAATATTTTACTAAGTGAACACGCAAGATACATACAATGAAAGTGAAGCTGCCATAGTGTCAAAACGACTGAGCTGTTTTGATTTGAATATGAATGAGCACTGCCTATGAAAACACTATGCCCTTGTTGATCTAGCTATATATGTATTTTATTGAGTGACAAGCAAGTAATTCATTACAGCTGGGTCTCCTGTGAAAAAGAAAATATATTTCATGCTTGCTTTTTGGTGGTGGAGAATAAATGTTGAAAACCAATGACATTACACATGATTCATGTTAAACCTCTGATCACTACCTCAGACTGGTGCTCTACAACGATATTTCCAGACAGAAGCATGAATAAGGATTTGGGTTCAATTCCCAAATTCTTGCTTACTTGTGAGCATTTTTAGCAAAATGACATAAGTATTCTGCAACTCAGTTTGACCACCTCTCAAAGGGGTTTGGAAAACCCAACAGGCTTAATGAGACATAGCAGTGTTTATGAAAAGTTTTTAGATCATCATATCGAAGGTGCCATAAAATTGTAATACCGTAATTCCTATAATAAGTTGTAAGGAAAGTTCTAATGTGTTTTGCATAGCATAAGAGATAACATATATAAGCATGAATTATAAATTGGAAAAGTTTACAGCAAATAGAACTGATTCCAACGTAACTGCAGACATGGCCCAGATCTGCTATTGAAGTTCAGTACAATTAGCCTTGCATTGAACTGTGACAATTGCAACCTGGGGAAGAATAGCAGAGTTAAAGAAATGTCTCCCTGCCTGGTGCCCGCTGTGTTGTGCAGACTCTGTATTCAAATGCTCTTTAAAGAACAGTCTGGAAGGGGCTCAAGCATTTAAAAGCAAAGAGGGAAACAATTCCAAACAAGGCTGCCTGTGTGCAGCTCTGTTTCTGGTCTCACCCTTTGAAGGTTTACACTGAAGTACTCTTTGTCTCACAAACTACTTCAGATTAATACAATTTATGGAAAGAGCTATAAACAAAAGGCAAATGTCTGGAATGCTTTTCAGTGCTGGAGAGAAGTGCTATTATAAAAATCTGACACCAGCTGAGCTGACACTGGCCACCCTGGTAAGGCCAGTCTGCCTCAGGTTATCACAATTTTGCAGTCCAGAATAGTAGAAAATAACTATAAGATTGCAATCTGTTGACTTCCCTTCTCCAAAGCAACTGTGCATCAGAACTGTAATGAAAAAAAGACTAGAATTAATCTGATATAGCTGTTTCTGCAGTCATCTAGACCAGTATGGGCAGTTATTCTATACAGTCTGTAAAACTTGGAACTGGGAGACTTACAGTCCAAAGGTTTAAGGTATCCTTTGTGATCTGTATGTCTTTGGAGTATTAGGAAGTCTAACAGAAATAGTCATAGTAATGTCAAGGGAACCTTGATAAGTGACATCAGAATGGACACCTATGCCCTTCTTGCAGGCAGACCAGACAGCCACTACAAGCATATATAAGCATCAAGGCTTCTTATGAAATGAACTGAAATGTAGGATGGGTGGAGTTGTCAAAATATTCTATGTAAATGTGCACTGTCAATTTGCTTTTTGTGCAATTCAATTACAATTTCATAAGCCCTGAATGTCTGGGAGCTGGTTTACCTGTGTGATCCCCCTCTCATCAGCAATGTTAATTAAGAAAGTCAGAACATTCCTTTTAATGTCATCTACAACTGACTTTTGGAATTGACAATAAAATTCTTTGCAGAAAGTTTCCACCTCTAGGAATGATTATTCCACAGACTTCTGTGCTTCAGGACAGAGCCCAAAACATGTATAATTTTTTTCACCCTCTTTCTTCAGTCAACCTAACAATAGAAGGACGATCCAACTGTAGAAACTTTTATGGCTGCAGTAAGAGCAGTGGCTTTTCTTACCCTTTTAAGGAAGTTGTCTCTGTGGTCTCTAAGATTTGTAAATAGCTCCAGAAAATTAAAGCACTTAAAAAATCTCAAGTGGCCAATTTACATGTACAGTTGCAGTTTGCTGAGAAAAGAGGTCACTAGTGATGCGTAGCTAGAATTTATATAGTACTGCAGTCATCCAATATTGCTAACCTTATCAGCTGTACTGTTGCATTTTACTTTGGATTGTGTGCCATTATAAAACGCTTATCACTGTCCCTTCATCGGGTACTCAGTGCAGCTGTAGAGTCCTGGCAATGATACAGTTCTGAACTGGAGTTTATCTGTGTTGATGTGTTAGCCTGGAGCCCAAACTTTGATCACCGCACTCGTCGTTTGGATGCCAATAGCTACAGCTGTAGAGAGCCATCAGCAAGAGCCATCTTCTGAGTATAACACAGACAGAACCAATGGTAGATCTGCCCAGAAGTCCAAAGGTATAACAGAAGCTGAAGGGGAATGGGGCTGCCTGATGAAGAGACAGCCCCAGTTAAAAAATAAAATACTACAGGAATGTGCAATAGAAGATTAGGTATGAAAAATGAGGACAAAGATATTGCTGTTCCATTCACTGTGAGCTTGGGACTGCATCAAGCCCATAATATCCTGACATAATGAAAGCTCTTTTCTCTGCTGCAATGCTCAGCAAAAATTGAGACTTTTTTTGCTTGGAAGATGTTGCCATGGTTTCTTCCTAAGTTCTTGAAGTAAGAAAGGAAAACTTCTAATAATCTAACTGTTAAGTGAACATTAGAAGGCAAATAACACAGAAAATGCAAGGGAAATAAAATAGTTTGTTGGCTAAAATACTGGTAGGATTAATATAAACTTACATATGATAGTGTTTGCTTTCCTGATTAGTGCATATTTCGACTTCTGTAATTTCTCTGGAGTAATATCTAAGCCTTTCAAAGATAACATCTCTTCATTGGTGGCTGGGAAAGAAGAAAGGTCTGAGGAGTCTGAAAACAGTGAGGAATGTGGCTAAGGGTCATGAACAAAATGCTAGAAGTTTGCTTATGTCCATCATATGAGTTGGGAAAGTCAAATACTGCTGGAAAGGGTTTTTATTTCCCTTCCATTTATTCTCTTTTTATCAACTTGCCATCCACAAATCTTTCGTGGCCTTCCTGTCTCTGATCACTTGAAAAAGCCTTTTCAAATATGCATGAAGCTACTTCTCTGGCAGCACTTTTACAAACCAATGAAACACTAAGCATAAATCATTCTCTGGAAATGCTATCTTCTTCCCACACATTGCATCTGCTTGAACTGGATAGTTAGTGCATGTAGGTAGACTGAAGGACATGGGCCTATCTTTATCTTTGGTGACCCTCTGTCTCCAGCAAATGTATTAGAAATATTTTAAAATAATTGACTCAGTTCTACAAAATCCCTATTTTATCTTGGTTCCTTCTTGGTGCAAATTCCTAGTAAATAAGCATAATTTCTTCCTTAACTTCACTGGACTTTGCTCTTATTGAAATTCCAGAGGTGAGAAGCTTTCTAACCCCCTGGAAATTTCGTATTATTGTACTTAGAGCTATAATGTGGAATGCAATATTACAAAGCAAATTGCAGAGTTCTCTGCATTGAGATTTCAGTTTTACTGAGCAATGTCTTTCTTTTTTTTTTTTTTGCAAAAAGATCTTCCCCCATTCTAGACTTGTAGAAATAAAAGCATAGAGAAATACTACTAGTTTTTGAGTAGTATTCTTCTTGCAATATTTGCATATTTCCAGGTTCTGTGCCACAGATAGAATTTAAGGTGAAAAGACAGAACTGAAAAATCCCAAGAGAATTTAAAAAGTCAAATAGGATAGCATGCTTGTTGTGGAAAAATCCTGAACAGACATTAGTTAAGAAGGGAAAAATTGACAGTGCTGCCCCTGAGATCAATGTTTTTCAGTTGTGGCAAAGTTGTCTAGCAATTTCCTCAAACTTATGGGTGGTTTGTTGTTACACAAAGCAAAGCCTTATCATTATTTTATGACCTGTCACAAAGTAGCTGTTCACGTTACTTCAAGTCTCTCTGTAACTCCATCTGGTAACTTAGATACTGCTCTTAAAAGCCATGGATTAGACAGAGGGAGAGCACAGAGTATTACACTGCCAAGATATTCTGAGGAAAACCAACTTTCTATCAAGAGTACCATGGAAAATGAAATGAGAAATTCGGAAAGTTCAAATATTTGACTTAATGACACAAATACAATTGCATTCTGTGAGATAAGAAAAAAATAAATCAGTAGTAAGAATATATTTTCTGAGGGAATCAAACTTTGTAAGTGCAGTGCTCTGTGCATATTAACATTCTTTATCTCATTGCCTTCAGCTGACTTTCCATCAGACATTTAGTTACTAAATACATCTGTTAGTCATAGGAATCAGCTTCCATTCTAAAGTTAAGGGCCTTAGTCTACATAGCAGCTTATCAACTTGCTGAATTAACTGAATATCCATGTCATAATAAAGACTGGAAAATAAAACCATCTCCGTGAAGAAGGAATGTACTTGCGTATCTTAACATGGAGCCACAACACTAAATTACAGAGAGCCCTCCAACACATGCTCAGTGCTAGTTGTCTGAAGGATGGGGCTTCTACTTGAACAGTGCTGTCTATCATGGCATAACTTCCATCCTTACTGAACAAGGAAATACCCCTTCACCTGCTACACCTGTGGTTTTTGAACTCTTTCTATCAGGCGTTGAACAAACGTAAACACTTTATGACATCAGAAGAGGTCAGAACACTGAGAGCCATCTAAGCCCTTATGCAGTGATGCTTTTATCTCCTTAACTTTGCTCCTTTCCCTTTTTGCTCTTCTCTTTCAATATTGTGTTGTGCATTGATCCTTGACTTTGTCTTTCAGCAAGGAAAAGCATCTTTAGGAATTGTTTCATGTTATTTCAGTAGAGTCCTTCCCCCAAGTAACTGAAGGAAAAGACTGGATGTTTTTCAAACGTAAAGGATTCGCCGTTCACACTGTGCTGCTTTGAAAATCATCTATGTGTGGTGAAGAGGTCAGGGAGGGAATACCTGCAAATGGAAGTAGGAAAAAACGATGTGCTTCACTGACACAGTTTTCTCTGCATCAGGGATGGCCAAGTTACTGAGAGATGAGCCCCCTCTTCAGCAAAGTGAAACTTATCCTGTCATCAACCCATATGAACTTGACATATGCTATGAAATGCTGACATGCTGTACCACATAAATCTTCCATGGAAGTGTACTTCTCCATTTCATAATATCACAACACGTTATTAGTTTCCTCTCTTTATCTAAGAAGGCTGCCGCTTTATATTGCTAAGTGGTGGCACACTTTTGGAGAAAGAGAGGCAGGAGATCACCTAGAACTGTTTTCATTCAAAGTAAACTGTCCACCAAGGAAAAGATGAAACAAACAAATTGCCTATGAAATAGGTAGCACTGTCTCTCTGAGCTGATCTAGGCATCCCTAGTATAGTGAGTTGCTATCTTTAGCATGTGGAATAATGACAATTACTACCTTAGTCACTCTAACACCTCAACAGGAAAATCCTTCACAAGAACGACAGTAGTAGTTACTCAGACCAAAATTATGACTGGGGGAAAACATTACTTTCACTCTATCAGATTTCCTATCTCAGTTATGGCTGCATCTGGTATGAGGCTATGTCATTATTCTTCATTTTCTAGCTCTTCCATCCTTGCCGTATTTTAGTGTAAACTATCAAAGCTGTACATGTTAAAATACATGTCGTGTTTTATTCCTGGGTAAAAACTGTGAAGGTCAGGGGTGACATTATTTATTACCATATCTAAGGACAGGATACACTCAGAGAACGCCCATTTTTCAAAAACATAAACCACATAAAACAGTTCTAATAAAAAATTTCTAAAACAGTTCTAGTAAAAAATTTCTTCTTTGGTCTTAGATCTATATTGTTTTTCAAAATCTAAGTTAAATTAAATGTAAAGTATTAACTTTTTTTTCCTTAATTTTTTCCTGATAGCAGTGTGCTATGGGTATCTACCCACAGACCCACACAATCACATGACTGGAAGAAAAGGTTTTGCCAGGGGTACCATTTGATATTTCAACAAGGAAAGGACCTCACCCAGGCTGAAAGACCAGAGATTGAAAGGCTTTTTTTAAATGCCACACCTGCTCAGTGCAAAGCTGTTTTGCCCTGGATTGATTAATGCTATAGCAATGACCACATTAGTTATAAGAGCAGCAACAGCACTATCGCTCAAGGGAACTCAGGAGGTCAAGTGGCCCACTCCCCAGCTCTGAGCAGAACTAACTTCCATGGTAGACTAGGTTTCTCACTACCCTAACTTACCTTATTTATAAATTTTCTCTAAAATGCAAGCAGAAGTATAGAGACTGTTTGTTTTATTGAACTACCTCTCTGCAAAGTTCTGTGTCTATAGCTTAGAAATAGAATTCCCATCAGATGGCTATTTAGCAGCCTGATCAAAATGTTCAGGAACTGAAAGAGAACAGTTAGAGATTGATAAAGTCAGAGCAAGTCCATCTTTCTTTAACTACATACTCCTGCTTTTCCTGATCTTTCTTTTCCTAGTTATGTCAGCCTGCAGAACTTGGTCAGCAGTTCTTTATAGAGGAAAAATAAAAGTAATTTTCTCTTCTTGTTTCCATAAAGTAATTGGAACCTGCCAAAAGACTAAATGCTTAAATGAATAGTCCCTTTGTTTGTTTTATTCCAGTAACAGTGCTTAAAAAGGAAAAAAAAAAAAAGTAATGACATCATCCTGGAAGTTTTGTATCCCAAAAAAACTCTAGAAGGGGAAACATGAACAGATCTTCAACAGTGCTGAAGTAACCAATGAAGCTGTAGAAGTTTCAGGGTATCTGATTTGTCTAAGGAACTACAAGAAAGTGACAAACACATGAACAGATTCTGAGATGCACATGTCTTTTATTGCACTTTCTTTAGAGAGATTAACAGAAGCATTTTCATGTGTTATGCCAAGTTTTGGGTGGAAACAGGCCCTTCTGTGATGCATATGTGCACCTGAAGCTGTCTTTCCTTTGTCTACCAATACTAAATTCCTCAAGTTAGAATTCAGTTTTAATTATGTTTACATCTTGATTCTTTGAAACTATTTGAAATTATGATTCTTTGAAATGATTTGATTAATCATATAGCTATGATTAATCTTTTATGTAGGACATAGTCCTGCTCATATACAATAAGATCATTGAATACATGTGTGTTTAAGATACTGAGTACAAAAGAGGTTATTTGATTAATACAAGGACTAAAAGTCTTTTAGGTGTATTTACCACACATTTGATAATGACAACAGAAACATACACAGAACCACTATATCCTCTAAAATATTGATATTTATAAATGGATTGGTAAACTCAGATCCTTAGTTAGGTTCTTTATTTCCTCCAAAGAAATGAAAGGAAAAATTGTTTTTTTACTTTAAATTACAGATTTTTAATCTACAGATAAATTAATCATAGCCCTGTTTAAATTAGAAAAAATATATACTTGCAGCAAAATAAAAACAGGTGGGTCAAAGCATATTTTAAATTAGTTTTCTGAGAGATGTTGTTCTAAGAGATCCTCAATAACTTAGTGGCTTACTGATCTACCAATTCAAGGCAGAGTAAAATGCAACAGAAACAAAGTCCATCTATGAAAATCCCTTTTCCATTGCACAAAAGGACGGCAGCATTGGTACACCGACAGTGATGTATTATCCACCATCTGTATTTTATAAGTGGTTGGGAGCCTTCTATTTTATGAAAGAAACAAATGTTAATTTAAGGATTATAATACAGTTAGAGCTGTGCTTCTTTGATAATCTGTACTGGTAGGGTTATCTCTAATTTGTAGCACTATGTACTATGAATTACCGTTATAAAGGTGCAATCACTCACTAGAGGATAGCTGTTCTAAGCATATCAACGTGCATTTAAGAAACTTGAACTCATTGAGCATGACTTCAATGCTAAAAGCACTAGGGCACTAACAGGATTTAATAGAGCTAATTACTTCACTATCCCAGAATTATGGGGTATTAATTCCTGCAAGAGAGTAAAAGACACGTGACTCTTTTTTTCTATAACATAAAATGAAAAATAGTTTCAGTGTGAGGGCCTAGTTATAGTCAGTTGAAGTTACTCTGAGTCACCATTTCTGATTTTGAATGGGGGCGAAATTAGCTGCTTTTTCAGACACAACATCTTAACCGCTTACAGACATATGGTCTGGAATAGTTCCCTAGGAGCAGAGCTGGTGCCAGACACAACGCCGTATTGTTCAAATCACTCCTTACACCAAGGAAAACAGGAGTTGGTAGGTAGTGTTATGCCACGATTTTATAATATGGAAAGGTCTTTATCAATTCATATTTCAAATGTGACAAAAGCAAGAAGGAGGTAAGGACTTGAAAAAAGAGTATATATGCCAAGCAGTCGCTACTGCAAGACTGTGAATTGACGGCTGCCTAAGAGCCTCTTCCAGCCCAATTGCGTCTTGAGTTTTGTACCCGTTTTAGCTGAAATTTTGACTCTTAGAATTCTCAGTAGCAAAATGCTCAAGAATTCACATGAAAAATTTCTGAGAAGGTACACAGTCCATAACAAGAACTCAAATATCTTTGACTCTTCTGGTTTGCACTCAAAACCTAAAAATCCTGCATTTAACAGAAAGCAGTCTATTGAGTGTTTCCCCAACACATGGAACATTCAGGCATGTATTTAATCCGTTCCTAGTGTGTTCAATAAATGAAAGGTCAAACTTGAGCTGGTTTATGTGAAAAGGAGAAACTTTGCAAGCTCTCTAAAAGCAAATCTCCCACTGATCTCAGGAACAGAAGATTTCTATATCTGACTACACTGTAACAGGTTCCACAATATGCTTGCATAAATCAAAGAGCTGTGTATACACCACGCTTCCCCCCTCCACTATTTATATTCACTTGGAATGAAAAAGAGCTCACCACCTGCCTCATTTCTATCACAATGTAACAGGGCACAGAGTTAACACCCTTCTGATATGAATGGCAGAATAAAATTACAAAACTGGTCACTCTTATACAACCAAGATATTTGGCACCTCATTTGGAACATTTCCATGAGAAATGCAAACATCTCATATACATATGGAAATATGTTATTTCAAGTATGTGTATTATGTGTAACAAAAAACAAATGCAGCATACTTCCATTTAAAGTTAACAAGTACTAAAATTATGGAAGTGTCAATAAGGGTATAAGGATTTAATATTTTATCAAAGTTTTAAGTAAATTTATAGAAACAATGGAGCTTTACTGACCGTATGGAGTGTCTCTACAAAACATGACTTTGTTCAGACACAAAGAAGAGCATGGAAATTCTCCCTCAGAAACATAAATGCCTAAAAGAGGAGAAAAAAATTACAATAGGTATCAACAGTCATATCAGAACAAAGAACTGGAGTAAGCTTGGTATCTGGAAGTAGGAACAGCTTCAGAATAAGCCTAAAGACAGTATTACCAGGTGAATGAATAACAACTTTTGCTCTGATTAGATACAATGAATCATTAGAAATACTCACGAATTTTTTAACAATTATTGCAAACTCAGCAAATCTGTGGGTTGAGCTCAAGGGAAGTGTGGTGAAGGTGAAAAGAAAGCAGATCTTGGGCCAAATAAAGATGGAGAAATAACCACCAAACAGCCTCAATGACAGCAGAGGGCGGTAGTAAAAAATAATATTGCTGAGGTCATATAAAAATAGACCAAAGAACATTTCATGCCATTTTTAGCCTGAAACTAATAAACATTCATGTGCTGCCTAAATTTGCTATTTAAACTTTGCTACTTTTCTGGTTTAAAGTGAGGCAAAACTGTAGATTATATTCTAAGTGTCTTTAATTGAGCCAGATCAGTCCAGTTTAAGGAATTTCACAATGTGAATTCCAAAAGCAAAACAAAATTTTATTCATTGATTCATTTATGCCATACAGCCATGTTGATAAGCTGGAAAATTATACTTGGATAATTTAAATTAATTTGAAAGCCTTGATTATCTTGCCAAAAAAAGTACCACAAAGTATGTCTATATCATCTATATGCACCTTCAGCAGTTGTTAAAGAAGGAGGAACAACCAAATAAGCCATGGAGAGCTGTCTCGTTCATAAACTTTATGATGATCCCATATTTCCTGATGGAGCAGAGGCAGAAATGTTGATTCTGCCTATTGTTATATTTGCTTAATGCATTAACAGAGGAATTTGGTTTCTGGGGCAGTCAGGGAGGCATTGTTTGTTGTACAATTGAGATTAATTAAATCAGTGGGAATGTAGGATGAGCAGAGACTGCATGATCAGAGCTAAAATCCACTGCTTGCTTTTTCTGTATTAGGGTTGTTCCATTCAAATTGTAGTTTGCCCAGATTGCTAGTACTTTCCAGGACATTGTAGGAAATTTATTCTACAGCATAATCAATGGGAGTGCCAGAAATTTTCCTTCATAAAATGAGTTCAGCCCAAATTAATGACAGACTGTTTTGAGCAATTTGAACCATACCAGGCAGTAAAAGTAACTTTCTTTCAAATTAGCTTTTTCATTATCATTACTGTGCTGTTGAAATAGGAGTCAGTTAAAGTTTAACAAATACAGTAACAAATAAACTGAAAATAAAAAAAACTTAAGCCAAAGGCAGATGATGTCTAAACATTAAATACAGGCGTGTTGGCACTTGGCATGCAGGAGCTCCATCTGCCTTCCAGTTTTTGGTACTGCTGCAGAAGCTACAGTTTCAAGTAAAAGGTTTATGGAATTGAAGTTAGCAGTACCTGATGAGTCACTGTAACTTTATTCCACTCAAAGAAGACCGCATGGCCACTATGCCAAAATTACTAAACTGGAAGTCAGGAAAGACATCCTAAGAAGAGACAGAACTTTCTAGAGAATTAATTCTTTCTCCATCAGCAAAACCAGACCATTTTGGTGAGTTTATTTCTTCCTTGTATGAGAGAGAAATCAATGAATGTACATCTCACTATAATTTTCATGATACAGTGATGCTCAAGAAAGCCCACCTCATACTACTACTTAATACGCTAAAGAGCAAAGGTTAAAAATATTTGCTAATTATTTAACCTTAAAGTAGAAACCCTCTTTTCTTGTCATGCATCTGCTGCTGAAGTTTACTGCTGCTAAAAACTGACCTTTAATTGCTCAGTGAATATTTTTATCACAATCCAAATTTACTAAGTGTAATTTAATGCACATGATTCAATGTAAGTGGTATCCCCAGTGCCAGGCGGAACAGACTCACTCAGGACTATTAGGGATGCTCAGTCTCAGAGTGTTCAGAATGCAATTCAAAAGCTCAGTAAGACAGTAAGATCTTCTAGTTCTGTGAAAGGAATCTTGTCACAAAAACCTCAATAACAGTAATTTCCTCGTGGTTCACCTGGCAATCCAAAAGAAAATGGTTTCATAAAGCTTTACTATATAAAGATAAGTCCAATTGCATCTTCCCAAAGATCAGTCATCTTTCTGAGCAAGATGTAAATTTCAAGCCCTTTCATTCCTTGCTTTACAAGCACAAAAATAAGAATTAAATCACGATAAAGAAACAGGAAAAACCTACTTAGTAAAGGGTATCCCACTAGTCTCACTTTTTAGATGGGAATGACTTGGCAACCATGAGGCAAGCACTCTACTTAACAGAAGATCAGATTCCAATGCCTGCTGCTCTGCTCATCATTTTCAGCCTTGTGACTACACATGCAAGACTGCACACCTGTGCTGTGAAGGATCAGAACTTCAGAGATCAGCTTTCAGGTCTGAGAGAGCAGTGCTTTCTAGAAGCACTGCACAGAGTTTGATGACACAAGCCTGGGTCATCGTGATGGCATCAGTCAAGGGGCAAAAAAAAATCAGACTGAGAATGAATGAGTGTGATGATTGCAGGCTACACAAGAAAATAGAGAATCCTGAGTGACTGCTTCAGGAGGAAAGACACAAGATAAAGTTATGTGTGAACACTCAAATCATTTTAGAAATTCTTGTAAATATCATAAAGCTATGAGATGACTGGCACTTACCTCTATATAGCTGCCATGAAACCAGTACAGCTCTGGAACAAACAAGAAAAAACTAATATAATTGAGGTGTTTGTTTGTCTTGGCAAGGAATAGTTCATCTAATTCTGCATTCTCTTCTGCCAATTGAAAAGCAGTCTGGAGGGAATCATTAGAATCTTCCTACATTATTATCAGTAGGGAGAAGACATTTTAAATACTGCTAGTAGCAATACTCTCACTCAGAAAACAAAAGAGATTTTAAAAATACTCTTTCAATTCCTTAGTTTTAAAACTCCCCACTGAAATATTGTCAGTTCTTTGTATATGTTATTAACATCTTTAATAGTTTCAGTGATCCTAAACTGCTCCTGCAGTTTATGTTGAATCCACGTGCATAGTACGCTTTATTATCATTGAAGGCATGCCCTGAGAGCTGAATTTTTTTCCATGACAGAGTAGAACCAAAGACATTTTAGCATTGCTATAATCTTCGTAGTCCTTTTGTTTGTGTGAGCAGAAAAGAAAAAAACAGACAAAAGTTTGCTCTCAAAAATACCAGAGTTCAGTACTCGTATCTCCACCCTGTTACTGTCTTGAAAAAGTCCCAACCAAAACCCCAAAAGCACTACAAACTATGTGTAAAGAAATACATTAAGCATCCTGGCTTTGTTAACAGCAGTTCTCCCAAGAAAAAAAACTTCATCTTTCCTGTCTGTACTTTAGTGAAAGAAGGCAGGAACACAGTCTCTGTCCTGATCCATGACTTAATATCCAGGACAACACTTGGTTTGACACATCATTGAATTGCCTCTGAGGAATGTGCTGCTAACTGTGCTCTTCGGCTTCTACTGTGGTCTGAAGCATGCTTAACTTCTAATTTCTCAGATATTTATAATGTGGGAATGAAGTGACATTAAGAAGTGTGACGTAATTGCTGTTTTTAAAACTGTGGCATTATACAAGCAGGCCACTTCCTGGAACTTAACATCCAGCTGAGAAAAACAGACAAGTACTATCAACCACAGTAAGAAATAATGTGTGCAGAATGATACGAGAAATATGGAGGATGTTGAATTTTGAAGAGTAAATTATTTAATCCCAAATTATTTCAGTAAGATCCAATCTATTATCTGAAAAAGCAACTCCCAAATGACTGCAAGTGGCAAGTAAAACTGAGCAAATACACTTGTCAAAATCAAATATTGCCTTTCAAATGTAGGAAAATGACAAATGAGCAATTACAGATTGCTATTCTTTATTTAGAACTGAAAAAGAGAGAAACGAGACTGCAAGAAAAATTCTTCAGTTGCTTTGCTTCAGGTGAAAGTTCTGTGAATGTATAGGAGAGAAGAAATGCCTTCCGCAAGGTACTCATCTTCTACATTCAGCTTCTTGGTTCTCCTGCAGACCTGCTATGTTAATCTTGAGAAGACAAGTTTATATTTATGTTATGTTTTGGGAACTAGAACGAGGATTTCTCCATCTGGGATTCCTTTTTTAGGCAGCTGGTAAGGCTAATGTTCAGCAAAGAACTTTTAATACTCAGTAATATTAAATATTCTAAGGGAACTGGCTGTCTAGAGCATTGACATTAACACAAATAAGACATTCCCTGGGACAGGATTCATGTATTGGGTGAATGTATGTGCGTTTAAAAGCAAAATCAGGTGAACATCACGTAGGTAACCTGAGCTTCCATGAGTCCCTTTCCTGCTTCATGGCCAGCTATCATGGATAAAAATGGTTGTGACGGGCAGGCTGTGGGTACAAGCGGGATTACAGAAGGGTTTCCAGTCTGCTGCTAATGAAGAAATAAAAAGTAGTGATACAGAAAATGCCTGCAAATAAACTCTCTAAGACTCGTTTTGGAATTTTAGAAAGAAAAATTTCTTTTTTCAAGAGCGTTTACTGCTAGGTGCACGAAAATTTGGCTGGGAAGATGGGTCTTGGGGCACTTTTATTCGCAAATTATGTTGTTCTTCAAAAGCTGTTAAGCTGAGGTAACTGTTGTGAACAACTGGGAATGCAACAGGACCCGCCACAGCGCCCCAAGGAGACGCCCTGACATGGCCCGATCCTTCCATCCCGAACAGCTCCTCACACCCGCCGAAGGCCACATCAGGAGGCGGGCGAGGCGCTGAGGCAAAACGCCCTCTCATTGGCTGACAGGGAAGGGGCACAAGGCTAGGAGAGCGCGGAGGAACTTGTGATTGGGTGGTGGGCGGCAAATCGGTTTGTGATTGGGCGAAAGACGGGCGAGGGGGGCGGTGCCACGGCCCGGGGATGTCTCGCGAGAGTTGCGTGGCGGCGGCAGCGGATTCGCGCGGCTGCGCCTCCCCCCGGGAGCCGTAGGACCGCGGCGGCGGGGAGCAGAGAGGGGTGAGAGGAGAGGGGAGGGGGCGGGGGTGGGACGGGACGGGACGGATCGGATCGGATCGAGGTCTGGAGGGGATGTCGGTTTCCCGGCACCCACCCGGGACAGACCGGCTCTTCACCCCCCGCACCCACTCGAGAGAGAGCGACCCCCTCCCCTCGGACCCACCCGGGACAGAGCGGCCCTTCACCCCCCTGCACCTCCCCGGGACAGAGCGGCCCTTTCCCCCCCCCCCCCCCCCCCAGACCCACTCGGGACAGAGCGGCCCTTCATCCCCCCCCGACCCACTCAGGACAGAGCGGCCCTTCAGCCCCCCGGACCCACCCGGGATGGAGCGGCCCTTCACCCCCCTGCACCTCCCCGGGACAGAGAGGCCCTTCCCCCCCCCGGACCCACTCGGGACAGAGCGGCCCTTCCCCCCCCCCCCCCGGACCCACTCGGGACAGAGCGGCCCTTCCCCCCCCCCCCCCCGGACCCACTCGGGACAGAGCGGCCCTTCACCTCCCCGGACCCACCCGGGACAGATCTCTGCTGTATCTGTCCTCATCCTCCGTCTTTTCTCTCCTAAAAGACCGTGGTTGTGTCTGTTGCTTTTTGCCAGTGTTGTGTCTTATCTCTGGGAAAAGGTTATTTAGAGAGAAAAACTTTGCTTGTGGTGGAAGGGAGTAGAAAGGGTTTCCATTGAAGAGCCAAAATACAGTAGGTTATGACTGGGCTTTGTGATTATGTCTGTGTATTCCTGTGTGCGGTGGACAAATGCAGTCTAGTTGGTGTACAGAGTCACAACTGTGAAGAAAAGTCCACAAGTGCAGAACACCGAAAAAGCATCTCTGGACAAATTGGAAGGCTATTGGATATTTATATATGTGTTTTGTGTCTTCATAGCTTTTTTTTTTTAATAAAATATGTCAGGGAAAGATGAGCTTTCCTTTACCAGTCCTTATATTGTAGTATTGTAGCAGTTAGTGGTGAAATGCTCTCAGGTGATGCATGTGAAGAATTCTCGTGATTTCCTTGAATTATTTTAATGCTGATCACAGAAGTGGAGTTTGGAATTGTAGTGACTTTATTTCCTTTATCTGATGAACTGAGGAACTTTCACATTTTTAGGGCCAGTAGTGTGTGTACCGTGTCTCCTTAAGGTAGCTAAGGAGGGAGACTGTTAGAGCGATCGTCTTTCTCTTATGAGGACTGTTTAACCACAGTTAGATTGATACATTCCAGTCTTATATAGGATTCTCAACGGGATAAGAATTTGTTTACAGAACTGATCTTAGCATGACTTCAGTTGAGGATAACTCAAGACTAGAAAAAGTGGGCAGGATATTACACCTATGTTGTGATTAGTAGTGCTTATAGACTCTAAGAAAATAAATGCTATGTTCTTCCAGAAGGGCACAGGTAACTGGTAAAAACTGCTTATCTGCAAATCAAGGGAATGACTGAAAATAATAAAATTAGTTTGATTTACATATATGGTCAGTTGTCAGTCTTCAGCTGGATAAGGAGCTGTGCTTACAACAACTACTGTATAACCAGATAGGATTCTTGTTCGAAATTCAGTACTATCACTTCTAATGTCTGTTGTGGTTATAAATGTCTCCTTCCGTAAAGGAATGAACTAAAATAGAAAATGTTGTTGGTGGAAAGCAGTTATGATTCCTTACCTTTAGTTAATGGAAATCAATTTATACACGAGTCTGTAGCAAACTGGTAGCTTCAGTAATTACTCTGGATTTATTATGTTCTCATGACTTCTGAGACAACAGTTGAAAAGGTGTCGCGTTGCTGCTATTATCTAAATCTAGACAAGGTGATGATTTTTGTTATACCTGAAAAACAAGCTAAATAAAGTCTCATTTCAGATATGAGTTAATTTTTAATTTGTCGTCATACTTTTTTGTTTTTCTGGTTTTGAAACTGTCAGTTAAAGCTTGATATTTAGTTTTTGCTGGGTTTATTTTTAGTAAAGAGCTGGAAATCTGTCGCATCTCTTTATAAATTTTCTTGCTATAGGATTCTGATTTTCCATGTATTAGTTCATTATTTTTAGGTGGCCTTACTGGCTCTCCATCTTCATTATATATACCAACTGATAAATTCTTCTGCTAGTTTTATATGGGAAAGCTTAACCAACTTTCATTGTTTTTTGTCATTCTGGCTTAAAAGCTAGATGAAGATATTTTAGTCATCTGAAGATAATAAGTCCTCTAATAAATTGTGCATTTTCCTTATCTGTGGATTCTTCTTTTAGCACGCTTCACAGAACAGATGTAGGACATCAATAATGGTTATAGAGAGGGTTTTTTTTTTTCTTGTGGTGACAACTTTGAGAAAATTATCTGAAAAGTCCATAGAAATTGGAATGAAAAAAAGGATTTTATATATCTTAAGATTTGGTTGTTGCTAGTCCAGAAATGTGCTAAAGCTTTACCCAGAAAATAGTCAAAGACTTCTAACGTATCTTATGGTGTGGATGTTCTGGCTACTTAATGTTTATGTATTAACTGGAACAAATGTGTTTAGATAACTTATCAAATAATATGTAATAACTATGTATGTAACAAACACCTTGATAATGAAGGGTTTCTTTCTCTTTTTGTCTCCTAGAAATGGGTCTGCTTTCAGAAGATGCAGTGCAGTAGATGTGGTGTTTGGGAGCAGGATTAGTCATGGCATCAGAACTATGTAAAACAATCTCTGAGGCAAAGCTGGAAAGGCACAAGAATTTGTTCTTAAATTACAGAAATCTCCATCACTTTCCTTTGGAGTTACTGAAAGATGAGGGGCTGCAGTACTTGGAGAGACTTTATATGAAAAGAAATTCCCTGACCACATTGGTACGACTACTTCTTTATTGTAATGTTTACTGCCTGTATGTTTGGGAATTCTGATTTTTCAAATAGAAAACCAAGATAACTTAGAAAAAACAATAACCTTATAGCAAATCTGACCGTGAATGGTGTCATCTATTGTGAAATATGAGTATTTGGTTATATTATGTTAGAACATGTGTAGGTAATGTAGAATATCAATGAATCTTATGACTTTTTTTATTGTTATCCTTTTGAAGCTCTGTGAATGTCTGCTGGAGGTTTTCTTGTGAGGTTGGTTGGGGTTTTTTTTAAATGCTATAAATTTTGCTCCTGTCCATGGTCAAGCCTTTCTGCTGTTAGGTGCAGTCTCGTCTACATTCCTTCAGTAGGCTAAATAATTCTTGCCTTCGTGTGTGCCTTGTTTTAAAGGCATCATCAGTCCCAGGGTCTTATTCAAAACTTACTCATAAGGTGCCAGTGAAAACTTGTGTCTATGGGCTGCTGTTGATAGGAAAGCAATTAATTTCAGGGTTGTGGGATTTTCTGTTGTATGTTTCTATGTTTTGTTTTTCCTTGAACAGAAAAAATTCTCACCGTAAATGAATGTTGTGACCCCAGAATTCTATGAGGGATAGTTAAACAACTGTGTTAGATATTCTGAGCTGATAAGACTCCATAAAGAGTCAAAACTTGCCACTGTCAGTAGTATCTGAGGATAGTTGAAAGCAAATGGTTATTGAAGAAAACGGTATTCCTTTTGCTGAGACTTTCAGGAAGAGAAAATGTACCAATTTATTTGATAATTGATCCTGGCTGAGAAGAATTTTTATGTATTTTTCAGCCTTGTGCTCTTTTAATTCCATACAAGATTATGAGCATTAGCTCATAAATGAATACTTTAAATTGCATATGGATTATTAGCCATCATCAAAACAAAATCTGTACCATGTTTTTTTAAAGTTAGGTCATACTTTTCTCCCACTAGTTTGTTTCCTTCAGAGTCCTGAAAAGCACTCACTAAATCAGCTTTTGCTCTTCTTTACACTTCTAAAATGGCTGTAGTCTTCAAGAGATGGCTCTTCCGAAAATGTCTGGAATAGTTACATTGACAGAATTTATGTATACCTTGCCTAAGCATAATTTCATTTATGTGGCATAATGAATGGATCGAGAAGCTATATAGCACACCTGTATCCCAGAATCACATCTTCCAGCTTCTCCTGGTTTAACGTTTGACTGCTAACATCCTTCCAGTAATCCTGTTTCCTCATCTATTAGAAGGAAATAGGAGTTTGCTTTGATGGCACTGTCAGAAGCATCATCTAGTCATATCAAAGAAGAATTGTTCTTAACTTGCTAAGACAGGATATCCAATGCTGTCCTGTGCAGACAAATCAGCAGCTTCACTTTTTGGAAAAACATCCAGTGGGTGTGAGGGCGAGGCAGTCTTCGCTAAATTGGTGGCAGAATTGATGATTCCTAATTGCTTGTTGTCCCCTCATCAGTAGACCCCTCTAAATTCATGGGTCATGAATATTTTTTTTTAATCTTAATTTCATTTTTAGGGTGTTGTATTGAGCAACTCTGACTCAGACACAATGTTTTTTTAGTGCTTGGAGATAAGCAGAACTTCTGTTCTGGACTTGCTGAACTGTAAAATCATCTGTGTCTTGCAACATACAGCAGTTAAAGCAAGAATAAGAGTATGACCTTCATGTATAATGTAAAAATATTTTGTGATTCAGGTTAACGTTCTTGTTTTAATAGAGTGTTTATGATGGCAGTGACTTTGTTTTTTCACATTCCCTCATTAATTTTTAGATTAAAGCTTGAATTTTTTGTGCTCAAGCACGTTGTAGCCTTTGCGTATTTTCCCGGTTTAAGCTCTTCGACGAAGTAGAATTCTGTGCTGAGAGACGTGTACTGTAGCAAACCTTCCAATAGGTGGCAGCAACTGATCAGTTATAGCTTGTTTCTTGGGTCTTGACGTCAACAGATTCATTTATTGAGCCATCATTTGTTGATTTTTTTTGTATTCAGATCTACATTGTGGCATGTTTGCTGCATAAGAATATTATGACATGACTTTTTCAGGTTAGCACATTCCTTCATAATGAATCTATAAAAACAAAGTTAAATATTTTATGTAATATTATACCTTAAATTTACATGACAGTTAAATTTTTTTTAACAGGAAATCAGCCATGTGATTGAGCTGCTTTTAAAATTAATTTGTTTTTGCATATATGTATATTGTAAAAACTTTCTTCCATAAAACACATCTATGTTTAAAGTAGATTTCTTAAGCAATAAAACTGTCTTCACCTTGAATAACTTTGAGTATCATTACAAACATGACATTTGAAACTTGTAAAGTTGATTTTGTGATATGTTCATTATTATAAATGCCATCAAGAAACAGAATTGCAGCTAGGGATCAGTTAACAGTTAGAAAATTATATATGTGTTAATATGTAAATATGGAAATCTAGTTTGATGCGTTCAGCACTTGGTGGTAATTGATTAAGCTACACAGAGTTTGTAGGTCATTTCCCAATTTAGCAGCATAACAAAGTAAAATACATTAGGGTTAGACGTCTTGTTTAGTTCTTGTTCTGCTTTAAGTCTTTAAATGCTTCAGCTTCTTAGGAGTCTCTTGGCTTCAACTCAGTTATTTTAATATTAATATGTTTTCAAAAGCAAGGTTTTGGTAATCCATCTTTTCAGCCTCAGAAGTCTGATTACCATTTGGTCGAGCACACGTTACTGTCACTTCTAGGCTGTAGTTCTGTTTTGATAGGGAATTGCACACCCTTGGTGTATCCCAGACTGCACTGACAAGAACAAGTGGGGATCTTAAAGATCTTTTCCAACCTAAATAATTCTATGATGTGGAAATAGGGTATTGTATACAAGCACCTTGTTGACATTTTTTCTTTGACTAGCTGCTGACATGTTTTAATATAGTTATTAAAATGAGTTGGGTACACAATATGTGTGTGTCTGGTTTTTGTTTTGAAACCTAAAAAAATCTTTAACTCTTTTTCAGCCAGAAAACCTTGCACAGAAGCTTCCAAACCTCGTGGAATTGTGAGTTTGTGTAGGAGTTCTAATATATTTTTATTATGCTGATCCATCTTACCTTAAAATCATTCTAGAATGTATTGCTTGTACGTAAACTAACTCTTAAGTGTGAAGGGTTTTCTTGTAGGGCAAGATTTTTTATTGGGTTTTTCTTTTTTTTCTTTTCTTTTTTTTTAAAGGAGGTGTATCCAGATGTATTCAGTCCCATTTGCATTTTTTAAATAATTTCTTGTTTATTGTATAACAAGAACTGTTATACAAATGTCTACAATGCTAAAGGAAAAAATACTTGCCCCCCAACTCCTGTGTAGAATGTTGTCAGCCTGATAAAGTACTGGAACCTCCAAATGTAATGGTCAGGTGGTTGTGACAGAGCCAGAGTAACAGGTTACTGCCTCCAGCCCATTCCTAGTTACTCATTTCCACCCCAGCCACCAGGATTATGGTGATCCTGGTCTTAACTGATTGTAGTAGTAGGATTTTTTTTGGAAACATGTCACACATCAAATAGGAGTAGGAATGTCACACATCAAATTGGAGCAGCACGTAGGGGTAGTAACTATGTAGTGATGGTTGCTGTAGGCAGTGATTCATGCAGTCTTGTCCAAAGAAAGGATGACCTTGACAGAAGGTTAAAAAGGACATCATCTTTTCCCCTTATAACTCATTTGGCTCACTTTCAGTTGAGTAAGTGATGGGCTATTGATTCTGTTTATTTAATGGGAGGCTTCAAACAGGAGGAGGTGTATATCAGTAGTTTAATGCATTCAGCTATGTGAGCTTGTCATCTTAATTTGACCCTTGAAACCACACCTTTCTGATACACGCGACCACAGTATAATTGAACTGTTCTGTAGGTCACTGCAGTCTTCAGCCTGCTTAAGAGACAATCTTGACTCATCATGCCTGTGTCTTAAATAAAAGTAAATATTTTTGTATTTGCTGTATTTAGTATTTAATTATTTGCCATGAGGCGCCAGGGAATCTCCGTGTTATCTGATGGTGCCTTTAGGAAAACTTGTATAATTATACCTTAAAATAATCTTTAACAAGCCGTAAATTAGGAGTGAAACCTAATTATTTGAAGTTCAGCAGGCTTAGTTATACCTCTGTTATCCCATACATTCTGATAGTATAGGGAAAATGGTAGTAGGCCAGTGGTTTGTGTAGCTTTAATAGTACATGTCAATTTTAGATTGGACAATAAAGATGTGTTGCTGACAGAAAAGAGATCACAAAATAAGGATTTTTTAAAAGCATACTTTGTTATAATAGCTTTAAATTTTAAAAGACAAACTTAACTGATTTTCATTTTCCTGAACATTACATCCTTAGCAAGTTCACTATATAGTTGTAACATCACTGTTACCTGTGTTTCTTTGTATACTG
Organism: Dromococcyx pavoninus; assembly: GCA_033558185.1. Taxonomy (NCBI): domain Eukaryota; kingdom Metazoa; phylum Chordata; class Aves; order Cuculiformes; family Neomorphidae; genus Dromococcyx; species Dromococcyx pavoninus. The sequence continues at coordinate 91,101 of JAUMJL010001321.1, read as the reverse complement.
TGTCTCCTGCTGGGGTACTAGGCCTCATGATAAACACTCTTTAGGTTGAGTAAAATAGTTTACAAGTATTTTCAGCTGAGATGTGTAGAATTCTCATCCTGAGATTATATGTAAGGTTTTCTCCAAACAAATCTAGTATTCTTAAATTGTTACATTTTTAGTAAACGTTAAATGTCTGCAATTTTTAAATAAAATGAGAAGGTTAGATTCTCCATGCAGTTGAAATGTTCACATGTCTTTGTCCTCGTTCTGCCTCTATCTCTCTGAAAAGACAGGCTCCTGCTTTGGGAAATGCTGCTTGAATAGGATGGAAAAAAAATAATTTCTGTGTGTGCCAAAGCAATTGGACATTGAGTACTCAGTATACCTTTACAATTAGATTAACAAAATTTTCATATACTGATTATCTAAGAATATTTTTATGCTGCTTGTAGTACTGCAAGTTCTTCAGCAGAGGGTGCTGCATATTCTCAGTCAGAGATCTGGCCACCCTCACTAACTACCTAAATAACTCTGTAAGAGGGGGGTTTTCTTTTTTAAAAATGTGCTCTGAGTTTGAAAAACCCACTTGTCAGTAGATCGTGTGCTTGTTTCTTTGGTCAGTAAAGGTGTAAGAGTTTATGTGCAGGGGAAAATGTTCATAATTGTATAACTTGTGTGGGTTTGGTCCCTATTCCGTTTATCTGATGATAAAATATGGTTCATTTTGGTTATTCCGTTTGCATTATTCTTTTGCCTTTTTGTTTTCCTCATATGGCTCTCAAAATTGAAGTCCATTATTATTGTAATTATGAATGTTTTGTTTTAAATAATTGTGTCGTTCTCATTTATTTTCATGCTAATCGTCTCATAGTCTAAGTGAAACTTAAGTACCTATCCATTGCCATTTTATACAGTTTCCACAGCTTTTGTGGTCGTAGAGAGGGGTGGCTTTTAGAGTGCTCTTTCAGTCTGAAATTGGATTTTTTGCAAACTAATAATGTATCAGAAGTCTTTGAGGGTAACAGGTGGTGTCCTCTGCTTTTTTCTCCTCCCCCCAGGTACCTTCATTCAAATAACATAGTTGTTGTACCTGAAGGTAAGTAATCTACCAGCTCACAATAAGTGCCAGGAATCATAAAATATTCATTTTTCTTCTTTGAAAAGGCCTATTTTATTTTCCCATAAAACATTAAAGATTTTCTTACAAAATATACCAGTGTAGCTCTTAGTTGATAATATCCTTGTTTATGCTATGTCAAATTATTTTAATGACTTCTCAAATGCACCTAAATTGTTTGATCCAATTCTAATAGTAGAAAGTGAAAAGGCTAAATGACACTAATCTACAGAAAAAAAAAATCCAGAGTGTTTTCTGCTTTCAGTCAATTACCACCACACTGAATGCTTTGCTGGTTTAGATCATGACAGATTTGAAACCTAAAGTATGAAGAACTTGAACTGTTTTCTCTTCCTTGCCTTAATTGTAGCTATGTGCCTAACTTTAGGAAAGTACTTTAAACTCTTTCTGAATATGTAAATTGGATAGACTCAAAGCAAAGGAATGGAAAAAGTGATTTCAGAGCAGAATTGTCTGAGGAGAATTTAGAAATGGGAGCATTCTGTAGATCACACAGTTTTTCCTCCCTGTCTCACTGCCAGCAGTACTGGTTGTTAGGTAGATAAGCATTTCCAGAAGCTATGCCATTCCATTGTGAGACTGGCTTTAATATGTCAAAACCTGCTCAGACATAGGTGTTAGGTACTGTGGCTTTTTATCCTCTCATAGTCCTATTAAGATTTTAACATTACTGTTGGGTCACGTTCGTGTTTTAATCTCTTCTCTCACAAGCCATTGGCTCCCTCGTTAAACTGCAATTTCTGGACTTAAGTGATAATGCCCTTGAAATTGTGTGTCCAGAGATTGGCCGCCTGAGATCTTTACGTCATCTTCGCTTGGCTAACAACCAGCTGAAATATTTACCTGCCGGTAAGTGCAAATGTGTGAGGAAATACAGCAATGACAAATTCTGTTTGAACTGCATTTGCATACTTTTATTTGTTTCTTACAGTTAAAGCATGGTACAACTTGCATTTAAACAGGGATTGCATTTTATCAAATATGCACTGTAGTTAGAGAAAAGCCACAGTGTGTGTACCTGAAGTAAAGTCCTGAAAAATGTTTCTGAAGTGGAGAAAAAAATGTGTCTATTTAAATCTCTGCCATTATATCAAGAAAATATTGAACTTGTTTAAGAAGACACATAATACCAATGACAATTGTTGTTATGATAAAACCATGTTTCTTCCAATTTTCCAGAATATAAAGGATTCCAGTCCTTCCTTCTTTTCTTTTAGCCGAGTAGCCCATTCTTTTCTAAAAAGGCACGTCTAGTAGGGTTGCCTATGGCAGTTCTACCTCACTATGACAGTAAATAACAAATGTTTTGTCTTGCTAGTTTATAATGAAAAAGCAAAATTTATTCAAAGTAGATGTGACACAAAGGCAGAAAAAGTTGGCCATAGGCAGATTTTGAATTTTTTTCCCCCTTCTAAATACTTTGATAAGCAGATATAACTGATTATTATTCTTCCGTTGTCCTTAATATATTTCAAGATAAGATGATAGTGATTTTTAAATGTTTTATTTTTTAATTATTTTTAAATCTTTCTATGGTGTATTTGCATTTCCTGATCTGCAGAGATGATAAAAATCTAAGGGCAGAATTTCAAAACTAGTCTAACTTAATCTAACAGGATTAGCTTTTGGCTCTAATTTTAACTAACTTCTCAATGTGACCTTCATGTGTTCGTACGTTCACATTGCTTATTCTCAAGAAGAATACTGCAATGGCTCATTGAAGTTTTGTGTGCAGGAATCTAGCTGTCGTTTCCTTGTACTTCTCTAGGCATAATAAGCTTAATAGAACAAGTCAAAAGGATGATTATGATTAGAAAGAAAAAAAAATTATATGACTATGTAAATGCTCTGGAATGAAATTAGATAAACCTGTTAAACATTATGACCCAAGGCCAATAAAATTTCCATCAATTTTCAGATGTCCTACTTTCAAAAGAAAGGAGTGACTTGAGTGTGCTTTATGTTCCTCAAAGATAATTTACCTTATGGTGCTGTACCATGAAAGAAAGACTTGTTCAAAGAAAGATGACACATTTTCTGCAAAACTTCACACATTAACTTAAAAAAGGTTCCAAAAAAGACTTTCAAAAGGATAATTTACATTACTGAAGGGCTGATTTTGAGTCTACCACATTTGATTAGGAACTGGTATCAGCTGCATAAGCACACTGCATTTAATTTCTCCTGAAGTTTACAAAATTTGCTGCTGTGCATTGTCCCTAAGTGAGGTTAGCTTTATATGCATGAAAATTTTGCATGCTTAAAAATATTCTCACCGTTGCATGCTTTTGAAGCAGAGAATCCAGTGGTGCCTGATCTTTGACTTTGCTGGTCGTGTACCATCAGTTTATACATGCACCATTACTGCTATCATTGCTAATCCTGTCTGTTCAGTTGCTGCGGCTATCAACATGACTGGGTGTCTTACAGCTTGAGTGTTATCAGTCCAAGGAAGATTAATCTTTCACTTAACACTGGAGAGTTCGTCTACTGCATTGAATGTTTCCTAAGCATAACCTTCCTGAAAAGGGCTTTCAAGCGTATTTTCATAGTTTTCATTTGTAAAATTGCGAAGATTTCAAAGATGACTTTATCACAAAGTCTTTGAGTTTGAAAATAATGTTTATATTCAACAGCTGAAAACATAGAGCAAAATAGTAAGTTTTGATGAATTGTTTTATCCTTAGTTATGTTGGTAGCATGAATCTTCATAATAGTCTTAAATGGCGTTTTGTCAGGAAAGCTAGCAAAGTTAATTAAATGAAGCAGGCTGAGATGTGGTTTCACTGCAATACATCATTTTACTGTGTGTTAACTGCTTTCTTTATGGCAGATAATACATTGCAATGCATTGTTAGGGAAAGACAATTCTTAATTGCTCTTAATTCATAATAAGAGATCATTTAAGATATAATTTAGCTTCTACAGAATTTAAAGACCTGCATTAAAAAATAGCTTTCAAGTGTAGGTAATGGTGACTTCTGGAAGTATCATTTCAAAACTCATTTCTTACAGACTCAGTTCTGCATGTATCACACAGATGGCAGTGAACTGTTCATCACAGCAGAAGATCCAGTTAAGAAAGGCTGATGAACAGTACTCATCTTGTGTAATCATATAGGCAAACTTGCAGCATAATGATGTCATCACATAAAAAGCTTACTTTGGAGTTGTTGCCCCGTCATTCCTCTTCTCTCTCCCTTCCCACTGTATGGTGTTATAACTACCCTAAGTTTTTGTTGAAACTACATGGATATCTGGGAGAATACTGTTAGTAATTTCCTTAGTCAGTTGCTAATAAATCTCTTCATTACAACTGCAGAACAGTTGGATGGTAAATGTTCTGATGCTTAACAGCACTTTTCTATTGCATTTCGTATTTTAAGAATGATTCTCTGTTGTGTTTTCCTTATTTGTGATTAAGAACTGAAAGGAGCAAGGCAATTAATGGCATCTGTCGATTCATTGTCCATTTTTAATGTTTTATTCCACAATTGTGCTCTTAATATTAATTTTAGTATTTAAGATTTGCCTTACAGAAATCTAGCATAACTTCAATTTTTGAAACAATTGAAATAGCATGCATAATGAAACCCTTTAAAGATTTATGTCTTCAGTCTGATTGCAGAGATTCTTCAGACTCTAATGAAGATTAAAGCGCAGCATTGGTTCACCTTCAATGTGAGAGACAAGATTTTAGGCTCTAAGTACATTTTTTCATAAAACTTCTAAGAATTTAATTCTTACAACCACTAGGTTTTTTTCAGGCGTGGTCATGATTGTACAACTGGTTTTAAAAAGTTACTTTGAGGGAGAATGATGAAAATACATGCAGACAGCATAAATACATAAGCGTTGGGTTGTTGAAGAAATTAGGCAATACAGGACTGGTGAAGGGGAAGAGGGCATTAGGTGAAGCATGGAAATTTGAGTTCCTTGGAGGTTTGAAAGCAATTTCTGTGGCACTCTCGTAGTGTAAATGATAATCCTACCTTAGCAAACACTACCAGATCGGTGTCACTGATGGATAAGATCATGTACTTTGGCTTCAAGGCGCCTTGTTTAATTGTGCACTGCCACTGGAACAATGGCACTGCCATCATGTGTCATTAACTTATTGTGAGTGTTGTTGAAAGATGGCTAAGCTTGATGAGAAGCTAAGGGAAGAATTTGTCCAGAATAAGCATGTTGAAATTGAACTACAATATATAAGGGCTGGAAGAAAATGCTTTGTGAAATTCTGAGTCATGTTTTGAATATAGTCTGGATAAGGTTAATAAGTGGATCAGCTTCTGCCTAATGTAAAATCACCAGTATCTACATTGTCATAATCAGAATTGCTAGCTGAGAGACTGTCTTTGAGAGGAGAGCTCATTAAAAGAGTTGCAGATAAGTGAGAAGAGGAGATTTAATGTTATGAGGTTCTCACGATCGCTTTTTTTCATTGAAATGCACGGCATTGTTTTGTTCTGCAAACTGTAAATCTTGTCTTTAACGATTTCTTGGTTCTTTTATTTGGCTCTGGTATATGTGATTCTTGAGCACAAAGTAAAGTTTTGTGATGTTTTCTACTATTTAACTGTAGCGCTTAAATCATTTAAATTCTTGAGGGCCATTTGGGATTTGTAACGGCAGGGATCTTTTCTGGTAAAAATCTTAGAGTTGCAGCATAAACAAAAGATAGTTATTACTTTATATTATTATATAGTTCATGTATAAGCTTGACTTGGAGACTTGACATTATGTTTTTGTAGTAGCCCAACTTTATTACGTTTTAGACATTTGTCTTTATTCAGAAAATTCATTTGTGATTTTAGTTTAGAACTGTAGATTTCATCCTGTATGAATGTGATGTCAAAAGTTTTTGAGAATCTTCTCACCTATTAATAACTAATTAGAAAGTTCATTTTTTTCTGATGTTTATAATGCATATATTTCAACTACATTCTTGAAATTACATTTTTTCTTTTTGTGTAAGAATTATTACTTGTTTTTGGGGAAAAAAAGTCCAGTGCTGAAAAAGTTATTCTTTCGGAGTCCCAAAGCCCATGTCATCTCTCAGTTTTGCTGCATTACCATGTAGATTTTATTAGACTTTATCCTTGGAAACTTTTGCTATGAAGTGATAGCTCTTAAGGTTTGCATTTTGGTCTTGTAGTTAGTGAATGCACGGTTGAACAACAGATAACTTTAAAAGAAGGTGAGTTATACTCAAAGTTGGACTGAAGTTTCATATTTGACAGGGATTAGGGTTTTTTATTGTACGTTATTTGAGAAATACTTCTTAGAAATGGCAAGTTGTAGCATCTTGTTCTCAAATTTAATTAAAAATGAGGTTATGTTTACTCAGCACATGTTGGAGTTAATTATAGATTTACTAAAATCAAAAGCTTAATGTTTTGCCAAGTCAAGAGCAAAAGCTAAGTAATTAAACAAAGAATAGGGTATGGTTTATGATCCTAGCCCATCTTTTGGCACAGTTCGCTTTAAAGGAAAAAAATACATATAAGCAGTTGTCTTTACATGGGCTAGACCGTATTTTCTTTTGTGTTTGCTATCAGGGAACTTTAGAAACCGAGAGCTGAGTGCATTGATCAGGAAAAAAAAATGCAGTCAATACCAAACCTCATGTAAACTGTGATGCTGTTTCTGTAATCTGAAAAGTGAAAGTGTGGGTGACTGGGGAGTTGCTGTTGCTGGAGTCAAAGGGAGGTTTAGCAAATGCCCTTTTATTCCCCATGTAAGGACTTGTGTGGCTTCCATTTCAAATTGACATTTCTGTCTTGTCTCTGGAGACTTCTACATATGGCATCCACTTGTTGCCATTTTGCTTCATTTAGGTAGAATCTGAAGGAAAATTTTTTCATCTACCTTTGGTATTTTTAAAATGCAAATGGCAATAATGTTTAGGGGAGGTTAATAGCATATATACTTGTAATTTCATTTTTTTTCAAATCCTTTTCCTTCTTAAGGCAAATTGTCTTAGAAATATAGTCAGTTTAAGCCTTATTAAAATACATTTGTTGGCTTATAAAACTTCATCTTCAAAGCATTTGAGAAAGATCCTGTGAAGCTGATAAGGGAGTGTTATCCTCATTTTACAGAATGGAAATAAGTGTTTTTAACAGAAGTAATTTGCTTCAGGCCACAGCAGGAGTCGGTGTTAGCCAGAAATAGAACTTGGGTGTTCCCATTCCATTTGTTTAAGACCACACCTTTTTGAGGTTGATCATGTTTAATATTAGGGAGGATTGAGTCTTTCCACCCGTTATTAGGAAATTAATAGTTATATCTCCATAATTAATAACCCTGTAAGTTAATAGGAAATTAATAGCAGGAAGATCAGTGAGTTTTTGTAACTGAAACGGCTTGTGCTTCCCGAAGGGCCGGAAGTGTTCGTGAAGATGAATTTTGAAAAAATATAACTTGCAGATAAATACTAGATTAGTTTCTCTTACATAGATAATGTCAGTGGTAATGACAAGGGGTTCAATCCTTATTGAAATTGTATATGAAACTGTAATTGTTGATTACTGCTTTGTCTATTTATAGAGTAACCCTTGGAATGTTAGTTGAGTATTGCTAAATCTGTTTTGCTTAGGAATTTGCTTTACTAATTGGGGGCAAGAGAAACTTTGAGACATGAAAATTGCATATTCATTTCTCTCTACTTTTTTAAGTTCCTATGGAGTACAAATATCTGTATTTACTATTCATACCAGTACTTCACTGGTAAAGAGTTCTTGAATACCCAACTTAGTAATTCTGAATAGAGCTTAATATGAGGTATTTCAGTAAATCTTAATTAAAGGCATATAAAAACAACCTCTTCCTTACCTCGTTTTCACAGTAGATTTCCACTGGTCATAGGTACGGCATGCCAATAATTCTGTTCTTATTCTAGACTCTGGCATTGAAATATGCAGTCCTAACTCATTTTTTTAACTTGTTTTCTATATTTTGATTTAGAACCTTCAAAATGGAGGAGAATAGATTTGACATTTTTATTTCTCCTCTAAGTCCCTTCTGCTTTCGTTAATGTCTGTGAGTAAGGTAGATTAATTTGGTGCTTAATAGAGTTAATTTTTTATTATTATTATTGTGACTTTAAAAGCAAAGGCACAAACTGATGCAGACCCTGTTTCTTTTTTTCAGAGCTGGCATAACCTTAGTCCACTCTGCTTTCCTAATTTAGTAACGTATAAAAATATGCACGACGGGACAGGTTTGGTACGCCAGGCACTCATCCAGGAGTGTGGTGTTTTTAAGTAAATGGACTTGTGGGGATTTGAGGAAAACATAGATTAGGTTACATGAGCTTTGCACTCTCTAAGTATGTGACTATTTAAAGGAGCACGGACTCCTTAATAAAAATCTATTTTAATTATTATCATAGTACCTTGTTTTCCTTGAAGTAGATTGCTGCTTTATTATTAAAAATTATGTTCTTTGCACAGAGCTGTAAAATACATCCTCTTTTTAATAATTTGTTTCTAGATTAAGTTTTCTGTATGAAACAAGAGTCAGTTTACTAAGGCTTATGCTAGCTCCTATGTTCAACAACAACAATTTTTTTTTTTCCCTAGATCAATTGTAAACTTCCATGTGCTTATGACTATTGTTTTTTCACATCAGGATTAGTAAGGCTTCAGTAATTATTCTGGGTTAATGTAGAAGCACAATAATACCTGATAACATCTTTAAGACATTCTTTGGATTTCTAAGAGGATAAGATTTTTACATGTTTTAATCTTCTGTAAACTCCAATACAGCCCTGACCTAGCAGTCTGTGAGCACTGAGCTGTTTTACAAGAAAAAATTCTCATATGAAATTATAGCAGAGAGTCATTTCCGAAGAGTTAAGAACAAAATAGCAATGTGGATGGCTAGTGAGTGTCATTGCATTTTGTGGCTTAAACAGAGGTAACTAAAGCACAGAACAGTATATTGCACAAGCAGTGTTCTTTACAAATTGGCTTTCATGCATGCCCACACTGTGCTACCTATTTAATTAAAGAATGTTGGTTGTATGCGTTTTTATAACAGAGTCTACCTTGCTCAAACATTTGGTTTGGGTTAAATTCTCAGGAAGACTATTAGTTCTTTTGAGTGTTTAAATTTATGGGCAGGGAAGTGAAGACAGAGGGAAAAAAATTCCGTTAAATTCCTAGAAATTTTCATTAACTCAAGTTATTTGTGTATACCCTAACCTGTATACTGGGTCAGAAGGAGTCATCTGTGTACAGAGCTGCTCACTGTTCCCACTGTTCCCTATTTGTCAGCTTGCCCCTTCTTGTGGACTTTTTTTCCCAATTCTCCCTCTATTGGGAGACTTTTAAAAGTCTCTTTGTTATTATCATACAAGATTTTTTAGTTTACCAAAGGTTCATCATGTCACTGGATGCTGGTAGCAAAAATAGTATAAACATATAGTCAGAAAAATTCTATATTTTAAGCTTAAAATTTTCTAATGTATGTTTTTGTTCTAGCAGTTCTTCCAGATAAGCTTTTATTGGGCATACTGTAACTGAAACATTTCCCGTAACTGTAGCAGAAATGACGTTAAAAAATAAAAAAAATCAACACAACTATCTCTTTCAACAATGGCCTGTGGTATTCCTCGTGGTGTTGCACAGCAGGTTCTCAAAAATGCATGTGCTAAGTATGTATGTGTTGTAACTCATTAATCTGCAAACTAATAGGAAACAGTTGGAAGAAGCCATCAATGCCTTTCATTGTAACATTTAAATTACGTATTCAAATATTACTTGCTTTGTGTACCACGCTTATTGGACTAGAAAATTCCATCTTAAAATTTGCTATTGTAATTTAGCGCAATTGGTGGAAAAAGTATTTGGAAATTAAGCTATTTTAATGAGTATGTTTTTAGTTACAAAAAGAAGTTGTGACATAGCTCAGTACATCGTATTTTCAAGTACCTGCAATTTTATAAAACATAGATCTTAACTTCTGTGGACATTATGTATCTGGAAAAGTGAACAGGGGCAAACTGAAACTGGCATTGAGATTTCATGTCAATAAATTTAAGGCTAAAATCCTATTGAAATAAAAGCTTAGTGACCAAGTGTTTGAGTTTTCTAATACTGGTTTTACAATATTTAAAAGTCGCTCAAAATCATAACTTAACTTTCAATTTTTTTTATCCTTTCTTAGGTATTTTAGCAAGATGATAATGATTTTGGATCAATCGCACTTTTTCTTAGGCCCCTACTTTTGTTTTGGTGATGCTTTAATTTGAAAAATCTCTGCCTGGTTGAGGTTTGACTTGTGTTTGGAACATGAACAGTGTGCTTATGCGATTACCGAATTCGTGAATAATCCGAGAGGGTCTGAGAGGAGGGTGCTGTACATCAATGTTTCAGACCATGTTAATTTCATTTAACTTCTCCATATGATCAGGGCAGAGATTGCCCTGTAAAGGTTCCCTTTTTATATGGCAATTCTTACTGGCCACAGAATCTTAGTGAAAGTTATGGTGGCATCACATGTTTAGAAAGAGCCATCTCTCAGAATGACAGCATGTGAGTTCTAATGGCTAAAACATTTTTTATTATATTGTATTCCTGGTAGAACAGATGTGATTTAGAGGGTAGGCACATGTCAACGTAAGGCTGCCTGTGAACTGCTGTTGCCCAGTTTTTTATTGTCATTTTTTATTTCCTCTGAAACATCAAAATCCCAGATAACTATGTTTTTAGTGCTTTGAAACTAGTTTCTGAGAATGAGCCAATGTTGCCATTTGTTCCCTACTGTTCCATGTGAGGTCCTTGTGAAAATCATGCTCCAAACTTGCAGAATCTGGCCCCAACATCCCCCTGCTTTTTTTTCCCCCCCCCATACTGTTCTCTCCTTGTCTGAAAAGAAGTTAGTAAGAAATCTGGTGAGGTGTAGGTGAAATCAGGACGGAGGAGAGAAGAGCCAACGTAATTATTAGCAGTGGTGTTCTCGAGCCTTTTGTGCTTCTGGCTTTTCCCCTATGAAAATCCAAACCTTTGCTGGAGCATGTATGTTTTCTGAGCTCTGGGCTATGGGCTTTCCCCTTGGTAGCCATCCTCCTCAGGGGCTTTTAGGTAGGAGATAAAGGAGTTGTGCCAAGATAAATGAGTTTGAGTGCTTCTAACACTGAGGTACTTGGACGATTTGTGCATTCCTGAGAGTATGTGAGCAGATTTAACTGGATTCTCTGTTGTTGAGAGATTTGGTACTGCCTCTTGAATCCTGGCTCGTGCTTCTCTTCGGCACTCCTTGATTTCTCACATCACTTGTAAGCCTTGCTTCTCCAGGGGTTTTCCTCTTGTCTGTAGGGGGTGGGCAGGAATTTTGAAGATGTTGAGAGTGCTTTAAGTAATCGTGACAGGCATTCATCTGTACCTTAACTTCAGGATGATGTCAGAGATATTAAAAATGTCTGTAGAAGCATAGCAGTTATTGTGTATTCTTATGCCTTTTTCTTAAGTAAGAACTCTTAAGTACAACTAATTTCAACGCATTTCATTAAACATAAAATTGCATAATATTTTTCTGGTAAACTCAGTTTGAGATTTCAGTTAATGGATAAAATACATATTAAAAAGAAAAAATTCTTGCATGTCCAAGTAACTTGTGAACTTTGTTTAAACTCAGCCAGTCACATGGCATACACAAAATATAAAATAAAAATAAATTTAAATTAAAATATTGATTTCAAAACTAGAGTGAGAAGAGGTCTTTAACGGATAATGAAATGAGTAATAGGGCAGTGTGGAGACTCTACTACTCTGTACAAATCCTTCATTCGGTAATGTACAAAGTAGTCTTCCAAATATCCAGCAGAAGAAATGGCAACCTGAATTTTCTAGGATGTGTGAGAACAGAGTCCTGATGGAATTATCTGCCCAGCTCTGCTCTCCATTGCTGCAATCATTAGAGCTGCCACTTGGGAACAGAGGGCTTCTGAAGGAAAGTCTCTTGACCTTTGAATATACTCCCAATGACATGCTGAGCCGGAGGCCACAAGACAAAAGTGGGAAGTTTATGCAGCAATATATAACTTTAAAGAACATTAAGTTGTCATTGCTGCTTTGATCAGTGATGGAGTATACTTTGATAAAACTCAGATAAAGGGCTTCAGGCTGTAGCATCAAAACAATGCATTCTGTTCCTTTGAGTTTGAAAAATCTATTTCTACAGCCTGTTTTTAAAAAGGGAATGTGCTTGAGAGAACTGATTAGACTTGGCACACAGACCTAAATAATGAAGGTCAAATAGAATTATTTGTTTTTTATGTTTTGATTGTTTGAAAACTTGGGTTTGAGATTTATGGAGAGTACTCATTGTCACACAGTTATATATCACAGAAAAAAATAACTGGAAATGGCCGCTGTTTGGTTTGAATTCAGTAATTAGTCCATTTGTGGTATTTTTTTTATGTGAGTTTATTGACTGCATAGCAGAGGAGAGGAAGGAGAAGTGGAGTGTTTTTGGTTGCTTTTGGTCAATCTTATTCCTGTGGGGTTGAATCTAAGATGCGCAAAGCAGACTACCGGGAATTTAATTTTGTAGGTATATAATTCTGTCTTGTAGTCTTGCTCTGAGTGTTTGAAGGTGTTAGTTATGCAAATGTATTTGAAAATCCATAAAGACTATAAAAACAAACATTCCTAGCTGATTTAATTTTTGTGTTACCTGCATGGGCGTTAAAGCTCTACAGATCATTACTCCATTCATAGCGCTGGCAAATCCCCTCCCACCACCCAAATTCGTGGTGGCATCTCTGATCATCTTCATAACTGAGAAGGTGTGGTGCTTCAGTGCTTGTCTGGCTGATTTGCCATACAATTGTCTTCAGTACTGTTGAAAATGAATGTAATCACTGTTGTGTTTATTACGGTAGAATAAACTGAATAAATTGGTGGGGAGGTGTTTGCTTTTGTGCTTTAAAAAAGGAAAAAACCCTAAAAAGAATCTTTAGGAATTTCCAGCTTTATTCTTATGTGAGAAAAAAAATACATTCAAATAAAATTCACTTAAGTTACTGTAACTCTTTTTTAATGTGTTATTTCCCTCCTTTTGAAACATCTGCCATCAACATACTGAATCCTCTACTGAGAGCACAGCAAAGCCGCCTCTTTGGAATTTGATACAAGGGTTTTTCCATGTTATGGCTGGCAACAGTCACTTTCTGAGCAACATACCTTGGGGCTGTCATGAGGCGGATTCTCCTTCTTGCGCAATGCGTGTATTAACCTGCCTTTACTTTATAAGAGGGAGAATATGGAACTTCTAGTAAGTTTTTTTTTTAAGTTGATGACAAAAATCATCACTTATTGTTGAGAGTTAACATCTTCCAAGAAATTAACATAAACTGGAGTGATCGTGCAGTGTCTAATATTAGACTATCTCCCTGAGTTAAGGAATTTCAGGGAAAGCTGGCTGGTAACCCATCTGTCAGCACTGAATTCTTCTGCTGATGATACTGATAGGAAAGATCTGACTTTACTGGTTGCCCGGTTCAAGACGTGTGATATATGTGAAGCTCACTTCTGAAACATGAGAACAGATGCTCTTTAAAATACTTTTAAAAATCTTTGTTTTAGAACGGTTACCTAAAAGTAAAACTGAACTTAAAAGGAGTCCTAAAATGCTCAGGGCCCCTCTCATAAACGTTTGCCAATAGCTGTTCACATGGGTGAAGACAGATGTGTAGTGACAAGGCTGAGACTAAACCTTCAAGATGCAGAGATGGATGTATACCGAGAAAGATGTGTTTCATATACAAATGGTGTTTGTGTTTCTGTAGCATGAAACTTCTTTAATACAGGCAATCTGTTCAATAGTGTTTAGTCAGACTTTCAAAGAGCCTCAGCTTTGAACAGATATTAAACTGCGGGGATTTTTTTCTCTGAAATTTTTCATCTGTTTGTAAATGTGTGAAAAAGGAAACGGTGGTGGTAACTGCTTTGCAAATTTCGGGTTTACAGTAGAAATGCCTTACAGATTTCAGTATGCTGTTCTGTCAAAGGGCTGTAACTTTGTGTTGATGCGCTGCCTTATTTCAGGACAGTCCTGAGCAAAGGTGAACTAAGCCACGTAAGCAACAGCTTTTCAGAAGGATTATGTCCATGCTTAACTGCCTTTACCGACATTGTTTTAAAATAAACAAATAAATAGTGAAAACTGCATTTCATTATATCCTTCACTACTGTAACAAGGTTGGTAAAAGTTAAGCAGCCTGTATCTGCTACTACAACTCACGGCTGCAAACCTCTTCACAAAACTCAGTAGTTGTTAGTCCGTAGAGCCTATTCAGCTATTTAGTTTTCAGAAGAAACTAAATTAAATTAACTAAATTAAATTTAGTTAACTAAATTAACTAAACTAAAATAATTTGCCACTCATTTTTCATGTAAAATCTCATACTAATTTGAGATTTTTGAGATTCTCCCTTGTTGCACCAAATTAACAATTTGTGACAGGAAAAAATTAGATCTTGGAAGTTTTTGTAATTTTTAAGGTTAGGTATTAAAAGTTAACTTGTTTTCCACTTAAACTCTTAAGTCTTTCTTTCTCAAGTTCTCTATGAATGTCTCTTTGGTTACCTTGGCTTTTTTCTTTCCCCAAGCTCTCCAAGGTATGTACAGTGATTAGCTGTATTAACGGGTACTTGATTTTACTTGTGCGTTAAGCAAATGCAATTTGCTAGTAGGACTTGAGTGCTCAGGGAAGCTTGCCGAACAAAGTCATTCAGACTTTGAAAGTGAACAAACACAAATTGTTAGTACTCTGCAACAGAAGGATTTTATAATGTATTGATTTCCATTTTGACCTTGATGACCAAATATAATTTTCTTTTATACACACCATTGTGAGAGAGTTTAAATACTACTTGTTATTGACATCCTTGTTTCTACTCAGCTAATCTAGTAAATAAGTTGAGGCAAAATAAAATGCATCGTTTACTGACACTAAATCTAAATGGAAAAAGCCTTTAAAGAGAATGTGTAGAACTGGGAGTGTTAATGTGAGCTTAACTTCCCTGTGGTTCATGTCACATACCCAGAGTTTGGTACCTGTATTTCAGTTATCTTCATTTTATTGCAGTGGTATTTAAAATAAAGGCCTGTGTTTAACTTAGCATTGTCCAAATCTGCATTAAATTGTCATTCTTTATGGAAGGCTTTGATACGGAGCAACTGCAAGGATACCCCAGTTGGTAATTGTTTAATGTCTGAGGGCTATGTGGACTAAGACTGCTTATTTGTGTTGCTAAAGAATTGCAATTCAGAATCACCGAGTGAGGGATTTGGAGTATAATTACAAACCTTACTTGTCTGCTTTGTGCTGATTTGAAACATTAAGCAGCAGTATCTTCCTCTGATTAAGATACAGCTTGCAGTTGTTCTCAGTGTTTTGAAAATCATGACAGTACTAGTGTTTGAAGTCAGATGTCTTCTTTTTGGTGATAAAAGTATGTAGAAACTGTTAGTTTCTACTGTTAAGTTTCTAAAGGGCACCTTCCGCTGGGTCAGTTTGCTCAAAGCCTCATCCAGCCTGACCTTGAACATCTCCAGGGATGGGGCGTCCACAATTTTCCTGGGCAACGTGTGCTGGTGCATCACCATCTAAACAGGAAAAAAAATCTTCCTAATACCTAGTCTAAATCTCCCCTCTTTCAGCTTAAAACCATTCCCTCTCATCCTATCCCTGCACTCCCTGATAAAGAGTCCCTTCCCGGCTTTTCTGTAGCCCCCTTTCAGTACTAGAAGGGTGCTCTAAGGTCTCCCCGGAGCCTTCTCTTCTCCAGGCTGAACAAGCCCAACTGTCTCAGCCTGCCCTCGTATAGCAGGTGCTCCAGCCCTCCAGTCATCTTTGTAGTCTCCTTTGGACTTGTTCTGACAGATCCATGTCCTTCCTGTGCTGAGAAATCCAGAGCTGAACACAGGGCTTCAGGTGAGGTCTCAACCAGAGCAGAGTAGAGAGGGAGAATCTTCTCCCTCGATCTGCTGCTCATGCTTCTGATGCAACCCAGGATATTGTTGGCTTTCTGGGCTGCAAGCATACATTGCCAGCTCATGTTGAACTTCTCATCCACTAGCATCCCCAAGTCCTGCTCCCAATCTGTTCTCCACCCAGCCTGTATTTGTGCTTGGGATCGCCCCGACCCAGCTGTAGGACCTTACACTTGGCCTTGTTGAAGTTCCTGAGTTTTGCACGGGCCCACCTCTCAAGTCTATCAGAGTCCCTCTGGATGGCATGGCACTCCTTCCCTCCAGCATGTTGACAGCACCACACAGCTTGGTGTCATCAGCAAACTGGCTGAGGGTGCACTCAATCCCACTGTCCCTGTCTCCGGAAAAGATGCTATACAATCCCATCCATTAGCATTCCTTTGAAAAACAAATACAGTGATTCCACTCCCATACACGTAGTTCCAAATGGAAGATCTTCCTTTGATTCCTTTCCCTCATCCCACTCAAATTTGTAGTTGCATTTTTTTCTTATGGCGACCTTCAGGGAAGAGCATTCTTTGATATCTCCCAATAGTGAGATAAGTGAGTTTATCTTGGCTCTATATCATATGTTCCTAATGAAAGATAAAAATCTAACCTGGGCATATTGCTTTTGTTATGCATTTTATAAATTCTTGAAGAGAAAGAAAAAAACCACCAATCTCAAGAAAAAGAACAACAGTGTGTTTGATTCTCGTTGGTTGGAAACAGTTGGTAGCAACAGTCACAACAGATAGGTCTTGCTTGGATTATTTAGACAGTAGTGTAGTAATGGGTTAGGAGCTACTAATCTGTGTTTCTCAGAGACACCAGTCCGTTGTGTTGATCTGACGTTTTTCCGTTGGTGAAGAACAAAGGAAAAGGCGGTCCCAGAATTTATAGCCAGGACTGGCCCTGTCTCTGTGGCTTCCTGAGCTATCCTTAATCTCTCCTTAGGATCCTCATTTTGTTTGCCTTAGTTTAAAGCGATTATTGGTTTGTTGTACTTAAAGCAGGGCACTTAAGTAGCCATCTCTAGCTGGCCAGCATCTTGAGTTCAAATCATTAGTTCTGTATTTAATGCAGAGTTTTTCTGGAAGCCTTCCCCCCCCCTTCCACGTATTGATATTACTGCACAGTGAATTGTAGACTATGTGTAGCAGTAAAGATGGTAAGGCATAAACAATAGAAGAGAAACATAACAGGTCTTGTATTTTATTCATGTCACGTTTGTTTATGTTCACACCACCCAGAAAAAAGAAAACAGCTGCTTCTCAAAGGATAAACAGCAGCAAAAATGCATCACTTCCTAAATAAGAGAGTTTCCTGTAAGGTGCTAGCAGAATTTTTCATGCAGTGTACTTGACAAAGTACCATTCTGTCTCTTTGCGCTTATCTTTGGCTCCTCTTTCCAAAATTTGAGGTATCAATTAATAAAACTGTAGAATAATATTAATAGATTAATTTCACATCTCTTACTTGTGTGGCAACAGTACCTTGCTATGGAGCAGTAAAGTACTGGGCAGACTGCACTACAAAATGAAAGGATAGGTTGTCTTCTTTAAAAAAAAATAATAACACCCCCCCCCAAAAAAAACCAAACTAGAAACAAGAAAACAGCAAACCTCATCATTTCATGGCCTTGAGTTACCTTTGTGCATAAAGAATTTTTTCCCTCCCTATCCCTCTTGCCCTTTCACCCACCTTTTCTACTTTTCTTCTGTATGTTGATTTCTGGTATTTTTATCATCTGACTTATCCTGTTTTTCTTGAGATCGTCCCATTATGGAAGAAAATTGAATTCCAGGCCTGGTTGTAAAAGAATTATGATATCAAGACTTTTTGAAGTTGAAGGATAATAGTTAAAAAACGAATACCTTACATGAAGGGACTTGGGAAGGCATCTGTCTTAAAGAATTTAAGTGGGTGTGTGGCCTTAACTCTTGGCGATGCTCTGTTGGTGTTGTGATGAATCCTGAAAGTCTAACTGCTCTAGTAATTTCCTGCCTCAGAAGATTGGTCTTCACTGGAAAATAAATTTACATGTTTGGGTAATTTGTGGCAGTGGTTCATAAACAGCCAGGTAGGCTTAACAGGTGTGATGCCAGCATGTGGAGGGGAAATGCGGAGCACAACCTTGTAACCACTCTGGATCTGTACTCTCTGTCTGGAACTTCAGTGCAGATGCTGAGGGAAGGAGACCACACTGGACCCATGAAATACAGAAGGCTGCCAGTTCTGTTAATTGAAGTTTAATTGTGGTAAAAGATAAGGAGCCACTGACCTTTAGAATAGTATGACTTAATGAGACCCTCATCCCTGGTGTCTGTTTTCAGCCAGTTTTACCTGAACTAAAATTGCTGTTTAGCAAGGTTGGACTCTCATCTTGTGAATAGTGGTACAAAATAAAGAGGTTTTGGTACTAAATTTGCGTGTGACATTTAGCAAGTTGGAGAAAAAAATATTCTATTTGGGTATGTTCAGTAGAAGTTTGTATTTTTCACTGGGTTTTGTCTGGTTCTTAAGTGTTTTGGAGAGGAGTTGATACAGTTCATAGCTGAAGTAGGTGAAACTGAGAATTGAGAACATCTTTGAGGGGTATTACTTACATGACGAAGATCATCACAAAGACAGTACTGCCCCAGAAAAATCTTTCCCTCTGTTCTTTCCAGCCATGGTATTTGTGTGAAATGCAACCATAAGTATTTCTTTAAAAGGAGTATCTGCTGGTATATATATATTTTTTTTTTACATAGACTTTTTATGGGTTTGAACTCATATTCAGCACCTTATTTAAAATGGTTAATCATAAAACAGTTGCTAGTAAATGAGATTGCCTCCTTCTTTCTTTGTCCTTAAATCTAAGGATAACAATTTTCGGTTATGGTCAAACTTCCTTGTTTAAAGATGGCACAGGTCTATCGTAAGGGCCAATTTGTGCTAGAAAATTTAATTTTTATAGGCAATGAAATGTGAGCTATGTGGTAGGACAGTAAATGTAGTATTTAATAGGCTATTTAATTTTTTTTAACCATCTTAAAATCTAATTAAGTCCTCCTGAGACACCCCAGAGCAGATCTAAAGGAGATCTTTTCCCTCAAACTCATAGTGATTAAAGTAATGTTTCCTGTCCAATACAGTTTTAAACTGATAATAGTATCACATTTCCAATTCACAGGCATGTATTGAGACTTGCATTTTTTCTAAAGGTACAGGTAATAAGCTTTGTAAGTATGAAAGACTTGAAATGCCTTTTGCAAACCATTACATGGTTTTATAGGTCTAATAGGAAAATGCTTCTTGTACTCAGGTTCATGGAAGTTGATTAAAACAGTATTTCAGGGGTGAAGTATGGTAGTCACAGTTGGCACCATTCCTTTCCTAAAGAAACCAGCTTTTTACACCCCAGGACAGAGAGAGATCACTGGGTATGTGAAGTGCAGTGTTTCACATTCAGAGCCAGTCATCGCAGCACTTGATTCTTTAAGGATTTATAAGAACACTTCCCTCTGGGTACCACAAGCTGGAAACCATTACTCCATGGTATATAGCAAAGGCTTTTAGTACAGAATGCTGCAGCCTTGGAATAGCGACTTGCTGCTGGGATTGCAGCGTGGATGGCAGGCAAGAGAGAGGATCGCCTCCCTGTTAGAACCCTTTGCTAGCAGGGTGTTAGGTGTAAATGTTTGTTCCCTTGAGGAATATCACCACTAGTAATGTTTTCTCCATCCCAATACTTTGCCACTGAGATGTGATATTCTTATGCTACCACTAACCAAGAAATTTCATCACAGAAAGATAAGCTAGTATAATGTGATTTACACTTGGAAAAATCCAGGTTGCATTTTCATTCTGCATATTTGTGTTCCAGTCATTGGTTACTCTTGGTTGCTCTTCCCTCAGAACAGTTGTACTAAGATATGAAGAGTGCCGAGTTCACATTAAAAGGGTTTTTTTGAACACAGGTTCTACATTTCTTCTCCAAGTCTAGGCTGTTATCCCAGAAAATGTCCTATTCATTGAGGAGCCTCGTGCCTGAGTTTGCAGTTTTGATTTATAACCCATTTTTTCTGTGTTCTGGAATATTTTTTTAAGCACCCTCATTTCATTTTAGTAATGGATGTAGTAATTTTCGGTGCTTTGTCCTTGTTCCCATGAGGTATCTGTCTCTGTCCTCATACACAGTGTTATTCTTACAGGAAAAAATGATGCACAAAACTAACTTAATATTTGGTCTGTCCTCCTAATTTCTACCCCTTGTTGACACCAGTTCTTAATTTCTTGCTCTTTATTTCTTGTTGAGAAACCTTTTGTTTGTCTGTGAGTTCCCGTTTTCATGGCCTCCTGGCAGTTTTCAATTAACTTCTGCAGCCTGACCTCTGAGTGCCAGCTCTCTTTGCTTATCAGTCCCTTTTTCCATTCCTTGTAGGTTCTCTGCTCTCTCTTAATACCCTGCTTTGAGGTGCATTCTCATGCAGGTAGGTCTGTTCCCCTTTCTTGGCCCCTTTTTAACTTTACTTGGCTGGAAAGACTCTGATAGTGTTTGGTTTAAAGTAAATCCATGCCTTCCATACACTGAAATCCAGTTGTGTATGTGTTTCATATATCTTTGGATGAAATTTTGGGTTATGGCCAAACAGGGAAAGGGGGGATTGCTGTGGAAATGTAAAGAAAACTGTTAGTTATTTTTGAGTTATGCAGCTAGTGAGGCCTGAACCCCAGAAGTTCAATTAAGTTTGAATTGCCTTTGGCAATTATTGTACGTTGTATAGAATGCGTACTTCCAGGTGTTTGTTTTTTTCTTCCTTTATGTAAAACCATGGGAATGGCATTTAAACCACCTGATTCAGAAATAGGGTAATTTTTTTCCTGATGTGTTTATACAAATGCAGGTAGTTGTTTTAGGTCAGTAATATTGGCAGTTGCCTGAAATTTTTTCAATGTTTCACTTTCTTTTTTAAAAGAAGAGCTATGCTGATGTTTCTTCTTTGTGTTGAGTGACAAACCTATTTGGCAGTTTCTCTTTTGAAAACCCAAATGCATATGACGACCAGTTCACTAGTCCTCCAAGTGGCTGGGAAAGCTCTTAGCATGAGCACAAAGGCTGGTTTTTGTAGCCACAGTAATCACTGCTGAACCTTCATAACATCAAGAATGAAACTGGTGAATTAATTTCTCAAGCACTGGCAGTTTTAGAACGCAGTCTGAAGTATTCATGTGTATTTGTGTGTCACTGAAACCACCTTCAGAAAGCTGTAGGCAGGACTGGGTATGCACCTGCATTAATTTTCTGTGAGGTAAGGTGGTGGGTGGATTTACAGTTTGTCAGCCACTTTGTGTGTACTACGCTGTTAATGCGTTTGTACCGTATGGCCAAACCACGGAGTTGTCCAGCTCTGTGTGAGGGCAGTAATCCTTGCAGATGGACATGACTGAAACCCTTGGGTCCAAAGAATCAGGCAGGAACTTCACACTGGGACTCGAGTCTTTCTGAGTTAGAAGTTTAGCAAAGGTACTGAGGGCTTTTTCTGGCTTCTGATACGAAAATGGGGCTCAGTGCTCTGCCATGTTGATTTTGATAGTTTTAATCCTAGAGCTAATATAAATTATAAATTTTATAGTTGTAAATTTCATTGAAATATGATTGGAACTCCTCAGTGTGCTTTAATGGTGATGTATGTTGCTTTTCTCTTTCTTATCCTTGGGAGGCAGGAGGAAACTCTGAACAGAAGTCCTTCTTTGTCAGTTCTTTTTACTGGAGAATAGCTATTTTCTTTTCTGAGTCTGCCTAAAATTTGCAGTCCATCTCTTGTGTGTCTTAGTGCTTGATGAGGTGATGGCAAGAGAGACATTTGCAAGTCCTTCACTGTGTTTATTAGCCAAGGTATCCTTCGGTATTTATGTTGCAAGATTTTTAAATCCTGGAAAATAATATTTAGTAACTAAAAGCTTGAAAAAGCTATTAATGGACTGTTTATATTTTGTATCATTCCCGTTTATTGTTTTCCTTTGCTTTAATGAGGTTGAAACCAATTTTGCGTCATTACTAAATGTCTGAGCATATTCTTCTAAATGAGCTTGCAACACTATGATGGGGAGTCTGGGGGTTATATCTTTAATCTGATGGCACCTTAAGTTGTTTGGTTTACTTTTTAACTTCACCATGGGTCGGTGGGTGTTTCTGTAACATTTAGCACTATATGACAAAAGTGGATGTTTACATCTGGTATGCATTGGAAGATTAAGGTAGAGGGGATGAAGTTTTGGATAAGTATGTGTTTTTTGGATGAAGGATAAAGTGAGAATACTTTTATTTCCTCTTAGATTTGAAACATATCATTCTAACAATGCCTTTGAAACTCTGCCAGCTTTGCCAACCGTAACATTTATGGGATTTTGGACCTAAACTGAATTAGAAAACTGTTTTTAGTGGCAGAGAAAAAGGTTAGCACATGAAAATAGCTAGGCCTATTATTGACTGCATGTGGTCAGTGGTTTGGCTGAATGTAGGTGGCTCTTTTCCTGTCACTGTTTTCAAGCATATGGCTTTGTTTGTGATGAATATAAAACTCTTTAAAAGTGAGTCCTACTGCAGTTCTTTTGCACAGTAGTCTTCTACTATTTGGTAGTGATTATTTTGCTTTTGCCATTATTTTTCACTCTTGTAGTAGAAAAAACTTTTAAATAAATCTTATGATCCCTGTTGACATCAAAACTGAGAGGTCTGAAGAGTGTGGTCATTTGTGTATAGTAGCTGCTTCTGTCAGGAGTATTTTATAAAAGCTTCCCTATCCTGCGCTGTTGATTCTTTATTGGAGTTAATGCTGGGATGGTTTGCAGAGGGCAGAAACTCCTTTTAACTGCACACACACATTCTGTTTAATTAGTACTCTTTTGAAAATCTCTAATACTGAATACTAACTTCCCTTTTTTTTTCCTTTTCATGTTTTCAGTCTCAAAAGTAACTTTTATAGCAGTTTTTCCCAAGGTCAGCTTCAGATTTGCTGTTTCTTTTTCCCATTGTGTAGGAGACAGCTTGAAATGAACCTAGTGTTTTGTTTTGTTCTTCAGGTGTAGCTTACAAGGTGCCACCTCAGAGCTCAGGGAACAGCAAAATTTCTAGCTTGTGCTGCAAAGAGAGCTTAAGGGCACAACAGGTTTTGTTTAGCTTTAACATGAACAGTGTTACCCTATTTATAACTTTTTAGAAGAATCTGTAAATTGTGCAGATTGTGGTTTGAGTAGATTGTCTGGTTTTTCAGTTTAGAAAATTCTAGTGAATATTGTTTTAGCAGTTTTCATTCAGCTCAGAGTGAAGTACCTTTGGCTCTGCAAGGTACTGAGAATTACAGTAAGAATTAGGGGCATCAGGCACTTCTTGAGTTGGTTCCATTGCTGTAAACTTAAAAACAAAGCAAAACTGTTCATGGTTTCCCCATGGTTGTGGAAAATAAGTTATAGAATTACCTAATTTTTAGAGCAAATGTAAAAGAGTAGCTAAATAAACAATGAGAGAACCTGTAAAGCTGCTTAATCTATTTGTCAGTCCTCAGAAGTGCATCCTGGTTCCATAAGCCAGGTGCAAAGAAAGTGAGGCTATTTGTGTGATCATATCTTGCAGACTTTTAAGGACTTTGTTTGTTACCTACATACAAAAATGATACAATGCTGTTAAAACCACAAAATGTACTTTTAAAAATCTCAAAATGTTAAAAAAGAAAATCTCTAGAAGATATAGGTAGGTTAAAACTTACTGTAATACCTTCCTACAATATAAGTTACCAGTTATTAAGAAATCTTTGTTTTTAATTTAAACTGGGGGTTTTGAATTGTATTATGAAGACAGAGCTGTTGTTCCTAAGCATGCTTAGTGAAAGACTCTTACTAAGCAAGAAGTATTATGCGTGTATTTCTAAGTGTCATAGCAAGAGAATCTTAAGTAAGGTGAATATAAGCATTGCATCCTCAAATTTAAAAAGAGAATATATTAATGCATCCTCAAATCTAAAAAGTGAATGTATTAATTTGAATTTGCATGAATTGGAGGTCATGCAGAACACCCTCAGTAACAGCAAGCTGTGTAATGTGATTTGTGTGGGGATGGGTGGGGTGGTTTTTTTGCTAGTTCTGGTTTAAGACCAGGAAAATGTTTGATATTTATTATAGTAAAAAATTATGACAATTTAGGAATGTGCTGTCTTGAGAGATCTCATATTTAAACATACTGGCTAAAAGTGTCAGTTCTGAACAGGGATTGATAGAAAAATATCTTAAGAGAAAAACAGTACAGGTTACAGGTGACTGGGTTTTGATGTATATGAGATTATTTTTTGTGGTTTTGTTTGTGAAAATAGTTATATTAATAATTCTTAATGCTTCCTGTTTGGATTGCAGAGGTTGGAGATCTGAGGGAACTGCAAACGCTGGACATTTCAACCAATCGTTTGATAACGTTACCAGAAAGGCTGCATATGTGCCTTTCGCTGCAGTACCTGACTGCAGACCGGAACCACCTGTGGTACGTTCCCCGCCACCTGTGCCAGCTTCCCAGCCTCAATGAGCTGTCCATGGCTGGAAACCGCCTGGCTTTTTTGCCACTTGGTGAGTCACCACTGTCACTGGGGTGGGGGTGGGTCAGAGCAGAGACAGGAAAACAAACTTTCTATCCAAAAAGAAATAAAAGTACAAGAGATTTTAATTGATGCTGGTCCTTATACACTCTTTATATGGATTGTCACAGTGACCACATTGTTGGAAAATATGTTAATAAACAAAAAAATGCAGGCTAAAGTTGTCTGTTTTAAAGCAATAGGTCAGCTATCAAGTTTGCTTTATTTTTAGCAAACTGAGGGGGAAAAAGTTTAAATGATGTTGTGTTTAAATATAGTACTATGTAATCTGAGTTCCACCGCTTTGGATAATGATCTGTTTCTGTTTGCTGGATCTGGTGCTTCGACTATGATTCTTCAACTAGGGTTTAAAACTTGCTCTGGAATCCCAGTAACTCCACAGAAAATATTTTCATCATTAGGACTGTCAGTGCTGCATAATCTAGTGAAATTAGTTTGTTCTGTGTGTAGGCATCCATCAAAACTTCCATACTAGTAGCCCAGGAAAGGATTTGTCTGTCTTTCTGTCAACATTTTCAGGTTTGGGAGCACAAACAGGAGGTGCAGTCAGTGTGTAATGGTTTGTTGGGGAAAGTAGTTGTGTTGTCATTAAGCGTGGACTGTATGTCCTGTTTGTGAAAAGCAAGTCCTCTTACAAGTGTTTGTTAATTCTTAGCCCTGGCACGGGCTAATCTTTGCTGAAACACAGAGACTCATGCAGACCTGTCCTTTGAATAGGCATTAATAATTTTTCAAGAATGCAATCAGAGTTTGTTCTTAATTAGGTGCAGATGAAATTATGATAATCACATTGAAAAGAAGCTGAAGATTGAGTTGGCTGAAAACGAGATAATTTCTAAATTAATTAATTTGTATAGGTTTAACTTAATTTTTTCAGTAGTAGTGATTTAGTCTTTAAGGAAGTTTATGGTCTTTCTGATTTTACATTGCTGGAACATAAGTGCAAATAGTGTCTCCAAAAATAGTGGTTTAGTTATGACCCAATGTATGTCATTATATAAATGAGAAAATGAGTTCCAGGATGCATCGTCCAGATTGCATAGTACGAACGAAAACACACAAAGTAACTTCCATCATTTTGGTAAATATTTCCAGTCGTGCTCCATGAAACAAGGAAGTTGAATCTCTTTAATTTCGCAAAAATAAGATGCTGTTCAGCAAGATGAGATGTGAAATATTAAAGGGTAAAAGTTTTTGCTACTTCTGCAATAGTACCTTATCTGTGAGTGAGCTGTGACCTGGATGAGCCACAGATCTGCTGAAGTGTTTTAAGTTCAAAAGGAGAAAATAAATCTCTAATATAATGACACACCTTCTTTTTTCTTTATTTTTAGCTCAAATTCAAAACATTCAAAAGGAACTTTTAAAATAACGGGAAACATCAAAGCCTGTCAATTGACCTTGTTCAGTAGTTCTTAATAGTGACTCACTGGTGAACATTTGGAGATAATTTGCTATCTGTGCATATGAAACTGAATCATAAATCCTAGAGTTCAGAGGAACAGGAGAAATGTAGATGTTTAATTCTTCCTCTGAAGAATCAGAAGGCTTCAGAATGGTCAAGATGTGATGAAATAAAGTAGAAGAGAGAGTTAGCACATGGAAAAGCACAAAGATCTGTAGCATAGCAAAATGTTTTTCTTGGTATACAACGCTGCATGGAGTATTACTGCAGTAAGGCAGTAATTGTAGCATTATTTCTGCAAGCTTCACATGTTGGTTAATGTTCTGGGTTTTCTACACCCAGCTCCACTTTACTTGTTAATGACCAAGTAAGGATGTTAAATAATAGTGAAAGATACTGTAGAAATATCTACAAGTGATATTGAAGCAAGAATTGTCAAACAGTATTTTTCAATTAGGCAGCTGAGTAGAAAAGCAAACATTTTAATCATCTCCTGACAGAATGGGGTTTTTCTCTTTTTTTATTTTTATTAAGCATATGCCTGTTACAAGAAATATGTTTGGAACATATTGCTTAATACTTTTTAAAGTGTGATTTACTTTATTTTTTTCATATGGTGGTTGACATCTACTATGCCAAGGAATCCACTTTCCCTCATCTAAATATGTCCCTTGTAGCTGCCAACAGAGGCTCTTGTAAGTGTAATGGAAATCTGCATTTTCCGGTTCCTAGTTTGGTAGGTGTAAGATTTATTCCAGTAGCACAGTACTTGAACAGCACTGCTGGAGGTGTTCTCTGTAGTTTTTTGTCCTATAGTTTCTTTTAAGTTTGTGGGCACGTGTGTCTTTAAGTAAAAAAGTGTAACGCTATTTTACCAAATACAATGAAAATACACTCTGGCTTTCAGAACTGGTACTTAAACAGGTAGGTAAACAATAATGAATTAGCCATTTGTTCCACAGAAAATACTTAATTCTTGGATATACCAGTATTTTAAAAAAATTATTATTTTTCAGTTTTGACAAGTTATTTTTCAGTTTGATATTCAAATTTAAATTCAAAGAAACGAGACTGCATGGAACCAAACCTTTGGGCCTTCCTAATAAATGTATTTCAAGAAACCTAAATTGTATGTGTAAGTTGAACCAGAAACTGTGTCCTGGAAAGCCCTGTTATTGTCAGGATGGCTTTCGTGCTGCCCTAATAAATTGTCTCAGAAATTCTGGTTTTGAATGGCAGATGGAACTGCTGATCATTTTATATCAATCTACTTACAATATAATTTATCCTTTGATAAAAATTTAACTTAAAAATTTTACTGTTAGCAAATGCTCCAATGCTGAAAACAAATTCCACTGCAAGCAGAAATTTTATTCTGATGACATTGCAAAAATAAAAATGATTTATGTAATCAAGTACAGATATAATTAAAATAGGCCATAAATTCTCAAGTGTACTGGCAGTACAGGGGATGTTATGACAGCAACTATTCAGTGTTATATCACTTTATTGAGGGTTTATGTGCACTTTTTGTTTAGAAAATTGGTCTAGTAATTATCAGTGCACAGTAAACAAAGGTCTTATTCTGCCTCAATATATACTGCTTTTGTGTCCTTGCCCTCACAGTATGGTTAAAAGAGCATCAGTGCAGACACACAAGAGCTTTTGTTCCATCTTCAGCCATGTGGAATGCATATGCCAGGGGCCTGAGGTTAGGAAAAAAAAAAGAAACAGGGAGAAAAAGGAAAAAAAAAGAAAGAAGTAGAATTGGGGTTTGTTCAGGACTGATGGCATTTGGTCATTTCTGGGAGAAAGGTCTTTGATCTGGAAGCCTGGAAGGAGGAAAGTGGAAATGTTTTAGACACAGTACAGTGCTTGCAAAAGCCACATGAAAACCGTCTTTGTAGCTTTAGCCTTTTCATAGACGACCAGCTTCCTTATTTTACAGAGTTCTTCAGAAGCATGTTTCTTACAGAACTTTTAACAATATTTGTTGACTGATATAAGACATAAAAATTAATGTGAGTAAGATACAAAGAGCTTTTTAAAGTTATGATTTATTTAAATTTAACTTATGGGATAGCATTTGAAACTGGGAAAAATCTTTTGGGGACTAGAAGATGCTTGGATATTTAATGCAAAGAAGCTATATCAAAGGAACATTTGTAGTTACAGGCTATTTGGCTTTGGGAATTGAATTTTTCCTACTGAGATATTTTGTCTAACATCCAAAATTTTGCTTTAATTACCTAGGAAATGCAGACAACTCAGAACTTGGGATCTAAACATAGCATAAGATAAAGACAGAGGGAAGAGATGAGATGCGGCCTCACTCCTCCTTCAGTGCATATGAAAAGAACAGCTTTAGGGCTTTTTTTGCCTTGCCTGATTTTCAGCCCATTTGCATACATCTGTGTAGCAGTGAGCAAGATGAGCCTCTTCGAAAAAATTTCTTGCATTCTCTACATTAATAAGTTAAATAGTAGCACGTTCAAGCTACCTCAGCAACCCATAGTTTTCTGCTCCTCTTAGGATAATTGTCTTCTGCAACACGAGGCGATATTCTATACACGTTAGGTCTGCAGTGCACGTGATACCTGCTTTACATTTTATTGGCTGATTCTTTTCCAGCCTTACTATGTTTTACGGCATTACAGTGTCTCGGTATTGCAATACTTTTATTCATTGTAGGATAACAATGTTTTGTTTCATCTAAAAATATTCCAGAACTTTACTGAACTATGTTCAGCCTGCAATACTGAGCCAAAATAAATCATCTCTTGGAGGTGTTAGCTCTTAAAAATGCTCTGCAGCATCTCCCAGCAGTGCCCATCAGTCAGCAGAGATATTTGTGCTTGCTTCTTGGGGCAAGGCAGTTGATGGAGGCAGCAGATAGTTCTGTGAACTGGAATGTCTTTGGGACAGGATCAAAGAAGCACGATGGTCGAACATGTCCCCTGATGTCCAGTGACTCCAATTTGAATAAAGCCAATATTGTGGTCCCCAAAACCTCCGTAGACTGTTACAAGGACAGGGCCTTTGTTAAAATTAAAAAACCCAAACTCTGTTTTCCTAAGTTAACATTTTTATTTCAAAAAAGGAATCTATTTGTTTTCGGTTAGTATCATCGCTTGTTCTTTATATCGAAAGTTGTATAATGTGACACCCTCCAAAACTCCTCCTCAGCACAAGCTTTCAAAGTTTCTGGTGCTTACAGCTGTGGGTGACAGCTGAAGACATGCAGCATGTTTTAAGATGGCGAAACATTTGGGGGGATGGGGTGAGCAAAGACTCAAAATACCATTTGCATTATCTGCACTAAGTGGTGCCAAGAGCTCTTGTGTACAATAAAACTACTCAATAATAAGGGATTGCATTACCTGTTGTCATAGTAGGGAATGATACGAGTTAATCATTCTGAATAGAATTTCTGAATAGAAGTACCATGGCAATTGTTTTAATTTTTGTTCTCTTCTTTGGCACGATTATGAAAGGGACAGAAGCTCTGCTAATTTCTCTGATTATCCATATCTTTATGCCAACCAAACTAACTGACAGTTGATGAAGTTGGGAAGTCAGAACTAGTCGATGTTAGTATTGTTTTGCAATGTGGCTGATTCATCCAGATGCTTGTTTATCTTGCTTAGTTTCTGTAACTTACTAATAAAAGTTTAAGAAGTTGAGAGGCATACAGGGTTTTTTTATGCTTTCATAATGCCGTTTATCTGGGTTGCATCTCTCCCCTTGCAGGCAGAGAGGCTTTCAGACATTGTTGGCTTGGTTTGTTCTTTGTATTAAACACAAATGTCTTTTCCTAACCTGGTATCTTGAATGGTATAGGACCTGCAAATGAAGTGGGCTGCCCAGGTGATCCTATGTGTCAGCTTTCTTTCACTGTTTGGTTTGCCTTTTAAAAAGTCTCGCATTAGCATATTTTGCATTTCTTTCAATAGGAGACAGTTTTACTACTGGCCAAAACTTGCTAATAAACAAAATTCTTGTTTCCATGAATTCCTGGAAGCCTACACTTTCCCTTTTAATTTTCCTCCATTTTGTGACTTTAATTTTCTAAACAAAATAAAATTATTCCATACTCCCATGTTGTTATCTGGAGCTACATTAACATGTTTATAGTCCATGAAGGTATTGCATAAACATGCTGTACTTGCTGCTTTTGACTGCCAGCCATGAATATTTTAACAGAAGTACTGTCAGCAGCACACCTTCAGATGTATTGATCATTTACTTTTAGCCACAGCTTTTGTTGTATAATATTCTCCAGTTTAATACTTGTAGATTTTCTTGTGTTCTATAATTTACTGCATCACACAGACTTGATTCTGAATGATTACTGGTTGTATTTGGTTATGGCTAACATAGTCAGACATGGATCTCTTCTTGGAGGAAAGAGTGGGACGGACCACATTCTTGTTTATATCTTTACCACTTTACCAAAGGTAGTGACGGTGTGATTTCAGTGACATGAGGCCAGTTAATGAAAGCAGGTTTGACCTTATGAACTTGAAGCATAGACTGTAGATTTAAAATCAATTGTCCTTTTGCTTCTTCAAACTGACTGGAGTTTGTCAGTGTGAATATGTATTGAGAATAGGATATTAAGGGCTACTGAAAAGGGGGTTTGTTTTGTTTTAGTATTTTTAAATGTTGTTTTCTAAACAGCTTTTCAGCTCATCCATAATAAAATCGTTGGCTCAAATTTTACTACTGAGAAGTACTAATTTATGTTTGCTTACATTGAGTCTGATTAGCTTGTTTAAAGAGAATTGCTTTGCTTATAATTGTTGCTATGTCATCCCTTCTGCCCCTGACTTTTCATGTTTTCTGAACCCAGATTTAGGTCGTTCTCGGGAGCTACAATATGTTTACGTGGATAACAATATTCATCTGAAAGGCCTCCCATCTTACCTGTATAATAAAGTCATTGGTTGCAGTGGGTAAGTATGAGTTAATTCACGTTTTCCATACCTGTTCCTGTATGATACAACATTTTGTGTGTGTGTGTTTGATTAGAGCTGGTCTTGCTTTGAGGGGATTACTGCAGCTCCCAGTCCTCTTTTATTTTTGTTATATGTTTTCTGTGTTAACTGCTGACTTTCAATATTTTTGTGTTAAAGCTGTGACAGACAGTGCAGTTATTCTGAAGGAACTAGTAATGATAATATAAAGCCTAAAGCTCAATCCTAGCTGCGTGTAAACGTTGACCAAATATATAGGCTTTATAGCATTTCCAGAACTAAAGAATGTACAGAATGTTTTTTTGATGTGTTGCAGCATTTATCTAGTTCATAAGCTCCCATGTTTCTATAAGTTATTGATCATATCTTGGAATGTCACATGCACCTACCTCACTCATTTTTACATCTCAGTATCAGCTTCTTGTAGGTCTTGCTACCTACTAACTAAAATAAGTAACTTTTTCCAGTAATTATGGATTGACAGGTATATTTTTACATGTGCATTTTAAAAATATCCTAGGCTGTCTCCTGTTTGTGGTTAAGATGTGAGAAAAAAGTGGTCTGACTAGGACACTAGCTTAATTCTTCCTGTACTGACACTAGCATAAATTAGGATCAGCACCACTGATGAATGGAGCCTTACTGGGGTAAAACTGATCAGAAGAGGATTGTCCCCATTACCATCTAATTATAAATTTCTGGTGTGCTCGCTCTCAGCAAATCTTGTATTAAATATAAATTCCCTCTCTACAGCCTGCACTCTACTGCAGTATGCAAGATGCTGAGTCTTGGCATTTCAAGGTTTTTCTAATATGCCTGTGTCAACTGGTTGATATTTAAATGCTTGCAGTTGGTTTGTAATTCTGCTGAACTACGTGCAGTCTCAAACTTCTACTGATTTTGTTTTTCATGGAAAATAATTTCTAGCCTTTGTTATTTCAGAACTGATTGTAAATTATGAGTGTCATTAACTTGACTGTAAAGGTAATAGAACTGTACTGATTGTGACCAAAATCACTTGTGACAATGCAGGAAACGTTCCTTCAAGTTTGGTCCAACTGTCCTGCCTATTTCAGGTGATTTTGAACAACCATGTCTTTATTTTTTTCAATATTTGAATTTAAGAAGGCCTTATTTTATACTCAGAATAATTTCGTCTTTGTGCTGACCTTCTGTGAATATATTACCAGTTATTTTTGCTGTAATTAGATGTACTCTGCTGGTGAGGGTTGCTGTTATTATAGATCTAGGATAGAGGAGACAAAAAATGTTCCAAGTGTTGCAATTAAATTAATTCTTGTAATGCTTTTGTGGAATAAAACAAAAGATAATATTTTCCCTATTAAGACAGAATAAAAAGAAATTTTTTTTAGTAAGCAAAATAGTTTTTGTGTACCAAACAGTTACTGGTCTTTATGTTGTGAAACCATATTGAAGTGTCATAGATTGTTCTTAAGGAACATTTTCAACGTAGGAAGAGCACATAATATTATTAAGAAGCCAATGATTTTATTTGATAATGTGCTGAGTGATGTTAAAATCACGTAACAATAGTCATGGGAAGAATTTCTGTGTTCTTTCCAAGAAAGCATTAGTAACCAGTGCAAGGTTCTCGTGGGTCAGGCGAGAGTGGAAGATCCAGGCTTTAGTGCTATGTCTGGCCATCCACTGGAGAATGCAATCTGACATGCTGCTGTTACTAACATAAAGCTAGATTTCTGAAAATAGACTATAAATTGCATTGTGTAAGTAATGAATCTCTGTCTGGGAATCCTGCAGTCAGACTGACTGAACAAGTCTTTTATGTAAGAGGTGATGATCTCAGTACTTAAAATAAATTTTCATCTTATTTTTTGCAGATTGGATTTCATAGTCTCCAGCTAGATATCTGTCAGGCTTGTTGAATGCAGCCAATAGGTGGTCACAGCTTCTTTTCCCCAGTTATTTATTCACCAGGGTTCCTCTGCAGCTCCTTTTTTTTTTCCAGCTAGTTAGACCATCCTCTCTTCCACTTTTTAACCTCCATGCATTTTGTGTGGGGGTTTTTTTTTAATTCTTTGTTCTTACAGGTTGAGATTCATTCCATAATCCATCATGATTTAAGAGTGTATAGCTCTTAGATTATGCCTCTTGATGGTCTGTTTTGCTTGTTTACTTTGTTTTTCAGTATTGTGTTCAGGCATTAATAGCCTCACTCTTTCCATGAAATACACCAAATGGCTCAGCTCTGAGCTGCAGAAGCTGTAGTGAGTTTATAGGTGTGTCACCTAGCTAGACTGGTAAGGGGTTAATCACCTTGAAAATACGACATTATAGATTTATTTGTTGTGATAGCTCCTCATTAGGTATAGATTTCTGGGGAATGCATTGTTCGAATATTGGATCTCTGAATTCCCAGTGACATTTTAACCCCATTAGTGGTTTGTGGGAAAGTATTAAATATTTAACAAAAGGCTTATTGACTTGCTGTTTAATGCTGCTCTTTTCTGCTTGTTTCTCTGGGCTGTTTTTCGTTTGATCGGAAGAGATGAGATTCTTTGTTATCAGAGAAATACTATGAGATTTCCTTCACATCTGATCAGGTTGAGTGTAGTTACCTCCGGTTTAGGCCCAATATCTGGGAAGGCTGACAAATTTGCGTTTCTGTTCCATTTGTTAGAACTGGCCCTAACAAGTTGCTCTTGGCTTCAAATTTAAGTTGTCATAAACAATTCCAATTCCCATGTTGACTTCCCCAACCTCTTACTAGAATTTTCCTATGCGTGTCTCTTTGGTATGATAGCTTGCAACAGGGATCATGTAAAGCATTATTATTTTTACTACAAGCTATGTTTCTCTCATTGGATGCCAGTAACCTTCCTTTTCCTTATGTGATTTGGGAAGGACAACACTAGTAGACTTCCTAGGGTACCTTCCCACTGCAGCTTAGGGTGTTCCTTGTATTTTTCCTTCACCCAACCCCTACACTCTCCAGGAGAACTCTTTGAATGGGGAAAGGTATGGTACAGATCACCCAGTGGCACTTATATGGTATTTTTTGGTGGTTGTAGTTTGCCTCACATGATAATTGAAAAATCCATTACTATTCTGAACAGGTTGATCCAAGGCACAGGAAGCCAACTTTTAGGTATGAAACTGCTTCCCTAGGTATAATATTTAGTAATAATGGCATCCAGAGGCTAAAAGAGATTAGTGTGTTGGAAAAGTAAGGAACTTCAACTCCTTGGGATTGTGTTCTCCTTTCTCCATCTTGTGAATGTTATTTGATAAGTAAAGACCTCCAGATGTCTCCTGACTAGCACATTACAGAAGGTGAGGGATCTATAGAAAATGTGTGTCGACAGTATTGCTCTCTGCAAGAAATCCTTGAAGGGTGCTGTTCTGAGCAGTACCAGGCATGCCTTGAGTTGGTCAGATGGGTTTTCTCATGAAGTTACTTTTACTATTCTTATTCTTCCAATAACTTTCTAAATGTCTTGTGTCCTTCTAGTTGTGGTTCTCCAATTCAAGTTTCAGAGGTGAAACTGCTCTCTTTCTCATCGGGCCAGTTGACAGTGTTCCTGCCTGCAGAGGTGAAATCTATAGGGACAGAAACAGATCATGTGCTGCCTTTGCAAGAACTGGCCATGAGGACTCTCTATAACACCTACTACAGGTTTTTAAAAGGTATGAAATTTCTGTATTCTTCAGATCACAGAAAGAGTGTAAGTGCTTTTCTGGCAGTGATAGGAACATTTCAAATAGCTCTACAAAGACCTGGGCAAGGATTAATATTTTAAAAGATTTATTTAATCAAATTATGTTTGAAATGCTGTATTAGAACAAAAATGTCCAGTTTCAAAAAACAGATCCAAAGACTTATTTCTGAGGTTGAGTGGTGCTTACAAACGGTTTCTTTCTTGAGGACTGTATAAAGAAGAAAGCTTTTTGCAGGAGAAACTCTTTAATGGAAATAGGAGATGAGAAATACAGTTCCTGAGGCAAGATGAGATGCATCAGCCAACAATGCAACTTCTTGCCAGGCAGCACACTCCTAAACTGGCAGACTTGTTATACATAAGGCGAAAGAAATGCTAGCAGCCCTTGGCCATTTCAGTACAACGTGACAGCTGAGCTGTTTTAGTTCTGCCCCAATTCAGACTCCCTGCCGTAAAGTGGCCCTTGGCTCATCTGGTTATGCATCATGCAGTCACATGAGTTAGCAATATCTGATGGTAACCTGCAGATTCAGATTTTGTTAGATTTACATGTGTTGTGAATCTCTTGTATTCATGGCATCTTGGGAATTTATCAAGCTTTAGTGATGAAAGTAGGAAGCAGAAGGATAGAGTTACAATGGGAAGATTAGAAGTTATGGTAAGGGTCACTTCTACCATGGCCACTGGAGATAGTAACTGCTGAGGTATTGCTTTGCCAGGAAAAGTGTTTGAGGAGCTCTTCAGCAAATAGACCGAAGGGAAGAAGCTTCATGTTGAGGGATGGGATAAACCTGTAAGCCTGTGTCCATAGGAACAGCACTGCTTTGTGGAGAATGTGTTTAGTGACATAGAGAACATACTCATAGACCAGTTTACAATTGTGTATTTTTTGTATTTCCACATTTGGAGAGGAGAGTTTTTCAGTTGGTTTAGTATCAGGTTATCAGCTGCACCAAAATGACACAGTGATGGATGTTGTTTCATTTTGATTTGTGAAATTTGTGAAAGTCTTTGAAAAGGAGTTTGAGAACATCAGGTATAAGGTCTTTCAAAATTATCACCCAGTGGCGACTTGCACAATAATTTCCAGAATATGACTGTGTGATTGTGGTTCCTGAAGATGCTGCGGAAGTTTGGGAACAGCAAGACAGCGTTGCAAAATCAATTTAAGACATGGTTTGTAGATGGTTTGTACAAGGCTGCGAGGATTATATCTGGTTGCAGCCCAAGTGCAGAACCTGAAAAAGATGCTGAGCCTTTTTTTTAATTATCTTGCCTACTATTAGCTTGCTACACTGTACCATGTAGTCTTTATATACATTTATGTATACATACACACATGTATATTTATTGTGAGTGACACACATTACCACTGGTGACACCCACCTTTCAGTGAGGCAGGAGTAATGCATATTTCAGGCAGGTCTAAGATAATGGTGTGTTGGGGAAGCAGATGGCACATAGATTAAAGTTGCAGATTTAATCTATCACTGATTGCCTAAATTTGCAGTTTCAAAGGTGCTGTTAAATATTTCACTGCTGCTAGGCAAGTATGACAGTAGTGACTGAACTGCTTTTCCTCAATCTTCACTTGGCTGCAGAGTGTGACCTTTCCTTTCTGACGCAAATGCCCTATTCATCGTGCTTGTTGTAGATTGTGTATGGGGTTAAACCTTAGAGTGTTTGAAAGCTGAAACTAGTGCAATATCACAAAACTGATTTATCAAGTACTGCATCTTGTCTTGATTACTCAGCACCTAAACTCATTCACCTGTCTTGGCTGTGTCTCATTTTTTAGATAGAGATTAGCACTTTGGTTTTAATTTATGAAACAACGTGGCTTGGGCCAAGCCTGAAAAAATGATTGCTCTTTCTCATGAAACAGCCCTGGAGTCCCTTTTGGTGAAAACGATGACATCTTTTAAACTATGGGGGCACACAAGAGATTTTGAATGTATTGATCTTTTTAGAGTGATCTCTTTGGTTGGACCTTTGGGAATTATGGTGGGTTGGACTGTATTTCAAGCAATCCTGAATATTCCAGATCTCTTTTACTGATGGCATTTGGACTTCTTAGTGAGTTTAGCTATCCTGCTGGATTGGTTGCTGAAATATTTTAGTACAATACTACTGATGTCCTTTTCAGAATTTTGTATTGTTATTAATTACTAAACTGTCTAGATCATCTTAGTGTCTAAAATGCTTTATGATCTATTATTTGGGTTTTTTATTTGCTTGAGCTATAATATATTCACTTGAGTATTTGGGCCCAGTTAATCTTAAGCTCACAGATACTGAACTCTTACATGTAACTTTTTGAAATAATACCTAGAAAACACCTGGTGTTTTGCTCTAATTGTGGTAATTTGTGTTACCTTGCTGTTCCTTTAACAAAGTCTTAAGAATTTGAGACAGCTGATTTTCTGAATGTTTATGGATCATGTTTATATTTGACTTTACCATGCAATTGTTTTGTTACAAGCCTTTTTTTGTTTCTTTTCCTTCTGTAGATTTGAACTTTCTGACTCCAATCTCGCTACCCAAAAGCCTCTTGGAATTGCTACACTGTCCCTTGGGACACTGCCACCGCTGCAGCCAGCCTATGTTTACCATTGTCTACCCAAAGCTCTTTCCCTTAAGGGAAACTCCAATGGCAGGATTGCATCAAGGGTAATTATACAGGAAATTACACTAGGGTTTCATTTAGGAAGAAAAACACCTTATGGAACAAAGCGTATCTTTAAGGATTTTTTTTAACTTAGCAGCCTTTCAGATCTAAAGCCCCTGTCCTATGCTTATAAAAGTTGACAAATCTTTTATTTACAAGACAACCAGTATACTATTGCTAAACTTTAAAAAGGGCTGTCACACTTCCCTGTTTCAGATGGCTGTAAGATAGTGAAGGGGTTTGATATGATGGGATTGACTTGTTTGTGGCAGTGCAGCATGTGCAAGGCCCTTCTGGGCCTCGGGAAGGAAGCACTGCGTAACATCAACACTTCTCCTGATGGTCTCAACCTCAACTTCACCACCAAATAAAAGTGCTGTAGGATTAAAGGCAGAAAAATGTCTCTAAAGCCAGAGCTTAATTAAAATGTTCTTGTTTTTATTTCCATACTAATTAACTTGAGATATGCTGTGGAAATATTCTTGCATTGTGCCATGCATTTTATAGCAATGCATCTTTTTAAAAATATTTCATTTTTTATAGTTGTAGCAGTTGAGTGTGTCTGCAGGATTCACAAGTCAAGTAAACAAGCCTGTTCCTGATTTGCTAGATAGTACAGTTATAGAAGGGACTCAAAACTGGGATATGGTTCAGGGAATATTGCCCTCATGTAGATAAAGAATGAAAATACCTTTAAGGTAAGCACTTATAGTTTTGCAGTGATTCTTTCCCTAACCCCTGTTAGTCTGAGTTGATACTGTAGCCTGCCGTGAGCCATAATATCAACAAATCCACTTCCTGCAATGGAAAAGTATCATCAGAGAGATTACAGCTAGTTCTAGTTGGATAAAACTACAGTACTGTTTGAAACCTAATAAAGAAGGTATAAAGAAAAGTCACTTAGTGTTAAGCAAATAGGACACTCAGGTTCTTCTTAGAGAGTTCCTGTCAAGCCGTTAGTTACAAAGCATCTACTTAAAGGTGGGGAGCAGAAAATAAAATTGATTTGAAAAAGAATGTTTCTGAAGTTACTTATTGGTATATATAATGCATAAGAATGCCACTTAGTTCTTATCCTGTTGAAATCCATTGATAATAAAACTACTTTTCCATAGGAAAATCTTTAAGAAAAATCAAGAGAATAACTGGTGATTCACATTGATTTTCCACAGCTGTATCACAGCTTATTTTCGTGTGAGTTTGTGGCGTAAGAGGTATCTCATTTGTAAGCAATTCAACTTTATGAAATGAAAACAACATAGGTGTGCCAGATCTGGACAGCAGCCAGATGCATAAATGCTATTTTGGAAAAGTCCTCTTTCTTAGAAAGATCTGATTGTAGAGATTGTGTACTTGAAGTTGCCATTCTGTTACACTTTAGTCTTCTGTTCAAACTCAATGGATTTCATGTTGAGTAAAATATATTGCTTCCACATCGCAGTCATTATATTCACGGTGGCATAAGTTGTTATGCTGTAAAGATTGCTTTCAATCATTGAGCTCCATTAGAACAGTATAAAGTTCTAAGGGACTGATGGAAAACCACTTACTGGTCACTAAATCCTTATATTATCTGAGCTAATCCAATGATGGGAGAGTTTGGACTCGACCGATCTACTTTCTAATTAACTGCTAGGCATTACTCATTGTAGAACTTAGTTATGAGATGATAGACATATAAGTAAGACACCTTTAGCACTTATTGAAGTTATGACTCAACAAAAACACTTCAAGGCTGTTTTGCAAGAACAGTATAGTAACATTCTAAAATAAATTAATTGAAATAATTTCTGCATGCTTTTTAGTTGTTTAAAAAAAGCTTTTCATACCCTCCCTTAGGCAAAAATGTACTGTGTTCTGCAAAATACCATAATGAGTACAGTCTTAAGTAGCTGACTTTTGATGCAAATCCATGGAAAATGAGATCTGAAGTGGGTAGCCAGTCATCCTTAGCTCTGTAGCTTGTGCACTTGACAGGGTAAGATTATATGGAATTGCAGAGGTGTGATAGCCGGTTTAAAAGTTCTGAAGGACGGGGTTTCTGTTCTAAAGAGCTTACAGTGACCATGAAAACACATGGAGTAGGGATCCTGAATATTTCAACAGCACTAATTAGCACATGCCACATCGATGCCAGTAACTTCTGTCTGTATCACATTCTGTATCCTCTTATAGGAAAGGATGGTTAAGTGTTGAACTGGATTCTGTATCTGAAAAAGCACAGATGGCATGAGCACTGGGTAAACTGTGATTTCTGGGTTAGTAAAAAAACCAGATCTTAACATTTTTAAAGCAGATCTCTAGGTCCCTGCCAGGATGGGGCAGGAGGAGGGTCACAGTGAGCACAGTCAGGCTAGTATCACCCTTCCACATTGCCATCTCTGCTGTAATACCTGGCAGAATGTGACAGCACTGCCTGTTGATTGTCCTTTCTGAAGATAGGGGCCCAGTTTGTTCACTTGGTGGAACCAAAGGACACTGGGCTTCAGTTATTTCATGCCTACAAGCAGTAATTTAAGAAACACACGGGCAAAGCTGAAGTAAAGAATTACCCAGCTATTTTCCTTTTTGCTGTTAAGCCTACTGGCTGTAACACTCAGCCACACCCTCTGCAGAAAGAAAAACCACATGCTGCTGCTTTCAGCTGAATACGTAAGAAACCAGGAAGGTTTTTGAAAACCCCTGCAGTGTTTCCCTGCCTTTGTATGAGGCATTCATATAGAGCAAGTGAACCGACTTTTTCTGAAGTGTCAAGATCAGCTAATCCTGTGTGTTACAAACCAGCATATTGTCTGCTCTGAAATGGGGCCAAGAGCCTTAATCTTTACTAACAACTGTTCCCCCTCTCCCCTCTTTTTTTCTTTCCTAGGAGGACAACTGTTAGTTTTGTGGCATACTGCTGCTCCACCCAGTGTCTGCAGACTTTTGACCTACTGAGTTGATAAACATTTAAAGCTACTCAGGAGTGCTGCCAGTTTAAAGCTGCATTAGACATCGTATCCCATTGGTCCTGGAATACTTGTGTGTGCGCGTGTGCCAAAGCAGCAGAAGTGCCCAGTTGAGAACATTACTAAGAGGCACTTAAATCCTGCCCTATCAAATTTGGATGAACCGCAGAAACTTTTCGGAAGTGTAAATACCAAGCTTTTAAAAATATTAACTTCTCTCTCCTCCAAGACAGCATACAAACCAAATAAATTCACAAGCTCTGACGTCAAGATTTCCAGTATTTTTCTAATGTAGCTGTCTTCAGGTTGACCCATTGCATTGTTTGAGGCAGATTTCATTCCTCTAAAAGGGAAAAAAAATAAAGTCCAGTTACGATGAGCCAGTTTTCACTTACTCACCCTCTCTTCCTCATCACATTTACACCTGAGTTCAGGTGTATAGATCTAAGTCTACAGAAACCCTTGATCCCAGTGACTTTCCCATAGACTTTAGCTTTATTTTCTCTCAGAATACTTTCCCCAGCAGGATTAACCCAGTTGTATACCAAGTCTTTCAACTGTGCTATTTAAATCCACATATTAAAAGCAGATCTTTCTTTCTGGTATCATTAAAAGCCACAGTGATTTAACTGGAGTAACTAGGATATGTCTGTTCCTTCAGTAAGGAATGCCAGTACTGATGTCTGCACTAAGTGGTCTTGCTCCAGCACGTTTGAGGGTATGCTTTCTTTATTTTCGTTACTCAAGTTCTTGATTGTTAAAAACAGTTCCCCTTTTGCTTCGAGTTCTTCAGGAAGAAGATGATTTTAGGTACAAAGTTCACTTGCAAAAAATAGTAATATGATAGTCAATATTTATCTATATTTATTTTTACAGTTGCAGACTATTGATCTGCAAAGAGTTGATCTTCATCTTTTTCTGGATTCAGCATTTGGCTGATTTGTCAGTATGTGTCAGTGGAGTGTATTAACCTTGGAGAAGACTGGAATTCCGGGAGGGGGAGGTACGTGTATCTCCATGCACAGGTGTGTATGAATACAGAGATATTGTCACAAAAGGGCTGTAACTTTTTTTTGTACATTAATGGTGAATTTAGCACAAATTTCCACTCACTGTTATATTTGTGGGAATCCTTTTTTGATGGATATTGTTCAGTTTAAATAAAGGACAAAGGATGGAAAGAAGGCCCAAAATGTCTGCATGACTTAATTTTGATTTGACACTGATACACTTTATACCAAGTTATCCCTTCTTGACTTGTTTTGGAATATATGTGTATTTTTAATATAATGTGTTCTTTTTTTATTTTCTGTTTCTTAGGTGTAAACTACTTGTTGATCAAGCACAG
Organism: Dromococcyx pavoninus; assembly: GCA_033558185.1. Taxonomy (NCBI): domain Eukaryota; kingdom Metazoa; phylum Chordata; class Aves; order Cuculiformes; family Neomorphidae; genus Dromococcyx; species Dromococcyx pavoninus. The sequence goes on along the minus strand of JAUMJL010001321.1, from coordinate 49,321 downwards.
TGTGCTACTCACTGGTAGTTCGTTCCAAGCTGAAATAGATACGAATAAAACTGTTATAAAAATGGCAAGATAAAGGCACTTATTTGGTAGTATATTAGCATATGTTGTGGTGAGATGTGTGTACTTTGAAGGGAGGAGGTATTAAAATGTTTTCTTTTTGCCAGAGAAGCATTTGTTCCTGCTGCAGGATTCCTAATAACATCTCTTCAATAAATAGAGTATCTTAAGATCATAAGAGTACCAAAAAAGCAGTTTTTGAGGGTAGAATTTTTAGGTTGTGCATGTTACTTGTAAAAGCTTTGCTGGTTTTATTGGGTTAGTTTTACAGAGATGAATTAGCATTAAGAAATGTAGAACTTAATCCTTCAGGAATGCAAGTGTCATCTGCTGTTTAAGAATTGTGAAACTTTCTGAAATAAACCCCGTTTATTAAATCTGCTTTGCAGTAGGTGAAAGAGCCACGTCCAAGCAGAAGTACTATAGGTTTTCTGACTCATTTCACTGATTTGTTTCAGTGTTGGTATCCCCAGCAGCCCTTCCCACCCAGTGGGAAATACATCTTCAGCTTTTTTTTTTCTTTAGTACCACACAGTTGAGGATGTAAATTGCCTCTGTACAGTTATACCTGTATCAGAAATGTGCAGACGTAGTACAGAATCAGTTCCTTTTATGGATGATAAGGAAACCATGGTAGTGTTACAAATACTAACTTTTGATCCAATAATTGGATCTGTAATTTTCAGTATTATTTTTACTGTGGATTCCTCTGTCTTTGAAGGAGATGCTTTATTGGAAGTTTATTTCTCCACTTTTTAAAGCAACTTAGAGACTTTAAAACACACTTTACTTACTAGTTCAGTCTGTGAACAGTATTTTTGAGTTAAATCTTTTTATTTAAAAAGGGCTTAGCATTTGTTTTATTAGGAGTCAGAGTGGAGCTTGATTTTATTTTTCTTAATTTTTATATTCTTCACATATCTATTTTTATTGAGTTCATATCAGTTTCTTTATTGTCTGCGAGTGCAAGTCAAATTCTAGTCTGTTCTATAAGCAGGATGAATCTTAACTAACATTTTAATAGATGATATTTCAAGAATGGAATGCTCAATGAATAGATGACTTAAACACACAATTGAAGCTGATATGTTATACCCTATTTTTATAAAACAAGGAGAGGAAAGCCAATGTATAGACTGAAAATGCAGCTTAAATTAACGTTTCTCTGGGGCTTTTGTTTTTTTAATACGGACAGTGTTTGTATTCATCTGTAACTTTGGCTGATATTGTTTTAGATTAAAATAACTCATTCTCACTTGTCCAAATTTTTCTCAAGTTGTTCTGCTGTTAGATATTTCATAATTAGCTGCCATGAGAGCCAGCTATGGGAGCTGCAGAGGGGAGAGGGAGATTGTTGCTGATTGAACTGTGCATCACTCATTTTCAATATGAAGTGTCAACACTGAGACTTCCCTTTAATGTGTTTATTTCTAGGTAGCTGTTGATGGCTTGCTCTTGTTTGTGAGGTTAGTTCACATTGCAGTACAAGGAAAAATTTATCTCAAAAAATCTGGTTCGAACAATTGAAAACAATGACTGTTTTAAAAGGGTTTTTTGTCATACAAGTAGATCTTAAATCTGTGCTTAGGCTGGGGCAGGAGGTTTCCGGGGTTTTTTTCTAGGCATTATAGAGAAAGGTGCAGGGGAGAAATGAGAGAAATTTAAGTCTTTAACCCATCAATATCGCTATAAAATTTTTCTGAGTGAAGATTAACTCCTAATGTGATGAGGGAGCAAAGGCATAATTTTTGTTTTGCCATAAAGGAAACCAAGGAATCTCTCTTTGTTTAAAAATACTTCATGAGCATTTTTACTGTGGACACTGTTACTTCTGGAGCACTTGTCTTGGAACCTTCCTGTTACTCCCCTGGAGGATCAGAAACAAAAATGTCCTTTCCTGTGCAAACAACAAGCTCCAGTATCAAGAAATGCGTATTTGTCTGTTTTGGCCTGTTAAATCTCTTCAGCTCTTACTGAAGTTCATTACAAACCTTCTGTTTACTTCATTGCAGTGAGGTTAAGGTCTTACACTGAGCAGAGCAGTTGATTGCCAAGTTGGCTTCATTTTTTCTATATCAAATTCTGCTGAATCCCTTTTTCTGGCATGAAGGGAGGACAAGACCGTTGTAACACCCGTGCGGTAACAGCGTGTCAGGTTTTACTGACATGACAGCCAAGCTGAAGACTGGGAGTGGTGACAAACCTTTCACTAGAGGATAACTTTTTTTGAAGGCCAGTGTGGCCCATCAGAGTGCTACTAATAACAAAAGAGCTTTGCCTTGATGTCGATGGAGTATCAAGTTTTAATTGATGAGATAGAATGTGTTTTACCTTCTTTGTATTTCTTGCAAGAACTGGGACGGTGACACTGAAGTCCCTGCCTGCTGCTCAGCAGCCTCTATCTGCAGCTGAACCTAACTAATTCCAAGACATAACTATCTTTGCCTCTTACCTCCCTCTCAATGCTACTCATGTTGTTGCAAAATGTTATAGTTAACTTGTGATGGGAGAGGCTAAGTAAATTGAATCCAGAGTTTTTATTACTTTTTGTATTACAGACCTATTTTGTAAGAGACCGAAGGTCTGGTGGAAAGAAATGGCAAGGTTCATGTGAAGTCTTCATTGCTTTTGCTTTTATGTGCCCTTCTTTGGATTACAACTTGAACTTAGATTGCACCTGAGTTTGTTCTGTCTCTGTTGAAAGCGTATGTGTATTGCTTTTTTTGCTCAGTATTAACCAAATATCACGCAGTGTGATGGTGAGCTTGTTAGATGTTTTATTTCAAGTTAGTGGTGCAATTTATTGTATGTGCTTGTTAATAAACTATATTTTTGGATAGAACTACAGTCCATTAAAGTTAACTAAATTCTTGCTCCTAAGGCTATCAAGCTATGTTAGGATGTAGCATTTAATTTACATTTTGGTTCATTTGCATAGTAATTAGCTAATAAGTCTCTTGTCCCAAGGCTGAAGAGGCGGTGAAAATACTTCTTAAAACACTAAACGCCCAAAACGTCTCTTCAGTTCACTTAATCCTTTTGTCTCAGACAACATAGTTCACCAGATCTTACATAAAAGGAACAAAACCCATACGGAAACATTACTTAGACCTTTTAAGGATTGATCAAAAGAAAAATAACTTTCATTAGGGCTGTGTTAAGTGCCACCCTAGTAGTCCATAGATGTGGCTGTGGTTCATGTATTATTTACTAAGCAGCATTCAGCAACTTTTTTCCCCTCATCTCATAGATATCATAGGAACAACATTTCCAAAAATAAGTAGAAATTAAGCATCTATTTTTCCAGTTGTTTCACTCCTTGCTGTGTAGCATTTTCCTTCAGTCAAAGCTGCTACTCTGTATTGTTCTGATGAGTTCATGGAGTTGGACGCTATCTGAATTATTGTGCGTGTGTTGGGTGAATACTAGCATGTCCATTCTCAAATGAGACCTGTGTCGGTCAAGGTGACGCTGAACATCAGTTATAATGGATGCCTTGAAGAGTTTAATACCATTCAGACTTCCCTGATGCTTGTTTGCTACTAAGTTGGCAATTATTTGCCTTTTTAGTATTTTACAAATGACAACATAAATTTTCCTGCCCTTGCAGTGTGGGTAACCGCTGCCTGTGAGGCATGGGAGGAGGGTGCGAGTCCCTTAAGTGAGATGGAGGGGGAAACAACCCTTAACCTATAACTTCTACCAACCACTGCTGTGTCCCTTATGAATTAGAGAGAAAAAAATAAGAGATCTTAACATCCTTTTCCTTTGCAATTAAAAGTACTTGGCATAAATGCAAGCTAAGTGGAAACTTCAGTGGCTGAATAATGCTATTGTGTGCAGGAAATGAGACGAGCTGAGATCTCGCTTGGAAAGGCACTGGATGTTTTGTGACTTCCAAGCCAAGATTTAGGGCTCTTCTGCGTGGTGACATTTTGGGAACTTGAGAGCTGAACTGAACCACTGCATCTGCATCCCCCAACTTCAGCGATCACTTTATATTGTAGAGCCCTCTCTGTTCTGGGCTGAGGAACCCTACCAATATTCCCTGTGGCTGGCTCAGGAGCCTGCGAGTGCCCATTTGTACCTATCAGATTTCTGATGCCACTTCAGCAAGAAAGAGAGCAGGAGATGACCAAATGCTTTCTTTATCTTTTTATTTTTTAAATAATAAAACCCTCATAGTATGCTTTTAGCACCCATTATGCCCTTCAGACATCTCCCCCTCCCAGGCAAAAGACTTTGACACATCTGTGAGAGATGTTGAGTCTCTAGAAAGAAAGCAGTTCTGTTGTTGGAATTGCTGAAGTGATTTGACTTTCTGATGATGCCTTCAAGTGGCAATCAAGGGCTAATTTCTCGAGTACCCTGATGGTCTATTGTATGTTCATGAGGAATGTAAATATTGACTGGCTCTTTCTGTCAGAGAAAGCTGTCAGTCATGGATGGCTGCTCTGCTGCTAAATGTGACTACAGCTGTGATACGGGGACCAGTGCCTGGAAGGTGTTCTGCTGTCATTCTCTGTGAACCTCATGAAGTTACAAGGCTTAGATTTTTTTCTTCAGATCAATTGAGAAAGCTTTCTTGTAATGAAAAATGCAATACTGAGTTTGTTTATTGATTGGTACTATGGCTGTACTCTAAGTGCACTTTTATAACCAGGAATCAAGCTATTCTAGTAAGAAAGCAAAACCCACATTGTTAAATTCCAGTTTGGTGCAGGTAAGATCCACTGGAAGGCTAAGATTTTGTTTAAGAACGAGAAACAGCTAGGGCACATAATCCATGATAAAATGGAAATACTGTCTGAAGATGACATTGCCTAGATCTTATGAAAAAATGCTTAAAAAGATAACCAATGTTCCTCCTGGGGTGCAAATATTAATTAATGGTCCTATCAAATATGCCCCATTCTGCTTTTGTTGATCCACTTCCTGGCTCCAGCAGTTCCACACTTGTAGCTATTATATCAATCTTACTATGTTTCCTTTATACTTCAGAGTTCTAACCATTGATTTTTATTGTTAAAGCAATTAGAAGAATTAAGATGAATATTTGGTCAGTTTGTGATAACTGTGATTGCTTTGCTGGCACTGAAGTTCTGAAACAGTCTGAGCATGGACTTGCATTTGGCTGCCTTTGCTTCTGCCCTGTCTCTGTTGGCTCTCTAATTTCATTTTGCAAAAAGCCAAATCAATGTAGATGATACATGAAGAGAAGAATTACAGAGAAAACCAGCTTTAACTTTCTTCAGAAAGCCTATTTTGGAATAGGGCTGGCAAGTTTTCCTGTATGAATTCTAGGTAAGCGCTCCTTTTAAAGTAGGATGAAGAGCAGTCAGTTGTCCAGGCAGTAGAGAACCTCATGTCTAAAAGTACCAGGATGAATTACTCTGTATGTTCACACTTTACTGTTCTTTATCTTTGTTTCTGTAAAAACTGAGTAACTGCTGCAATAGGGAATTAATTTATATCTAACATTTTTGTAGAATTAAGATTGATTTTTATCATTCTACTCATTTAGAATGTACTCATTACTATGTTTAATACCTCTTTTGTTTCTCTTCCTGTGTAGTTGCAAATAACAGCTCTTCTTGGCTTTCTTGGTCCTTAATTCTGACTAGAAAATGATGCTCCAGTCTCTAGTCAGTACACAAACTCTTGCTGTGGTCCCATTTCCACTAATATTAAAGCAGTGTGTTACCTGCCCGGTGACACAGGTTTGTCCTTTATTAGGCAAAAGCACCTAATGACATTTCTGTAAAATTACCTAGATCACAAGTACGCAGTCTGTTCTGGCTGCAGCGGAGCAGAGGATATCTAACTTAGATTAATGGATTCATTTATATTAAATGAGTACTTCATATCAGATTTTTAGATCTAGCAGTATCTAACCCTGGCTCTAAAGCTTTCATTATGAGACACGAGGGCTCAAATTTCTCCAGTAGCTCTGTCTAAACTGTAGCCAAACTTACATCTGATTCATATATGGATACTTAGAGTTGAAAGCCTCTATTTCATTATCCTCCTTTTCCCTCCTCCCTCAAGGAAGCTTGAATGGTGCAGGAACTGGTACCTACTAGATAGAAATTTCTTTCCAGGTCAGTGCTGTGCAGTGCCCCTCCCTGCTGTCGGGTGGCATGCTGACATCCCTGCCCAGTGTGTTGCTCGCTGGCCCCAAGCTGCAAAGATGAAAAATATTGATTCCAGTCCCTCTCATTGATCATGAGGTGTTCACAGACATGCTGGGACTAGCCTTTACTTACAGGAACAGTTATCCAGGGGGATCCAGTGTGTCATGTAGCAAGAAGTTGCAAGAGGGAGATGAATTTACTGTTTTCATTTACAGTCAGTAGCCTGAGACCTTACTGTGGCTTTAGCTATTCTTAATTAGTTTCATATGTGGATGCTTCTATTCCAGAATAAAAGTGCCTTGTTATGAAAGAATTTAATTCCTTTAATTTCATTTGGGAATAAGTACATCCACACACCTGGTGTTTAAATCAGAGTCAACTATTTCGTTTTGAATTTACACCCTGCTCTGTTCTGGATCACATCTCATGTGTAGCTAAATCCTTGTGTTCGTTTAACAAGACTTGAATTATTGTTTAAATTTATTGTTTCTTTTGGGAAGTACCTGGTTGGAAAAGAAAAATTCCACTTGCAAGGATAAGATTGGGGGCGGCGGGGAATAAAAATCCTGAAAACAATGGTTTGGAAGAACTGCATTGGAAAACATTGTTACATGTCAGATCTTATTCTACTGTTTTATGCTGAAACATCTGTCTTTTGACACTTCAAAAACATTTATTTTGATATAATATTTCAAATTGAGAAATACAGCTTTGAAACATGGCTTGGAATATTTTAAGTTTCCTGCCATAAAAATGCCTTTCATGTCTTTACCATCATGTTTTCTGATTAAAACAGAACTGGCAGGAATGGTTTGGACTGACTTTGCTCTGCCCAGGTGTCAAGGTAAGAAGCTGCACTCAGAACTCACACAGCTCGTACACAGCTCTCCTTGTGGGATGTGGTTTCAGTTCCCTAGGCACAACCCAAGGCTGCCACAGCGTCTTTGCAACCTCTGTTAGCTCCGTGTCCCTTGTGCGCTTGGTAAGGGAGGAACTGATTAGGGAATGTTCTTCTCTCTGACCTGACTTCCTCCTCTGTCTCTGAAAAGTACAGTGTCCTCAGGCCTGCCGAGTACCATGGTGATGACAGTAATGTGTTCCCCCACGTTGTCTCTTTCCAAGTGTGATTTGCTGCTCTGGTGCAATGCTTTAGTTTAAAGCTTACTGCTTTTGAGCTGCGTGGATTTGGTTCAGCTGCCAGAGGGGTCTTGCTGTTAAAGGAAGGACGTGCAAGTCCATAGCACAGCATGTGCACTGTGAATGCATAAGCACAGGGGAGAGCTTTCCTGAAGATGTATTACTAAGCTCTTTAAGATTTAATACCCTCTTGAAGTTCAGACCAGTGTAAGAGAAGGCTTAAGTAGCTTAATGGGTTAAAATGATCCATGACTGTGTCCTTCAGACAGTTTAAAGACCCTGCAGCAACCCAAGCAGGCCACCTGTTCCTCTCCCAGACAAACAGGTTACCCTCCTGACCTTTATTCTGCCACCCTTCAGTTTTGCCTGGCCTGGCTCCATGTGTGGAGTGATTGTTCTCAAGTTTGTCATTGTTTAAAATGCCACTTGCCAGAGTTTAATGTGCACAGCTGCAACCTGAGCCTTCGCCGTGTGTTAATAAGACTAAAACCGTTGGACTGACACCAAAAGATCTGCTTGCACTTGGCATGTCATAAATTAACATCATTCTTACCTGCCAGGGATGATTCACTGCTGGCTCAAAGCATATTTAAACTTTAGAAGATGCCAACAAACTGGGCGGTGGTTTGACCTGCCACGTGGCCCGAGCCTGCTGCTTTTCCCTCTGCCTCCGCCTTCCCTCTTGCCGTGTGTCAGGAAACAGAAGCTCTTTATGGTGTTACAAGAGCTTGTGTTTGTGTGCTGCCCTGGCCCTCCTGCCCCCATCTGCCAAAGGGCTCGCCTCTTTGTGGGAAGATCTTCACTGGCTTTCAAATTCCTAACTGGATTCTTACTGCCGTTTTAGGGAGTGGTCCTGGGGACTATAGCCTGTCATTGCAGCAGCTTCGGAAGGCTGTGACGCCCTCTTAGCATCCCAGAAACTGCCTATTAATTTCATGTTCCGTGAGTGCTCTTGACCAACTAACAGCCCACAGCAGGTGGGTTAAGCTGGTGCCCATGCTAGGAAGCCCAGGAGGTGGGAAGAGATGCTCCACATGGAAATGCTGGGGATCGTATTGCAGGGTTATATGCCAGAGGTTGAACGTGCTCCTCAGAGCCCAGACTCTTGGGCTCCAGCATCACAGTTAGCACCCAGCAGTGGGGTGCTGGTCTGTCCCAAGGGACTCGCTGAGGAAGGAGCAGTTATTCACTTGCTTTCCTGCTGTATCCAGGGATCTGCAGGGTCAGAGATGGCAGTGCTGCCCTAGGAGTGGGAACAGTCGCCTGGAGTACTGCAGGGCAGAGAGAAGGAGGAGATAAGGGATGGGAGACAGTTAAAGATATTTTTGCCCTTCCTCACTGAAGTCCGTGGATGGGGGGAGAAGGTGGCTGTCTCTGGTGGACAGGGGAGGTATTCTTATATCTCCTAATAGAGACCAGGCCTTTATATAACAACTGGAGATTTGTCTCCTCACGTTTCTTCCTCAGGGCTAATGTGTTCCCAATAAAATAATGTGAAGGCATAATGTGCTCCTTCAGTTAAAACTGCTCCTTTGCTTTCCATGGTGTCTACATTGTCTATTTACCTTGGCTCATCCAAGTCATTTGTTAAATACCAAGTTTGCATAAGCAGTTCTGTGTGGACTTTGGACCCTTGAAGTCTCCCTATAGATACCAGGAGGGACAGAAACAGGCCCCGTTCCTGTCTGAGATGTGTTTGAATCTGGAAATCCAAAATGTTGTACAGAACAGGGTGTAACCATGATTTGGTTAGGGGTAATTATGGCAGGCAATGCCAACAGCAGGCTGAGGTCCTTCTCATGTTCCCCACCACAACTGCACGCAGGCTGGCAATTTAACCCTGACATAGCTAGTTCATTATAGTCATCACAGTATCCGCTAACTTTTGTTTACTTTTCCAGCAGGAAAAAAAAAAATTACAAATGTTCCTTTATATGTAGGTAAAAAACGAGGAATTATGGAAAGGGATCTGTAGAGCAGGACAGACAGGAGATCTGACCCTGCAGCCCCGACTTGCCTAATGACACGATTCAGACTGCAGCATGCTCACCTCCTGCATCTGCACTGCTGAAACACATTCAGAGCAGGAGCAGAGGTTAATAGTGTGTAGGACACAAGCTAGGACAAGGACTGCAGCTCTCCTCTGCAGACGCATGGCGATTGCTGCCTGAGCTGCATAAAGCCTGATCCTGTCCATATTTTATTTTGTGGGTGGTGCGGGTTGTTGGGTTTTATTATTTTCTCTTTCTGCAAGGCTAACATGGAGTGCAGAGCTGGTTGCTGGGCAGTGGGGATTGCAGTTGGTAATAAAGGTCTGTTTTCTCACTTTCTCTATTTTTGTCTCTGGGCAGGATGAGGCACATCAGGGGAAAATCTGACTTGAAACAGAAGCTCAATTTAAGCTGGAGTTAGTCCTGCCGAGAGAGGTTTGCTCACACCACAGCTGCCTGTCATCTCAGGGCACACAGCTGTGACAGTCATGCCATGTTTTGGATGCCTGGGTCAGGGTGTCTGTCTGGTTGTCCCCCAGCTCCCATGGGTCTTGTGAACATAATGAAAAGGTGATACGTAGCCACCTGTAATGAGGGAATGGTCTTTATTAGATGGTGGAATCAGGATTCCTGGATCTTCCAACTTTTCTTCCTATTTGGGGCACCTACAGAAACTCTGTGTATCCTCAGCACAGAGATGTCTCTGTGTGTGAGACCCTGCTGATGGTCTGTAATTTGCAAAAGGATTTTTTGCTTACAAGGAGAATTTTGCAACCACCTAGCAAAAATCCTGCTCTTTGGAAGAACTCTGTTTTTGGTACAAACCTATGAATCTCTCCAGGTGAGTCTTTTCAACAAGGTCACCGGATATCCTCACATCTGCTCAGATCAGATGAGTGAATCCAGCTGAGTTGCATTTTGAATGTGCCCTCTCTAAAATGAACTACAGAGCTGATGAATTCTCTACCCTTCTACCCTGCCAGCTCTGCGAATTGTAGCTTCTTTCAAAGTTCAAGTGAAAAATGCAGAGGCCAGGGTGCCACAGCACCATTGCAAGTGTCAGCAGAGAGACGAGCTGTGACAAGCCTAGACATGCAGTGGAGTCCCTGCCCACTCTGGGAGGGGGGATGCCAGCCATGCCGCTCCACGGACAGCACTGGGATGTTTTTGTTCTTATCACTTCAGTTTGAAGCAAGGGGAAGTCAGTCCTCAGCTCGAAAAGAGCTGGGAGGAAGGTCTTGCCCCCTCTCAACGCCTGGTCAGATGTTGCAGTGAGGGTCGGCAGCCGATATTACTGGACTCTGCTTGTTGTTGGTTTAAAGAAGATCAGAATCTGGCCTAGGGTGAGGGTGTTTGTGCTTTGGCAATGGGTGTGAAAGGAGAAACTCCAGAGGGTTGGGCGGCGACGTACTAGCTCTGTTCTCTTCCGTAGATGGCCTTCCGGAGACACGCTGGGTGAGTGGAAAATGTAATGAAATTCCCAGAGCCTCCTGGTGCACTACCAAGGTATTCTTGCCAGCTTTCCAGCCCGAGCTGTTGGTGCAGCTGTAGGGGCCAGCTCTGAAAGTTAGAGCTGATTGCAGATTAACCCCCACCATGGCAGGAGGATTACCAAGACACCTTTTTTTCACCTGTGAAATAACACGTGCTATAGCCACTGTTACCTTTGGGGTAAAATTAGCTGAATAAAGGGCTTACAGTAGACCAAGGTCTTTTCAAGCTGCCTTTCGTTTTTGAAAGCTCATTTGTTTATTCTGGTTCACGAGCTGAGCAGTAAAAACAGCAGTAAAAATGTGATGCATCCCAAATTCTAACTGTGTGGATGAGTTTCATGACCACTGCAGTCTGCATAAGGGCCTTCGGATCCAAACCATCTGTGGGGTTCAGAATGTGCAAACTATTCATGTTGTCTTAAAGATTTAAGCAGGGAGCAGGGCCTTGATGTGTCAGAATCTGTAAGAAAACAGAGACCTGTACCACTGACAGTCCTGAGGGTCTTGTTTTAAGCTTCTATTGAATAGATTGATCATCGTCCTTCAGTGTTTTGTGGTGGAGAAAAAAGCAGGGAAGGCATTTAACAAGTGTCTCATATGGTTTGTGTTGTCTCTGCTATGCTGAACCTTTCTTTCTGCTCACACAGCAGTGTTTTTCTTTGCCTCCATTTCCTTTGGGCAGATGGTAGCAATAGGTTTCGTTTCCCCCCCAGCCATCAAATTAACAGCCTTGGCGAGCTTTCATTCCTTGGCTAGTTTTGGGTGGTGCTGGAGGATTACTCCACTCAGTACATTTCCAAGAGTGGCTTTTTAACCCAAGCTCTATAAAAACAAACTTTTTTGTTTATTTGTTTGAGAAGGGACCTTGGGAAAGCACATACAAAATTTGCTCTGACTGGATGTTGTCCACTGAAGGAGTTGGCTTTGAGTTGCATTAGAATAGCAGATCGGCTTCTTGCACAAATCTCTCACAAGCCATGGGCTGAATTGGGAAAAGCTGGTGGGCAGAGGTACTGGAAACAATCTTCTGCTGCATTAAAGCATCTGCAGGAGGGACTAATGAAAACTTTGGCCTCATATCTCCAAACTCCACAGCAAAGCTTTCCAATCCATCCAGTTGCAGTGATCAGTTTCAGAATATAACAATATCCTGAGCTTGTGAATTTGCAATGTAATTGTCTCTTCTTTCCCCCAGTCACAGTAATCCAGTGCAGTATCAAAGAGCATTTGTTGAACCCCTTGCTATTTTCAATAATGCTAGTAGCAATATTTAGCTTAAGGAGAAATTAGTGGTCTGAGCTGCTCCAGTGATACAGATGTTGATGCAAGTGAATCCTAACCAGAAACAGGTGAAGAATTACTATTTTTGTTTTATAACTGTAACAACCAGAGGGAAACATGGGCAGCAGGTTTCCTAAACCTTACAGAATTTCTATGGGAAGGACATAAGCAGAGCCAAGTGCTGCTGAGTCCTTATGCCTTTACTATTCTATGTTACATATATATATAAAATGTAGTGTCTGTGTATATGTATCATATATAGTTTATATGCTAAGGGAGATCAGCACAAAATTTAAAGTTCTTTCATTGCCTACCTGTATGCCTTTCTAACTCCAAAAGCTCTGCTCTTGGCATCTTTCGGTAGTACAGCAGCATGTGTGGGCATATCTAGGTTGGCAGCTTTATGCATACTTGATGTATCTTCACCTTTTGGGGTTTACTTCATGGTAGAGACTTGTAATATGCTAGAGACTGCAGGACCCAGGCTTTTAGCTCTCTCCTCTATCTTGAGAATGTGGTTTGAAATAGTCACTCATCAGGTGTTTCATTTAAACATGGTTCTACTTGAAAAAGAACCCGTATACCCAAAATACTGTCAGGCCAGGAACAACAAAAGATACAGAGCCACTGCTCAGCCTTGCATTTGTTTCTCACATGTGTTCCAGGACTGCTCTCCTCAAACCTCCTCACTGGTTGTTTTCTTCTGTTGCTAGAGCCGTATGTCTCCAAAGGAAGGACCAGCTCTGCCATTTGAACAATCCTCCTCCATCTGCTGCTACTGCTCCTATTGCTGTAGCTGCGTGTGAAGTGGCAACTCAGTGATGCCAGGCTTGCAGACACTCCATCAGTCTATCTGTCATTGCTTGTGTGTTTTTCTCGTAACCCATACTAGGTAAGGTCATCACAAACTTGCATTTTGGTGCTGGGATTCAATGGTTTAAGTTTGTTAGGAATGAGACCACTGCCACTGGCAGTTAGGCTAGCCAGGATAAAAATTCACTGGGCATACAGTCCCACTGTTCTTGGGGCAACAGCAAACTGCTGTTGCTGTGAGCTGGCTCACAAATGTGGTCTCCACAAGCCTGCTCTCACCATGAGGGATCAGACCATAGACAAAAACTAGTCAGATCTCTTCCGTCGTTTCAGTTGTCTGTAAGCTAAACCTATTCTTTAGGCCTAATTCCCACATCCAGCTAGACTTGTATTTCAGTTGAAACAGCAGTCTGCTCAGCTGGCCTCAGGTTTCTTGGAGGGTATGTAAAAGGGAGTCAAAGATGCTCCCAAAGTGTCTGTCCTTATCAATGTGCAATACTAAGGGTAAAACCAGGCATCTCACGGAGCATTGGAGCAGCCAGAAGGTCTCCTTTGCTTTGTGTGGAGTTTTGTTGAGATGGATGTGAACTGCACAACCTGGAACACAAGCTGTTTGTTTTAAGTTGTGTATTAAAAATAAAACGATGTTTATTTGCATCAGCTGAGGGGTCTTTTTCTCACAGCTTCTTGAAAAGTGAGTTTTATTTGCCAACTAAAATAAGGTTTAATGTTACAACGTGCACTGGGAAGGGCAGAGCTGGTATTTAGTCTGCAAGCAGCAAGACACTATTAGGTACAATATATAGAAATGCTTGTGAAGTGCAGAACTTGACTGTGGCTTGTGACAGATGCGGAACTGAACTGCAGGAAGGTGTTGCAAAGTGGCAGCCAGCTACAGCAAGTAACCCCGTGACTGTGTAGGTGAGGAAGTCGTGTCCTCAGAGAGGATCTTAGGAACAGTTCTCTCTGGCCACATGTTAGCTGCCAGCCTGTGTCTGTCATTCCCATTATGGAAAGCTAGTTGGGAGGTGGCTAGAATCCCTGGGTTCCTTTTAGTCCTCTCTTGTCAATCTTCGTGCTCTGGTGAACACTGGAAAACATGCTTGTTATGTTGGGCAGTGGTTTGCTCTTAAAAATTGATGAGGAGAAAGCTCATTTTTCTAGGCCTGCTTTCTCCTTTTGCTGTGTGGATGTGGACAGTCCCTGTGAGGTCTGCGTGGGCTCAGAGCTGGGGACTGCTCTTTTCCTGCGAGGTATCCACAGACCTGCAGGGAGGACAGTTGTCAGATGGGGATCTGGTTTTTTTCATCTCTGTTCGATGCTGATGAAGTGGTTTGCGGGGCAGTGATGGCTGGTGTGGTCTCTGCTGTGTTTCATCTGACTCATCTGGTACAGTGGAATAAGTGACCAGGATCTAAATGTTGTTTTGCTGTGGCTGAATCTGAAAGCCCAAAATATCAGTGCACACAGTGTGGGGCCAGATACCGTATTTATTTACAGATAGAGACTTCCCTTGCTGTTATGGGATAAATGCAGGAAAAAGAGAGTAGACAAAGCAGAGGAGGCTCAGAGAGGCTGGACTTCTTGATAGCTACATGCAGGGGATAGAAGTTAAGTCAGTTCTCTTGACACCTACTGGAAAGACAGTCTTTCCTCTTGTTAATGAGAAGGAAACATGGATCAGCCCGGATCAGATGGAGACAGTGTCCTCTGAAACTGCCCAGAGGTTGTGTTGACCAGATTGAATGAGAAAGGTTGTCTTGCAGAGCAGGTTGCAGGTATTAACTGCTCCTTGTGGTATAACCAGGCATCTGCCTGTTCCGTGTTGGTGCAGCCAGAGGTGTTTTGTTGCTGGACCTCCTTGGCTCTCTGGGTTGCTTTGTGACCAGAATTTAACGGCAGTTTACAATGGCTTTGACACCATTTGGGTAGATGAAGCTGGCTCAGAAGGCATCCACCCACTTGCTAAACAATGCCTCAGGCTCTGAACGACTGTTGCTCTGCTCTGCTGCCTACATGCAGCTTTCCAGGTGGAGTTTGTTTTTGATGTTATCCATCCCCCTTGATGCCTTGGGAGCCGGCTAACTCTGACTCCAACTCCCATTTCTCCTGTCTATAATTTGTATTATAATTTTGAGGAGCCTGCTTGTTGCAAAGTCTTGCACAAAGAATGGCCTTTGATTCAGAAAGTGTCTCTGCCCTTTCAATTGATCAGTGAGCCAAAAAAGACTTTAATAAAACCCCAAAGGACATTGTACGTATTTGTTGGAAAACTCTGAGTGCAGTTAAACACTTACTCAAAGGGATGCTAAGATGGTTAAGTTTACTGCAAATTCCATCCCTGTATTGTTTAAGAACTGGTGATTTGGTGCTGGGTTTGACTTACTGGAATTGCAGAGATATGACATTTTGGAGAAACCTTGATTTAAGTTCAGTTTAATGTGCTGGAGATTCCAATTTGAGTCAAACTTTCTAAAAAAGAACCCAAACCAATCATCCCACCAACAACCACTTTCCTTTTTTAGCGAGAAGCATATAATCTTCCCTGGAACTCCTCATAAGCACCAGAAGGCTGAAGAGGTGGATATTGTGAGCTGGCACAATGGGTGGCAAGGATCATGCTTTTTTAGACTTTACTAATGCAGATCAACCTGTATGTATGTTGAAACTTACAGTGAGTAAAGAAGCAACAGCTGTCTGACATAATGCCACCATTGGCTGGGAAAGGGCCCAAACACAGAATAAGGGTTTTTTTTTTAAAAAAATAAAAAAGAAAAAAAAGAAAAAAGAGAGAAAAAAGTGGCTGTCTTCAAGTATGTTTGAAATAATGAAAAGAACTGATGTGCAAAGCGATTAAGAGATCTTTGAGGATCAAAAGCCTTGATTCAGTTTTGCCAATGGAACAAAACTTTTCATCTGTTCTTATGTGGACCTTAAAGTAGGGCAGAAGGGTGTAGTTTTTAAATGATTTCATTTCAAAATTTACTTTGGGCAGGGGGAAAGAGTTCTTTCTGTTTGTTCTTGCTCTTGTTATTCAGTGTCCTTAACACAAAAGGCCATCCTGGCTCTGAAATGAAGAGCAGGGTCGTTCTATGAACTGGTGGTTCATTAGTCTCCTTTTGATATGTCGGAACAGTAAGGGACCCTTTTATTTTTTTTTCCCTTTCTAGTAGTGTCTGTGTTCTTAAATCAAGACATCTTCCCTCATCATGCTGCAGTGGCTGAATCTTTTTCAGAGATTTCCAAAGTGGGTTGTACCAAGAGCCCTGGTCTTGTGCAGACAGAGTGTACAGTCAAAAGTTAGATGCGTAAGGAAGCCCAAAGCGAAGGTTTTCTACACTCCATGCAGTAAATCCTACTTCTCAGCTTTGTGTTTATTTGGAGCTGGATGCCCCCCAGCAGGGTAAATCTATGTTTGTTTTTCCTGGTAGCTTCTTGCCAATAGGACCATAGAGCACGTGTAGCCTTGGGAAGGTGCGATAAGGGAGGCTCAGAAGTGCTAATTGCTGGATTCCAGCACTGCAAGCTCGTAAGCGTTGTTGCCCTTTCTTGGGGAACAGTAATGGAAGTACCAACAAAAGAACGAGAAGTTACCTGGGCTGTGAGAGCAAAGACAAGGGATTGGGAAGGAGAGGACAGAACTCGGGAATGTCCTTGTCTTTGGGTTTCTGCAGGGGACAGGGGAAGAGCTCCCTCTTCCTGTTTCAGCCTGCTGTAACCACTGCAGAAAAAGAGCCCTCCGTGCTGGCTCGAGTGTCTGAGTGGTCCCAGCACCCACAGCCAGTAGATTTCTTTCAGCACGGATTTGCCCTGTAGATTCCCCAGAGCAGCAGTGCTGCATCGTACACCGCCCCTCAAGGGTTGGTTTTCAGAGCCTGCATGGTGAGGTGCAGGTTTGTTGGGTTTAATGACGGAAATCACCTCTGCGGTGGAAATTGTGTGTTGGTCCTGTCTTGTTGCAAAAGAACTGGGCGACAGCAGAGAGGTTGTGTTTCTGCTGCCATTGCAGACGCTGCTGAGTAGGCATCTGGTGCCACAGCAGCACAGGTGCTTCCTGTGGCCTGGAGCTTGTGTGCTTCTGGTGTGTGGTTTCCTGATCTGTCCTAACTCAGGTCAGATGGTAGGTGTGCTCTAACCTACTCAGTAGGGCCTTTGTGATACACTGGTTTAAAGCCTGTTCTCTCCTCTAAAGCTTAATTAGTACAAGTGATATTTTGTCACCCTGCATGCAGCAGAGATGAGAACTCCCCATTTATGCTGTTATGAGAACCACACCTGTGTGCTACACAAACTCTGTCGTGCTCTAGTGACACACCAGTAGCAATAGTGGAATGAAAACAACATTAGCAAAGGCTGGAAGCTGTATGTTCCCATGATAGACCAACGTTATTTGTTGCAGGCTGGAAGAGTTTTGCTGGTAAAAATTTCTAGCATGGTGTGAACTGCAAAGTGAATTACTCTGCTTTCTTCTTTGAGCTGTTTCTCGATTAGCTCTTTCTGTCTGTTCCTAGCACTCCAGTGTCAATGTCAGTGGCAGGAGTGAAATGTCAGCACTGACACAAGCCATTTTGTGAGCAATATGATGGGTGAAAAAATTGCCTCCTATGGGTTGGCAGTATCCACCTTCTTGGACGTGAAAACAGGCATACATTAATTTATTGCATACATTAATTTACTGCATAATTTTTATACTGATCTAACATAATCATAAGCATGTGTCATTTCAGCATATTATTGATGCAAATACAGCTGTGAGCAGCAAAAAAGAGTAAAGGAGACAGTCCTTGTGCCTGCCTTTGTGATTGAGAGGTAGACATTAGGTTGTCCATGTGTTATGCTCTGGCAGTACCTTCTTTTCTGGTGTTCACATAAACAGTTATTTTTAGGAAGACCATATATTTCCCAGTAATTGTTTTAAATGCATCAAAGACCTTGCTGATATAAAGCCTATGATTTATGGGTTCCCGCTACTTTTTAATAGCTGAACTTAAATCCTGGATTCACTGAAGCCATTTGGAAAATTGGGATTATTCCAAGCTGGAGCAAAGGGAGGGAGACTGGTATTTTGCCAAGATCAGCAGTGATTCATTCCCACATTCACGCTCAGCATCCAGTGAAGGGCAGAAGCTGGGAATGCTGTAAGGAGAGCTAGCAAGAGATTATCATGTTGAAGGTGAATCTGCCCTACGCACTCCGGCTGCTGCTAGATAAGGTCTTTTGAATGAGAAGGACCTGTCAGTAAGGCATAGAGAGAACTGAATATTGGCTGTCCTAAAGAATGTCTCTGTAGGGGTGAAGGACTGGAGAACACCTCGGGATAAATATACTTTGGAAATCCCTTACAAAGAGATGTTTTAGTGACTGCTTGGAATGAAGCAATGCCTGTATCAGGTTAGCCCAGCAGTCCCTGGCAGAGTGAACAGGAGCCCAGAGGGACCCATAAAGGGATAGGGTGGACCCAGGACTCATTGCTGGCGCATTGTGTCACACTCCAGTGATATTTGGCCCCTGGACACCCTGAGTGAGAGGTGATCACAGAATAAATTAGATTGGTGATAATATAATTCAGATTAGGTGATAAATCTTCAAGTAATATAAAAAGGGGAAGCTTGCTGTGGTCTAAGATTTACTTGGTTTTGTTTAGCCTGAGCTTGAGGACATTTATGCTTTCAGTGCCTGGCCCAGGGTTCAGACTCCATCTCCTAGGACATGCAGCTAGACAAATGGTCATTAATACATGGGCGTGAGGAATGAAAGGTGCTCTCTGTCCATCCAAGAGCCTGTCCTTGCTCTGTCCCTCCCTCGTCTGCACAGCTCACAGGGGCTGTGCTCCAGCTGCACGTCGAGTAGCCGGGGCCGTGCTTATGGGGAGAGCAAAGCTTTTACAGCAGAGCAGCTGAAATACTTCTTAGTTGTGAGCCCCTTGGGAACCATCTTTCCACAGAGAGATCTGTCGTCCTTGTCCTCGGGCCAGCTGACAGAAGAGTAAAATTTCTCATCATGTTTCAGTTCTCCCAGCCCTCGGAGAGAAGCACAGGATGATGATAAAGTAGAAGGAGCCAAGTGTCCCAGCATGGTTCAGTCCCAGAAGAAAGGAAAGGACTTTTTTTGCAGAGCAGGGGCCACAGCCAAAACAGTGTTTTCTTCTGTTCCTGACGTGATCATCCCTGTTGCGTATGTTTGAAGTACAATAATTCTGAGAGCATTGCTGCCATGATCAGGAGGCAAAAATAAGCAAATTTATATTTGTGGATAAGAGGCAGCAATAAACCTCTGAATTCCCAAACACATAGAGGAGCATTGACATCTAAATACCAGAAATTCTAAGACCTTACCTTACTAATTCATGTGGCATTTGGAGGGGCTGTGGATTTTTATTTCATCCTGGTATTTGTGCTATTTCCTGCCATTAGTATAGGAAAATCCTTGTGTGGTAAATGCCGGCTTTTTCCTCTGTTGGTGGCAGCCACTGAGATCTGGGTTCATGAAAGGCAAACCATCCTTTTCAACACTGAAGGATCTCAGAGGTACCTGGGAAGGAAAAACTCATTGGGGTTGAATGAGGATTTTGGTACTGAGACTGGCTGCCAGCTGAACAACTCTGAGTGTGATAAACCTGGTCTTGAGATCCACAGGTCTGGGGCTTGAAATTCATTGGGTGGTTTCAAAAGTTGTCACTTGTAAATAGCGCTGATAGTAATTTTATCACAACCTCTGAAGTAATCTGTGTATAAAGGTTTCAGGTACAATTGTTGGCCCTGAGTCATGAACCCAGCCTTCAGAAATTGCTGGGTTTATTGCACATTAAGCTGTAGATTGGGCCGTTTAGATTTGTAATGGAAAAAAATTAGCCAATGTACTTTCCTCCACCCTCTATCATCAAGGCATATATCAAATTGCATTATCTGGCAAGGAGTTCCAAATGTTATTTGAGAAGAGAGAGGAATGCAAGCGATGTCAGCAGAAAACAGCTGAGTAGCGGTTAAATTTCTTTGGCCTGAACCTACTCCGCAGGGAAAAAGAAACGCAACAACTGGAGTTGTTTCACTTCAACCCAGCACAAACCATCCTTTTGGCAACAGATGATGTTTGTGAGCAACTTGTCTACAGAAGCTGAGGTTTGGGGATACTGCTAGGTGGACGAGTCCTGCTCTGCTGTGGACGTGGCAGGTTGAGCTCAACGGGGCCAGCACTGGCTCCAGTTCCTCAGTGAAAGCACTGGAGCTCGTGGGGCACTGGCTGTTACAGTTCCCCTGTGCAGCTGCAGGCTGTTATTTTAGAGGGGCAGCTTTAGGCTGCATCTCCATGGCTTGTTAACTTCCTATCTACATTGGCTTTAAAGATGAAAGCTTTAAGAACTGGCTCAAGTGAACTTGCCCCATGCTGCAAAGTGCCATGGAGGTGCGTGCAAGGATACTGTTAGCTGAGAAGTTGGACTGAGTTAAATGGTACCCTTAATCCCCTGGATACTGGCAGGGTCAAGTTAAAAGGTCTTCCCTGCTTGGGCCGCAGGCTCTGCACGTGTAGATGTTGGTTCACTTCAGGGCAATGCTGGCTCTGCCGTGGAAGAGCCCTCTTCTCTGCTGGCTTTTGCTTTGTTGCTGAGGGAAGAAGTCACCTCTGCAGCATCTCATGTCACAGGCTGGGGGTGTGCGTTGAACTTTTGGCCCATGGAGGCTTTTAAAATAACAATGGAGCCAGCAAATGGCTAGAAACAGAATGGCTGAACATAAATAAATCTATAAGTAAACATAGCCCTTGCTTTCTTCTGCCAGTCAGTCTACAGCATCTTCTGTCTTTAGTGCCTTGCACTCCCCATTTTAGCTGGATTTTACTTATTCACATAGCAGAGATCCACATTTTTGTTCTCATCCTCACAGCTGTTGCAAGCAACAGGAGGCTGCATTCCCCTGACATTACAGATCTTGGGATTTGGGGTCCTTTTTTAGGATCTTTCTTATGTGACTGGTTCCCTTAGGTTCCCTTCCCTTGCTGTATTCTTTAGGTTGTACCATTTCCTGCCTCTGAACTGCTTGATCTCCTCTAGGATGAAAACCAAAGTGAGCAAGGGAACGGGCCAGTTTTTCCCTGATTCCTCAGCAGTTTTGTTAAGGTTCATTTTCAGCAACAGCTACGCAATGGTCCTACTTCGATACTTGAGTCAGATATTTTCCAGCCCCTGATTTTAGGGTTGTCGTGAGCCTAAACCAATGCCTGTGCTTCACAAATGTTTTGTATTGAAATATTTTCCAGGTATATCGCCCAAAATGCTTCTGGTACTTGGGCCTAATTTCCATTGGCTTTAGCAGGAGTAATGCAACTGTCATTGCAGAAAATGTGGACAGGTGTTAAGGTCAATTTTGGGAGATTTTGTAATTGAATGCAAGAGGAGCAAAAAAGACCTAAGACAGTCTTAGTTCTATTCAAGTCAAAGGTCCCCCATTCATTTAATTAAAAGGAGAAATCAACTATAAATCAGGAAATCGGAGGAAAATCAGAGAATTTGCCCAGCAGTTTATTTTTCTGGGAGGTATGGAATAATGTCATAAACTGAGAAGATATTCCCGGTAGTAGAGATCTTCATTCTACGCTAGAAATAGTGTGGCTGAATATTTTTGTATGTAAAATTAAATCCTTCAAAAAATTGTACAAATAGTTTTTCATAAGTGACTGCAGGAATCACACTGATGTATTGAAACAGTATGTTTGAAATCCTAAACAAAATCCTGCTTAGTGCTCTGAATCTTTTGAATGTATTTTCTCTCTTCCTCAACCCAGTTGTTGCTGCAGTAGTTAAATTGCCTAGTACAGCCTTCTAAAACAGATACATTTTTATTTGCATGCAAATTGGTAGGAGGCATCTTGCCTGTAAATACTGTGCTAATCATTACAGGTTCCATGGTTCATCAGGACTGTGATGCCTAATTGGCTGTGGGATTGCCTGTAACTCTCGATGGCCTGATTCAGAGCAATAGGAGTTGTTGAATCTACATAATAAAGCCAGTGTGATGAAAGGTGAGCGCACACCTACTTTATATGTGTGTTATCATTCTCATCAAGGTCAAAGCTTTTTTTTCCTTCCAGATATACATATTCATAGGGCCCGTGCACACCTAATGAGTCGGAAGATTAAATGGCTGTGGATTAAGAACAAACCCTACTGTTCTCTTAATTAGATTGAAAGTTGCTTAGTTCATCTGATTATAATTCTGAATTCAAACCAGCTAATGCATTGGCACAGTGCTCCTCAGCTGCTTGAAAATCTGAGTGTAAGAGTCACTGGAACAGATTAAGTGTCTGTTTTGTCCAGCCTCCCCAAATCTCAGAGAGGCCAGTGTTGCTTCCCAAGGACCACTGGAATCCCCTTGAATTTCCACAAGGGGAATTGACTCGGAGCAGAGGGCTGTGATGCCAGGTCAGCTAGCACACAAGATATCAGGCCAGGATCAGATCTTTTTAATATTCTAGCAGGGCCATTACTACTTCTAGTCCTTGTTAATAGGCATATTACTTAAGATACTGAGATAAGTCCTTGCTCTTGTAACTGCCATGCATTAAATTGTCTGATTTTTCAACACATACCAAGGTATATAATTAGCAGCCATGACTCAAGGGAGCCTTTGCCCTAAGCTCCAAGTGTTACCGCTCTTCTCCTAAGCTTGGAAGCAGTTTTACTGGTCCCAGGGCTTGGGAAGGGCTGCAGCTTCATGAGGCTTAGAAAACCTTGGGAGACAAATGGCCAGGTCTAACAATAGGCGTGAGTCAGTTGCTTTACACTTAGGTGATTTGGTTTCCTGTTGCTCTGCTGTCTAAGCTGCTTGTTTTGGGGAACAAATCCTTATAAATGCTTTATCTGTAACATCCTCACTTCCACCGAAAGGATCCCTCTGTGCATTATTTTCCTGACTTGTGCTGTGTAACACTTCCTCCTGCTCCCCAGCCACGCAGCTGCTCCTGCTGCAGCTGCCTGTGCGAGGAGCTTTGGCAGAGCTCCTTAACGAATGCTGCTCCAAGATGCTTGGCTTAACTTCATGGCACCCATGAACATTTGTCCTTTCCCTCTAATCTTCTGAATTGCAGACGTGTTCTGTATTTGGGCTTTAGGTCCTTCCTGGTTTTATTCAGGTGTAGAATAGGGCAGAAGGGAAGGTGACAAGAAAGTCTGTTTAAATACAAAATAAAAAGGCAATGATTAGGGTCTATGTTGTCCTGATTAATTCCTTTGTTTTGTTTTATTTTTGTCGTCTTTGTGGGAGGGGATTGGTGTGTATGCGTTTATTTTAACATTTCTCTTTAAAGGGGGGGAAGTGACCCCAGGGCCTGACCTGTGTTTTTAATGAAAATAAATTGAATCTATTGAATAAGAGAATTTCACACATGTAATACAATAATGTAAGATTCCTGTTTTCTTAATGAAAATGGGATAATGGGTATCTTTCATATCTTTGCTATGAAACAAAGAGAAATACGAAATATGTTGGCATTCAAAAGAGCAGGAAAGTAACACTGTTCCTGTCACTGTTAGAAGGTTGAAATCCTGTCTGGCAGCCTATAAACTATTTAAACGACCCTACAGAAATTCCACTTACTGAATCATCTTTGGGATTTATAGCTAAATCCTTCACCCCAGTTGAAGACCCAATTTACTCACAGCCCTGCCGGAAAATACACCTTAATGAGGGGAAATTGTAAAACTGGACTGCGAGGAAAAAAAAAGCCCTCTTCAGCAGAGGTCCTTGCTGCAGTCCTCGCTTCACATGGCCATTGAGATGATGGCAGCTGTGCTGCTGTGATCATATGTGACCTAGATTTTCCTCACAGTAGTCCTGTGCTCTCCCTGATCTCGTGTAGGCCTGAATGAATTGAATAGAAACATTTCTGGATGCTTTCAGAGAGCAATGATATCTTTTTTCTTTCTCTCTCTCTCTTTTTCTTCAAACCACAGCATTTGTTCCCCTTCTAGTTTTTCTTCCTTTGCTCTCACACAGTGGCTGAGAAAGAGGACAGGGCTGGTGTAGCTTTAATTTGGGTAATGGGTGGATGAGGAAATCAGGACAGGTGCGATTCCACCTCAGCGTACTGTGACAGAGCAGAGTGTAAAACTCAGGTCCTTAGATTTTTAGCACTGATTGCATACAAAGGAAGAGAGAAGGGCTGTTGGGAATGTCAAGGGGTGAGACTACAGCATCAGGAAGCCCTGAGTTTCTGTACTGACCATGAATCTGGTATCAACACTCTTAGGTACCACTTACATTAAGCTCTCCTGCCTGGACTCAGAAATTATCCTAGTGGAAGCTTCTAATTCTCTGGGAAAGAAGAGCTGGAAAGACTCTGCTCCGCAGAGCATGCCCAAGCTCTTGTTAATGGTGTTTGGCTGCATTAGATGGGGCCAGGACTAAGTTCATTACATTACAGCATCCAGCAGTGTCTGAGACCCTCGCTGGCTGCAGGTCCTCTGACCCACTCTCCTCCTGAATGTAGCTTTTGACTTCTGACTTCCTACCTCTGACACTGATACCATCTGTTTACTTGAACAAAAATCACTCCATTTGGAGGGTCTTGGTTAAGGTACGTGGAGGAAACTACAAAGATGTAGTTTGATTTCCCTAGGGAGGACAGCAAGGCTGTGCAGCAAAAAAGGCTGAAGTGATCTGTAGGGCACGCTGCTAGTATTTCCTTCCTACCTTCCTTCCTTCCTTTCTTCCATGCAGATCCTGCCGAGTCTGCTGAAAATTCAAGATTCTAGGATTGGATGCAATTCTTTTTAAAACTTAAACCAAGCAAGTAGCACTTACAGTCAGAGTGCAGAGACTTTTAGATAGTGTTCTGATAGGAATAAAAATAAATACTTATTCTCTGCCTCACTTCATATGTAAAAGAAATTGTAATGATCCCGTCATCTGCTTTGCAGAAACTGTGAGGATGACTTCTGAGCTGTCTTCAGTTACAGAGCTGTTCTGACAGTGGCGAGTGAGTGTTACAGGTGGTGGGTGGGGGTTCCTTCCGAAATTTTATATAACTCCAGTATTATCTGTTCCTGTGATTGACTTGACACATGAATTCAAAACAGTTGGAGCTTCTCTCCCACTCTGGTGTAGCAAACTGGATGTGCAAATGACACTTCCCCCTGGGAGCTGATAGTTTGCTGTTCCGTGCATGGTGTTGTGTTCCTTTGTTCACTGAACGTGGCACTTGGCAAGTGGTTTTTGCCACTTCAGGGTTGTCAGTTCTGTCTGCTAAAGGCCAAGATAAAGTTTCACAAAAAGCCTTTCATTCCCAGCAAATCTTCTTTTTAATGAACTGACTCAATGACATGGGAACCAGGACCCTAGAGGTGGTTTGGATATTTTTTCCACCCCGAAGTGTGCACTCTTCCCTTGTCATGCTTTTATTTTAATGTGGTATTTCGTTACCCTGCTGTAAACACCAGGGTGGTTTTTGTCTTGTGACTCGGCAGCGCTTTGCCATGACATTCCTTTCATAACGCATTGCTGATAGCAGTGGATGTGCTGGTGGCTGCTTCCAAGGCTTGTCAGAGAGTT
Source organism: Dromococcyx pavoninus (assembly GCA_033558185.1). Taxonomy (NCBI): domain Eukaryota; kingdom Metazoa; phylum Chordata; class Aves; order Cuculiformes; family Neomorphidae; genus Dromococcyx; species Dromococcyx pavoninus. The sequence goes on along the minus strand of JAUMJL010001321.1, from coordinate 23,873 downwards.
TGTACCAGGAGCACTTAGATAATCCCATGAGGGGATGCATTAGCAATAAGAAACCTGTATGAAGCACTGTTGTAATACATTTGCAACAAAGCAGTATAAAACACATGGGAACAAATGTATGGTCCTCTAGAAAGTTGTGATTTCAACGCAGCGTGGTGAAGCAACACATAGAGCGTGTCCTGGTCCATAATGGGGTTGTTTAACCTGTAAAGGGACCTCAGGTATTTATCGACAGTGTAGTACCAAGGGTGCAAAGCCAGGCAACAGCACCTCTCCTTCCAAAGCCCAGTGTGAAATGAATATTTGTTCATTATAAATATTAGTAACAGGAATGTGAGAAGTATTCTTACCAACGAAACTTGCTTGGCTCTTGTTTTCAGTTGAAGAAAATAAGCCAAATTTGTCATGGGGTTCTCAACAATGTCTGAACACTTCAGAGCTCCTCAACAGCCATGCCTGGGTCCATCTGAGTGGAATTTACGGCCTTGCTCAGATGAAGCCTCACTATTTTTCATCAAGTTTTATTCTGTTGTATTATTCCTTGCACACCAACAGTATAAGGAGTTAGACATGACTTTAGAATTACTGTGCTTCCAAATTATATGCAAATGGTCTGACCAAGGTCATAAATTGATATTTTGGCTTGTTTTTACTGGCTCCTATAATGTAGAATACAAATCACGAGCCACCCAACAATATTGGATCCTATTCCATGCACTATGCTTTTCCCCTGCAATTTGGCAGTTGTCTGAACACTCAGCTCCTGATGGGGGAGGGGCATGATAATACATACAGGGACAAGGCAAAAGCCATAATTCATGTGCAAATAAGAATGAAAGAAAACTTTTGTGCTGAAGGGGCCTCTCCTGTGTATTGTGTCAGGACTGTCACAACTGCCAGCTGCCAGAACAACCTTGAGGGCAGTGGGATAAATACCTAAATGTAGGAAGACAGGAGTAGGAGGCAATGAATCTGCAAAACTGGAGTTAAAATGCATGCAGTCCAACTGCGGATCCAATTATAATCAATGTAGGTTGTTTTAGGGACTTTGCAGAAACCAGGGTTTGACTTCACAAGATGAAATGAGAAATTTAACAGGGATGAAGAAAGGCGTTGCCACGCTATTCATAACACTCCTTGTTAGAAGCTGGCAGCTTCTTCCTGCATAAAATGAAGGAAGCTACAGGTGATGGAAAAATAAATTGGTCCCTGTGGGCACAGTGATTTTGACTATACACGTGTACTAGAGATGAGGCCGAAGCACCATGAACTGCGGGTAAATTGGTAACAGTGGTACGTGGAAACCTGCTACGTGTCAGTGATGCTGGAGAGCTGCTCAGAAATGGCCAGGCTGTAATGCCACATTTTATTCAGGCTGAAGCTAAAATAAACCCTTCCAAGAACACAGAAGCTGCTTGTTGGAAGAGTAAATGGCAGATTGTGTGATTGCTTCTGAATTTTCTGCTCCCTTCTCATAGTTGTACCTGGCAATGTGGGGCTTGCTGGAGCTACGGGAGAACATTGTGGTACAATGAGGAATTTGATGTAGTTTCCTACAGGTCAAGGCAACACCTTGTCACCAGTTCATCTCCTTGTATGCACTTTTGAAGCACTATGTATGGTACTGACAAATGTCTGCAGCTTTTATAACCCCCCATACAGCTTTGGCTTCAGTCTGAAGCACGGTTATGTGGGCAGGGAGAAAATGTTCTCTGAATGAATCCATCATAAACACAGCGCCTGTCCTGTAATAGCTGAGGTTGGAGAATAACAAACTAATAAACCGAAGTCTTTTATTTCTTCCCTTCTTGTAGATCGCATGCTGAAGACTTCTGAAAAGCACCTCTGTCTCTCAGCCACAAGCTAATGGTAGAGAAGACCTTAGATGCATTAGTTAGATGTGCTGAAGAAGAAATTTTTGCTGGGTTTGCCTGTAAGTTCACAGCTGGGGTAGGTTTTAAATCTAATTGGACAGGGCCAAAGTTTTTCAGTGGCTTTCTCCTGTCTAGAACAGGACTGTCTAGACCAGGGTGCCCCTGACCACCCTACTGAGGCTCTCTAGTCTTATGAAGGCTTTCTGGTCTGTAGTTATCCCAAGCAACATCAGAGGTACTGCCATGCCCATGTGGCCTCAGAGAGCAGCTGTGACTGGGCTGTGTGTACTGTACTTGCATGGTTTTGTCTGGATTTGTATGAGGTGAGTGAGTGGTGACAGACAGAGACGGGAATGGGCTTGTCTGCAGGACCTAGGTTTACTTTCCAAGATGGAGAAGTCCAAGCAAAATCTGGGCAATCTGAAAGCTGCTTTCATCTCTGGCTGTGCTGTCCAGAAAGAATTGAGCATGGCCAGATCTTGTTCACATTGCAGGTTTCCCAGCTCCAGATTTCCTCAGTCCTCTCCCATAAGGAGCATGTGCAGTGAGTCCAGTCCTGGAAAATACCAATGCTTTGTTGATTCTCTCTCTATATATAAGCCGAAGTTTTGGATGTAAAGCTCTTAACTCAAGACCTTTTTTTTTTTTTGGTCCCTAGAGAGTTTTGTGAAGCTTCTCTCAGCTCTGTTACAAACACAAAGATTCTCTCTGAAGATTTGGGTGCACAAAGCTAATGAATAAATGGCAGAGGAAAATTGGCCTTAGGGGGTTAATTTAGAGACTTCTTTCAAGCTACAGCACACGATGCTGCTCTTCAGTAACAGGATTCCACAATCATCTAGTGTAGTTTGTGCTCCTTCTGATGACAGTCTGTAAGTTCAGACCTAAGGAGTAAAATGTCCCCTTCCAGGGAAGCCTGGCATATATTCCTGGTGCTAGGAATCACTGGGTGCTAAAGCAGTGCTTGCGTTGTAACTAGAAAGCCTCGCAAGTTTGATCTGGGTATTCAGATTCACAGCAAAATCAAACAGGCCCCATTTCAACTGTGGAAAAGAAGACTTTCCATGGCAGCCTGAAGGCCAATGAAATCACAAGAATCAATATCCTTTTCCCCAGACTGATTTGTTCTTGTTTTTTTTGATTCTATTAACCGAGTGCTCTACAACCCCAAATTAATGCCAAATTGACTATGCAATGAATTGATGTTCCATTCACGAGATCCATCATTGTGTGGCATTTTGGAGCTGAAATGTTCCAACAGCTCTCCCATCTCTGTTCTATTCTCCTTTTCTTTTCCTCCTCGCCATCTTTGCTCTTCACAAATTATACCCAGAATGGAGTGGTAGGTTTTGCTTAGAGAAAAGATCTCACAGGGCATATTTACCAAGTTGTTTCTTCTCCCTCGTGTTGCTCCTTTCACTGTCACTTTTCTCGCCAAACTCCCCCTGGCCTCCATAGACTGAGGACAGAGACAGCAGGAAAATGCTGCCTCAGATTATTTTTTTCTCTCCAGTCCTTTTCCTGTATCTTCACACTTTCTCTGTCTGGTTTATTACATTTGGGGACAAAGATTTTTTGATAGTGTACAGACAATAAGATAGTGAAATACATTTGCTAAATGGACCGCTTGTAATCTTGTCTTCATAGATCTTTTTCTTGTGCTTACATCTTGAATGCAAGTTTTGGCTTTGCACATTTTCCTCCCTCTCCAGCACAGCCACCCTGGTACAAAGCATTTGCTTTATTGTATGTAACAGGTCCTAGAAAGTTGGTAGATCTCTATGGCACAAATAATGTGGCATGAGCATTTTCAATGCTGTTCTCATTATGAAGGTAGAACTTTTCCCTGGAACTCTACAATCATTTTTTAAAAAGGAATTGGGAGCATTAAGAGTGAGTGACAGCTCTTCCCTCAACCCCTTTCTATTAACTGACAAGAAAGGATGCCATTTGCTTCCTTTGCAAATCAAATGTATGAAATAGTATTAGCGGTACCTGAAAATATCATGTAAAAGGCAGCCCTGGACATTGTTCTTATTCAGTCTCAGTTGTGAAGAGAAACTTACCTTTCAGACGTGACTACACGACAGGCTATTTTGAGGAGATGGTCTCTTCACATTGCTTGACTGTACAAGGCTTTTAAAAAATATATATTAAAAGCAGGCAAAAGCATTACATGACAAAAAATTGTGCATGCAAATGAAAGCTCCTCCAGTCTTTGAAAAATCTTCCTTAATGTTATATAATAAGAATACATAACTGTGCCTATTTTTACCATAATTTGCTTTCATTTGATGACATTCAATAGTAAGATTTATTATTACCCACATGGAAAATATCCTGCCTGAGGGTGGTTGAAATAGATCCTGCAGACAAGTCATCAATCAGATCATGTTTATCTCTTCAGAGATCAGTGATATCAGTGGCAGGAACAATTTCAACCAATCCAAGAGCATTTGATGATAATAAAAGGAAATGTCCATGTGGATTCATACTGCATCTCTCACCAGAGGTCACACAGCATTTTTTGCAGGAGGGCTGATTTACAGAGCCTCGTTTAAAGATGAGGCGTGGAGGGCTTGGAGGTGCCTGAGCTCCCAGTCCAGCTTTCCCCTGACCCATGCTTTGGCCAGTGCTCTGTTTCAGAGAGAAGGTCTATCTTTCCTCCTAGAGGGTGGCATGCAGAGGGCTTTAAGATAATACTGGTCTCCCTGTCCCCATTGCTGACGAGTTCAGCTAAAAGGATTTAAGAGTAATGCAGACAAAAAGACCTTTTACATCAGATGAATAGTATGTGAAATGATTGTCTTACATTTCTAAGAAATGAATTGTAGCTTCTCACTTAACTCTGCTATAATTTTAAAGCAAAAGGTCTTATATTTGTGTCTCTGATAGAGAGGTTTTTCAAAATTTTATGACAACATTCAGGATATTTATAGGTATGGACTGCAGGTTCAGGACAAAGATCTGTTGTCCTTGAGGTAAAATAACAACCCTGACTTTACCTAGTATTTGCTTCTCAGTGTAAGCAGTCTGGAACTAAGACTGTGATTGTTGTTTAACCCATGTGCGGCAGAAGTTTTCTTTCTCTCACATTTGCCTTTTTTCAGTGTAAAATTCAGTATTTATACTTACTGAAACAAAGAGCACTTTGAATCCCAACATGAAATCTATGTTTTTTAAAAAGTTATAAAGGGGTCTTTTTCGTTTGATTTTTATGGTTTTGTCTAAGGAAATTTACTGGAACATTCATTTCTGTTGGAGAGGAAGCTTACTCTATGTGGACAATAAAGATGTTAAGATCAGGATGAATGTCCATGGGAGATAATAATAGTGAATAAAAAATGCACCAGTTCAGTGCTCATATTTTCCAGGAACTGCAAGAACTCAGTCCTGGGCTGTGTTTTAAATCTAAGCCTCATTGTTCCTGATGGGGTTCTGAATCTGTCAGAAAGACTTCTTCTTTGTTCCTTTGAGCAGCTTCAATCTGAAGCATTTGAAGTGTTTTCATATTTTAAGCAAAAATTTTAAGATTCAGATTTATTTTCATTGTTACAGCTTTAAAATGCCAACTAAAGCACATTTTCACTATTTCCTCTTGAATATGAGCAGAGTACATTGACACTGGCAAAAGTAATTTGACCTACAGTGAGCCTGTGTGTGGGGTGGCCAGCAGTTATCAACGGTACGTGATAGGTGCCATTAATATATTGCTCCTCTTCTGCCAGGGAACATGCCTTGTGAGGCAACACAGCACTAGCGAGAGCTTCACCTCAGGCATCCTGACAGCCTGGCGTGCGTGTTGTGGCGATGCTGACTGTACAAGCTGACATGATTTGTTCTCCAGAGAGATACAAGGTGGGTGAGAACACTTTTTTCCTGTTGACTTGGTAACAACAATCATACACTTGTTGGGTCAGATGAATAACCTAGGCTGGAGGTTCCTTTCTTTTCTTTCTCAGTTAATATGGGGTTTTTTTACAAAGCAAATGGTACTTCAGCCACGAAGCAATGAGGGTGACCTACCCTCTCACACTTGGCATTCACCCTGGCTGCGTGCAGGAGCCTAGGAAGCTGCTTCCTGTTAACAGATGGGATTTGTTAGTGGATAAAGTTACTCTCCCTGTAAGCAAAGTTAGCTGGAAATGCTGTTGCTCACCCTTTTAACATCCACCAAGAAGTTAAACTTCCCTTGCAAAACGCCCACATGACGTTTCCTGGCCTAGCCCAGCACCCACCTTTTGCCTCTGTAGCTGTTCTTGTTCTCCAGTGTCACATCACGTGTGAAACAGTGTTGTATACCAAGAACTACAAGAGTCCTAGATTCCTCTGTCACACCGCATTTGTAAGCCTAACTCTGCTATTGACAGATTGCTGGTCTGTGAGACGGCTGTGACAATGCAACCTGGCAAATATTAGCCTGGAAAATACTCAGGAGCTTGTTGCCATCAGCAAACCTGGGGTCTCTGAGAGGTCGTTGTCAGCAGTGCATGGGGTGAAGCCATTCAGTACGATCGTGTTAGAGCTAGCGCAGAGCATGAACTCCTGAGAGGGGACTTGGCACTGGCTTATGCTCAAGGGCAATTGTTGGAGCAGCTTGTGAACAGGCAGCTTGCCAGCCAGACGGGCATAGCTGTGGACAGCTAATAGACCGTGTGTGTGTGCAGGGAAGGCAAGATGCACAGCTGGGAAATGGGAAAGAGATTTCTATAAACTTCTGCTCTGACGGATAAGAGTACATTCAGGCGATGCCAGCCCTTGGAGGAGTAAAGAAATGATTTCTGGCAGCTAAGACACGTTCTTGGTCTGGCTGAATCTGACAGAATGCTGTGGGGGAGAACTGGGGATGTCATGGTTAATGAGTATGGAAATTATATCAGTAGCTCGGCCATCGAGGTTTTAAATGTTGTCAATCTGTAACATGCAATGCTTCAGTCTAACATTTTCTGGCTGCCTAGTTTAAGGCATAAAAGCAGGCAGCCTCTCTGTAATGAGTCGATACCTATAGACAGCAAGCTGTTGATAGTGAAGCAAGAAATCTTGGCTTCTCATCTCAACAAGTTAAGCTTAAATTAATCAGAAAAGATGGTGGGCAGGAGAGGAAGAGGAGTTGTTTTCTTTTGTTTTCACATCTTTGGCTCACCTAACAAACTGAATTCCCCGTGATTTTTCTGTCTCCCCACTAGGCCCTCAGGAGCATTGTCTTACTCCCTCTCTTCTCAGCTCTCTGTGCACTCCAGCTCATGAGCTATGCAGTGACCCTCTTACCCAGCTCATGTGTGGGTCCTACAGCACATTTAGAATCTGCACCACAAATGCTGGGATATATTAAAACCTCTTTACTGTAATCATATTGCCACCCAGCATTTCAGTCCAGCAAGGTATAATTACCCAAACTCCAAGACAAAGGTGTTGTGTATCTTTTAACTGGTGTATGGAAAGGATCCTCTTCAAGTCTAATGACTCTGTGGCTGTTGTGGACATCCAAGTGAGCCTTACTTGTCTCCAGAAGAGACAGAAAGTGTCTCTGGGAAGACAGAGTGTGGAATCTGACACTACTGTGTAATTGAGGAGAAAGAGGCCATATGCATTATTTATGAGCAGAAGGCTGGGCTTAATGTTAACAAGTGAGAAGAAAGTGGCTTTAAAGCACTGACTTTGTGCTCTTTGCTGTAAAAAAGGATTCTGTTTTAAATTGCTTGCATTTTAGAGCAGGAGGGAGACAGAGCTGTTATTTATACCGTGCTTTATTTTGTGTGTGGTGTTGTACAAGATAGAGGGAGAGGCAGGGATTGCCCCAAGGAGTGCGCTCTGTTCACTCAGGCTGTGGCAAAGATGTGTCATGCATGCTGCCCTGTAACAAGCTAAGCCCAGTCAGCTCCAGGGAAAAGATTTTGCTGCAAGAGAGAAGCAAACAGAATTGCTGCCCATTCGGCATTTCTATTGGACAGGGACAGTTTTAAAAAGCTGAGCACTTTTTTCTCTGAATCACTGTCTCCAACAGAGGCCCTCTCTTTGCAACCGCTGTCCAGCTTTGGAATTGGATGAGCTGATCTTGCGTCTTCTGTCCTCTTTTGGATCCCCCACCAGCAGGGTCTCTCTTGTCTGGTGTTGACATGAGCAGCCCAGCTTAGGCTGTTGGAGAGTCCCACTGCAAAGTCACACAAATGAGGTGAGGTTTTGTTTTTTAGCTGTTTTCTGATGATTTTCTTAGAGAAACCAGGACTGGCTGGCTGGTATCAAGTTTTACTTTAGATGATGGCAACGTGTGCTTATTGCCAGCAAAAGATATTGGGTTCTGAAGAGCAGTTGATGCTGAGTTGCCTTTCTTCCTTGGAAAACGCAGCATGGGCTGAGGCAGGACAAGTCCTCCCTGTGGAGGAATCACCTTCATTACTGAGCAAACTTTACAGTTGCTGTCTAGAGGCCCCAAGCAGAGCCTCAACTTTTGCTGGACCTCTTCCCATAGAAGCTCATCCATTAAAGACCTCACCACAAAGGGATAAGAGTTCTTCCTCTCACTCCACCTGGTAGATATAAATGACATTTAATGCTGGTGGCTTCTAGCTGTAGCCCTGCTTGGGTTGGAGTCCGTGGTTGGCATGTTTCTATTGTAAATCTGGCACCCAGCACTAATCCATAAGCTTATATTTCCAAAAGTTGTATCCTATGTATCTTCTGCAGATCCCAAAAGGGAATCCCTCTCACCTCTTTCTTCCCTTTGTAAGGCCACTAGGTTCTCCTTTCACCACTTCTGCATTACAGCTGGTTGTCCTTCCTATGGCATAAAATCTAGGCACTTTTTTGCTTCCTCACTGCTTTCTGGTGTGATCCTGAGCAGACAGAACTTTGCCTCTGGGAAGAAAATTAGTCCAGTGGGGTAAGATGAGAATAACTAGGCCTCTGTAAAAGTCAGGAAGCAGAAAGTGAACACTACTGCACTGGAACTGATGGGGGGAAAAGTACTCTGCTCCTTGATTTCTAACACTGGCTCATTGATTCTTCGCTTGGTTCAATCAGCAGTTACTGCTTCTCCTTAATCCAAGTTCCTAACTACTTAGTAGATAGGGTTCTTAACAGAAATACCCTTGAGAAATTGTAACAACGAGGGGGGGCAGATCTGAAGAACACTGGGATCTTACCTGTGGCCCAGAACAAATGTATTAGAGCAGGGATTCGCTGTTTCTAAGAGGCCTCACTTGAAAGTCACTTTGCAGACAGGTTTACGTGCATGTCCAGAGAGGTGAGGAGACACACACTTGAGTGGTGAAAACAAATAACACCTCTTTCCTAATATGAAATTAGGAGCACGGTGAAGTTTTCCCTGTCTGCAAGGTTATTATAGCAAAGCAGGTATTGGCAGGAAGGACTAGCAAATAAGGATGATTTTTGTATAGGTGGAATTGGAATCAGAGAGGCTGGAGGTGAGGCACAGCGATGGGGGAGGGAAGCAGCCGTGGGGACTGGTGAGTCATGCATCCTCCAGCAAGAAGCACTGACTCATTGCAAAGATGATCGCTCTGCTGTTCCCTTTCTGCTAAGACTGAGGAACAGTCAATTGATACTCAACTTCACTCCCTTGTTAGAGAGTGTGGTGTAAAAGGAAAGAAGCTGGAGACCATGGCAAACTGAAGTAAGAGGCGAAGGTGAACCCTGGCAAGCGCAGCCTGAGTGCCTGGTGTTTCTGCAGAGCATCCCTGCAGCAGCTGGAGGGGAGAATCTCCTGGTGCATGGACTGGAGGTGGAGCTCCTGCAGCAAGGCTGCGCACTGAAGTCTTCAATACCTGTTTGTGTTCTCCCAGCTGCACAGTCAAGTACCTGGTGCTTTTCAGCACTGCTGCTCCTGATGAGGCACAGAAACTCTTTGGAACCAGACTTCATGGCACTCTACCTGGGAGAGGTGCCACCTACCTCTGTGGTGGGTTAAAGTTAAGTACAGTCAATGGGAGTCAATGGTTCTGATACTTGTCCTGTCCAGCTCTGCACAATTTAACAGACAAGGACAGCCATCACTTAATCTGCAGTATCTGCAGATTTCTAAAAGAAAATACATCATTTTATTATTTGTGAACACAGAAGAGTAATTCTGCATGGCTGAGGAAAGGGACCAGAGTGCCACGTTGTTTCTTCCTCCTCTGAGACAGGAGGAAAGAAGATATCTGAAAAGACTCCAAAATGACCCTAAAAGCTGATTCCCACTCAGATTGTTACAGCTTGAAAGAGATTTCTTATAAGTGAAGTGTAAGGAGCCCCGGTACACAATGTGGTGTTGTAATTATTTTCAAAGCAGCCAATGACACTGAGTGTGTTTGTGCAGCAAGCGTTGAGGGCAGGGGCTGTAACTGCAGAGTACAGCCAGTGCCCAACTCCGCGATCAGAAAATGTGAAAGCAATTGCAAGCCAGTGCTGCAATTTTCTTTCGCTTTACAAGTTTTATGTCGATAATGTGAAGTAATTAATGAACCAGAGCAGTGCTGCAGAGGGGGGAATAATTTTAATGCTCTCTTTAAAAGGCGCTACTAAATCAATGGGGCAGTTTTAAAAGGAATGATAGCCTGGAGATTAGGAAACTTAATATGAGAAATTAGGCAGAGTATTGAGAGGGATCGAGTCTTGAGTAGGCAGGTACTTTGTGATCTGCTGTGTGGGCGTGTGTGCGTTGGGCATACACTGGCAAAGGCAGAACTTGCTGGCTTTTAGGCCTACATAGTCAGACTCTGCAATCTTGGTCAGGACTGATGATCCTCAGGACCTGGAAAAGGCACTGAGAGATTGTAAAGCACAAGTTACGCTCCCACTTTCCACTGTGCAGGAGCAGTATTTTTCCACTCCCTGTCATAGGTCGTCTGACTACCAGCTACATAAGTGATGTCTACATGGTCTTTTGAAGGCAGATATGAGCTTACTCTGGCTGCTGTCCAAGAGAACCAGAAGCCATGTAGCTGCAGCTGATGTGCTGCATGCCCGGATTACTGTGGCCTGCTGAGAGGCAGGATATTAGCTTGGGCTCAGGGTTCTGCCCAACTCAGACCATGAGTAAAGCAAGTTTGCATCTGCATGCAGGAAAGCACATAGATAAGGACAGGCAACTTGCATAGGATTTGGAAAGCCACTTTCATTATGTTAGGACAGGTGAGCTGACCCCTTGAGGATGACACAACTCGCCGTGCATCCAGCTCCAAGCACAAAGAGCAACACCACATGGTTGGCCTCAGAGCCAGGCAGCTTGTCAGTGGCCAAAGAAAACTGCTTTGTGGCCTTGGTCCAAATTCTGTGGGCCTCCAGTTGGGTATCCCTGTTGTAGGCATACCCAGAGTTTCTGTTCTGTTTTGGATGGCAGCGATTATTTATGGACAGGGAGGGTTTGAATTCAGTCTTCACTGGTTCTGTGGGTTTCTGCAGGAGCTGTTTAATGTGACACCTAATTGTCCATGTTGAATTCTGAGCCATGAAGATGTACGTGCACATGTAGTGTGTTTGTGCAGTCCAGCTAAGAAGAAAGGCTCTCTCTACTTTGGGTGGATATCCTTGTCTGTTTTTATTCTCCTAAAATTTTTCATTGTCTTAATTTTGAAGACTGCTTCACTTAAGAAATTTCACCATGTATTACTATTTAATATTAATGAGGGAAGGATTGTGTATGCATCTATGTGTGTATGTATACAAGCTATGTGTAATACAAGAAAGCAGGTATGTTTATACATAAGTACATATACAAAATTCAGTCTTGCTTATCTTAGAATGATATGTAAAAATATTAAGGATCCATTGCAAAAACTACGACTGCTGTATAGTGTGTACTAGGCAGCATCATGGTGTAGTGGATCAGGGGCCTCTTTTAGAAAGCACATAGCCCCTCTCTCCTGCTCTCATGTTACCCCATCTGGAACACGTCTGGAACATTAAAACATTTTAAAAGCAGGAATTTGAGTAACTGTCTCAGTTACTGAGGATAGAACCACAATTTGACCAGGAAGAAGCTTTAATTCAAACAGACCCATAGGGTGAAATTCTGACCTTTTTTGGGTCAAGGACACAACTCTCACTGGTGACTCCTCCATGGAGTCAGGGTCTTGTAACACTTGCCTTTTCTGAATTTGAGGCACTAGTCCTATAACAGGATAGATAAGCTAAAAATAGAAACCAGTCTGACCTAAAATACATCCATATCGTAGTGCTTATTGTCAGAGAATACATCTAAATGACATGTTGATTAATCCTGAACTGAGGAAAATGTGATTCATTGGAAAGAACTGGGATTGTACCAATAATTCAGTACAGAAGCTACATAGACATTAACTCAGTGTGCAATGTTTCCAGTAAAACTTTATTTGCAAGCTGTCAGATTCATCTGCCATTTTCCCAGCTACTTTGGTTCACTTCTGAGCGGTGTGGATAAAATACCCAATCCAGTTCACGTGGGTTATCAGCTACTTCACTAAAGCAACTTTTCCCCCCACCTTTTACTAAAAACAAGAGTCACATCAAGTCAGGCTGCTGTGAGCAGTTTTTAAGAGAGATGTCGGTTGCACTTAGCACACAGCTGGGGCCGAAGTGAAGCTGTTCAGCTGGAAATTACATCTTGTGCAGGAACCTAAATGTCAAGGTCCCCCTCACAGCCAGAACTCCAACAACTCCCCTTTTCCCATGACTCTTCTTCACTTTCCTACAGATGTAACTGTGCTTTCCTTCAGATACAATAAATCATATATGGGAATGCCACAATCTAAAGCAAAGCAAGCTGTCACCCAGGTCTTCAGATGACACTTAGCCACATTAATGAGTAAACAGAGCCCACAGGAAAGATGCCTTTTGAAATGCACTGTTTGTGTCAGCAGTGCTAAAACTAACGAACCAAAACAATGAGGGGAAAAAAGGGAAGCATCAGATGCACCTAAAGCTACAGGCTATAAAGTCAGATCGGTTGAGAAAAGCTCAAATATGAGCAAATCTTTGGGACAGTACATAAATTATGCTTTCCATAAGTAATAAGACAGCATATACTCTCAGCCTTGTGATGAGAGAAAAGCACTAAAAGAAAGAATAAATGTAACCATGTGAAGAGAAGGGAGCAGGAGTTGAATGTGTTTCTTATTTTGGAACCTTCTCATGGCAAACAAGCATGATGCGAGCCAAAATCTTCAGGACACAGAAGGAAGTTGGAACCGTTACTCTGCCACATGGCTCACAAGCAAGCTGGCATGAAGAAAGGGATCAGCTATACATTGTTTAGAAGGAGCCACGCAGAGCATGCAGTGTAACATGCATCCCCAGGGCATTTGGAGGCAATGACTATCAACAGTCAGTGGAACTGGTCCAAGTTTACAGCACTGTAACTGAATGATAATTTGACTCTTGATGAAGGAGGAACAAAAATGTGCACCAGAAAAAAAGAAATAACTGGTGGTAGGGTTTCAAAATGGTGCTGGGGAAAAGGCTTTGCTGTACTTGCTATTGCTAGTTCCCTCCATTCTGACTCTTACAGTATACACTCGAAAACTAGTTATTCTTCTCTTGAATCACTTCTTAAATAATCCTCTGAAGGAACATTTCAGGTCACTAACATGATGAGAGGAAAACTGTTTTAGCGGCAGTTCCTATGTTCAAGGTTACTTCATGTTGATACAAACAAAAGTGCTTGGTCTTGAATTAACAATAGCCGTGGTTTAGGTTTTATTCCTACAGTGATCCCCAAATTATGCTTTCATGCATAATTTGGTACTAGAGGCAGAATAAACATCAACTGTAACAGATGATTTTTTAAGGTTAATATTAAGGCTAAGTACATAACATTTTTCTTCTGAAGACAATGTTTATACTCTGGTTGTGGGGGAAGATGGAAACCATGCCTGTGAGAGCAGTGGCTGATGGCTTAGTTCTGCATGATAAAATAAATATCTTCGATTAACTTCAAGCTCCAGTACCTCAGATGTTTGTTGTCACAGAGCAGCAGCTTGGCTGATTGGCAGCTCTGGTTTAGTCGACATGTGTTAACAGAAATTGCTCAATTTACATGGAGTACTTCAATCTGCTGTTGTAGAAGTTTCTGTCCCACATAAACTAGCATTTCAGCTTTTGAAAAAGTGGAGGACTTGTAAGGGTCATTAAAAAAATTGTTAAAGCTTCTGCAAATGCTACAGGCCAGATTGCTGACTGAGATGCACAGCGTGCACGTGTCACTGCAGATACTTCCCAGATAATGGTGCTGATTGAGATTTTAATCTGGACAAAGTGCTGGAGGCAACTTTCTTTCCAACCCTCAATTATCCTGATAATAATATGCTGTTTTTTTCCCCTGTGTTCAAAATGTGTGGTCTGCTGCAGCTCTGCAGTGTGCATACAGAGCTGTTTAGAATGAGAGGGTGGGGGGAAACAGTGGACAAAATTCATGCCACAGTGAAGGGCACTGACAGCACAAGTCCCAAAGTGTACAGGACAATGGATTTTTACCTTGGATGGATGAGCTAAGTAACCACCATGAGAACTGGGCTGCATTTCTTCCCGTGGGCTGCAGGATGGCTCCTTACTGGCTCTCAACAGCCACACAGGAACCAATGTGAAGCACAGGCTGCTGCTAGGACTATGTAGTATGTTGTAGGGGCAAGACTCTCATTTTATTGTGCATGTGCATGTTTTATCCTCCCTAGTGGGATGCTGATCCATAACAGAGTCTTCTAAAATCTCACACAACACAAAGAATTCAGACTAGTTTCCCACGGACATTCTCCATAAAAGAACTTTCTAAGAAGAGATAACTCAGCCAGGAAGTGGGAACTAGGGGGCCAAATTCCTTCATTCACACAATTTTCCCATTGGTAAAGGAGTTAAAAAAATTTCCCTGTATGACTAATCCCAACTATGCTTCCCTAATTTCAGCAACAGTTTCTAGAAATGAAGGGTAAAGCCATTGGAGAAAATCAAGCTTTATTTGCTTTTCATTCATTAGGGATTTTTCTGCTAGATTGAATTACTAATAACACTTCATTTATTAAAATTTATGAAATCTAAATTTACTTTTCAGTATCTATATCATCTTCTGACCCTTAATACTTTTCATCAAGCTCAAGGAATGAAAACAAACTCAGCTGTTTCATGTTTGTCTGCAATTAACTTTTACCAGAATCCCATTAGCATCATTACATACTTGTTACTAAATGATGGCAGAGTGCACATTTCTTAGACAAGGCAGAATACCGTTCTTACCTTCAGCAGTTTACAACTGAAAATGATAGAGTGTGCCAAATCTGCAAGGAGAGCCAGAGAAGCTATTGCTGCTTTCACAGCTACCTCAGTCTCTCTCTCTACATTTCTGCAAAGGTAGCTGTGAATTTGGCTCATTTTCTTTGTGTATCCCTTTGGATTTGTTGCTTGAAGTGAATGCACATGCCCTAGGCAGCACTCATTAAGATTTTTGGCTTTTTATGACTAGTTGAAAGTCTTTCCATTTACGTTAGATTAAGCTGTATTAGATTTAGCTAAGCTGGTGCTGGGTAGCCACTTTTATTCTGGACTAAGAGTGATTTGTATCAATTTACCTTAAATCCATTCCTAATTCACTTGCACTGAACTGAACTAACACCTGACTTATACCCTCAATTATCCCATTTTAACCAACAGCTCAGACGTGCTGTCCGGTTCCAACAACTTAACGAGTTACCGCACATTAGTTGAGGCACGGTAACTGCACCTTTCTTAGCCTGCAGCAAACGTGAGGTTCGATGTGTCAGCTTAACCTCAGGGCCAAGAAAAAGTCTAAACTGGTTTCTTCCATCCGAGATCACCACAGGCTAAGAGCAAACACACATGGTCAATTACTGCGGCTCAGTTGATGCATGGTAAGTTGTCAAGCATGTCAGTACGTGAATGAGATCACTCATTCATGTATTCAGACCCTGGAAGTATCATTTTAAACTGGTGTTACATAAACAAGTGTAACTGTGGATGTGGACACATGGACAAATTAGTGCGGGGATAACAAGTCCTTATGTGTCAGCTTTTTTCCATATGCATACCTGCATGAATGGTAGGTGATTTGAGGCAGCCTCGTCCTCTTTTACCCAGGGGGAGGTATAGCTAAGGCTTGGCAAATTCAGAGCGTGGCTTCCTTTGCAGTAACGGTTTCAACCTAGTTCAGCTTAGCTAAGGTATAACAGAACAGATTTAAACCACTTCTACACCAGTTAAACTATACCTGTTGTGTGTTTTTCTCTTTGCTTAGGTGGTGCAGTTTTGCAGGCCAAATCTTTCAATTAATAAGAGATTTTCCATTAACTTTATAGAGCAGAAATTTTATGGAGAGGATTGAAGACCCTTAGTTTTAGAGTCTAATTTAAAGAACTTCCATCTTTCTTAAAGAACATTAAAAAAACAAACCCCAAGACCAACAATTAAAGAAACCCAACAATCCCAAACTTTCAACTCTCCTCCCAGATAACACTAGTTTTCCTACTCCATCCTGTGGGAGAGCTAAGAAGAAATGTGCTTCTTTCCAATGCAGAAAACAACAGGATTTGCTAAACTGAAACTAGAGATACAAAAGTTCCAAACCCAGGATGAGTTGGGGCCCTTTCAAACTATGACTGGGGCCAAGCAACCACAGGATCAAACACAAAAGATTTGGATGTCTTTCCTTTATATTAAATGACCTGAACTTAATCTCAGTTAATCTTTCTCTACTTGCATATAATGAAAGGAAAGATATTTGATTAGGTTATGTGAGATGATGTGGACTGATTCAACACTTGGCTGCAGGACCAGGCATTATTATCTCGGCTAACATGGACACATTTTGAACACTGCTTCTTGCTCTGCTATCAGCCACTGCCACCCCTGCAGTAATGTGACAGCAAGAGAAAAAGAAGGGAAGGCGATAAAGTTTGCCCACGCAAGCAGAAAAGAACTTTCTGTCCAAAGCCAGCTGGCTTGGCTTGGAAATGAAATGGCATTTTAGCATGAGGTGACCTGTTTACGTGTGCATCAGAGCTCTGTCTCAAAACACTTGTCCTAGATGCAACAGCAGGGTATGTGAAGTAGTTTATCATCAAGTAACCATAGGAAACAGGTGAGCTGTCTCAGTGCCAGTCTGTCTTCTAAACTGTTTGACAGATAAGAAACCGTCCTCAGAGATTGCAACAAATCTGCTGCCGCATTTAATGGTTAGAACTGAGCATATTTTTAGTAAAGGGTTGAGAAAGTATGCAATAATCCTAAATCACAGCCAAGAAAACCACAAACCACTTAACAAATGCCTGTTCAGATACAGAACTTGGAAATGTGGACCAGCTGATCAATGTTAACACTCTGGCTAAGTTTTTAAGACTTATTTTCCAAGCTAAAGCAAACTTCCAACAAGGGATCAGTGGCATTTATGCCTTTACCTGAAAGGGCCAGAGGGAATAGGGCAGCTGGTGTCTTTCTTATCCTGTGGGACACAGACCAGTCATCGTATCTGTACGCCCAAAGAAGTCAATGAGAAATACACCAACAACATATTTGTACTGAGGAGTCTGGACACCTTTATAAAAGACCTGAACGCATCTTGTAAACTGCCTAGGTTTAAGAATCATTAATGAATTTATTTCATAAGTTAACTGCTTTAAAAGTTTCTTTGTTATGGCTTGTACATTATAACAGCTCATGCAGAGCTGTAGTGGGCTCTGTACATGAAGGTTACAAGATCAGGACAATAAAATGTGCCTTTTTGTACGTTCAATTTTGTCAGTGGGGTTTACAGTAAAGCAGATAAAATGCAGGGAAAATAATGCTTAAATTCACATTTTAAGAACAGCAATAGCTCATTGCAGTGGGAGCTGAGGGTGCTCTGCACAAGTCAGGAGCAATTTATCTAGCTTTTAAGAGTTCCATGAGTCTTTTGTCACTTGAAGAGGAGCCATCAACTTCAAATCTACTTTAAAAAGTAGTTCAAAATCTTTTCAGGTATTCTGGTCGCCTATATCTATTTCTGTCCCTTTTGTTTCCTAACAGCATGGGATATTGACTACACATACTGCTGTCAAATATAGAAATTAAACTTACAGAGAAAAGGAGACATTTTCTCTTTAATCTCTTGGAATATTTTCCAGACTAAAGCATAGTTCTTAAATTGATAATATCCCTTTAAGAATTTATTTGCCAGGTAATGTTAGAAGAAGAAAGACTTTAAGGTCAGTTTGAACATTAAAAAGATACCTTTTTAAATCAATTTCAAATCTATATTAGAGTAATGACAAGCACTGTTTGAACAGTCCTCCAAATTATGAAATATATTCTACACCTTAAAAATGCAAATAACTTTATAATCCTTTAAAGTGATCCGAGAAAAGGGCACTATCTATCCTAATAAATACTTTGTTGCATAAAAACAGTAAAAATAGTTGAGTATTGCAATGTATGACAGTCATAATATGTATAAAGCTACAGATGAAGGCCTGCAGTCTTTGAATAGTGTGGTAATTATGATTGGTTTTTAGAGGACTGGAATAACACAATACCATCAGAAGAGAAAAATACATGTTAATAATGAAAATATTGAACATAACTATTTTTCTTTCGATCTGCTAAGCAATCTGTGTGTTCTCTATAAGATGTCAAACTATACTCTGTGTATGTACACTTTGCTCTCTCTATAAATATACATGTGCATGACACATTTCTAAAAGCAGTAAATGAGTGCTGGGGAAATACAGAAACAATGAAGTTCCTAAGAGAGGCTTATTTTTTCAAGTTATTAAAAGAAGGTGGCAAGCATTCATGAGGATATGAAAATTTAAAGCCGTCTGCAGGAAACTCTGAAAACCTCTGGTTAAGGCTGCTGCCAAAAAATCTCAGCTATGTTATGTCAGAATGTTTAATTGCAAGCTGCAATTTTAATGAATGGAAAGATATGGCAAAAGCAGGAAGTTTCTGAAGCAACATAGAGCAACTCTGAAAATAAAATACCAAAGGTTGTAATCTTGAATGCTGCTGGAAGCAGGAGTTTCCATCCACGCTCCGACTCCTTTTCCTACTGTGCAGAATGTGCCAGCTGTCTGGCTAAGGAGAGGTAAGCTGTTCTGGATATCATCTCCTGGGCTCAAGGCAGCACTTCAGCACTTGTTATGTCTATGTGCAGAAGTCAACTTCTTTGCATTTGTCATTATGGGTGTTTACAAAAATGCAGCTTAGGAATAAGGGGAGGAAAGGCAAATGTCAGAGTGCATTAAATAACATATTTTCTTTACTTTCCAAGAAGCTTGCTCGCAGCACGATGTTACTATTTATATCAGATCTCTTAAACCCGATTGTTGGTTCATGTTAACATGCAGAATGGTGAGAAAATCCTGGCAGAAGAGCGTGAATCCCAGAGAGACTTGTGTTCTGTCATTGTGGGACCTATAAAATATCACAGGTATTGCTGAGGTATGGATCAGGCGGGCAGTCGGGCAGGCACACAATACAAATATTTCCCATGTTGGTCCTCCAGTATTAGAAGGCGGACAGCAAAGCAAAATGAAAAGTTCAAAATGCTGCAACAGACAACTTGAGATAACTTAACTTGAACCACTGGCTGGAAAACTTTGAAAGAGAGCTTTTACGTGTAACTCAAAACTAGCAAATATACTGTACACCCACATTACAGCATTCTTAGACAAGCTGTGTCTGATCTAATCTTATGTACCTTGGCCACAAGTTCTGGAAAAACAAATATTCCCAAGGCAATCAGATTACTGAATGTACCATATAACGCTGTGGAAATATTAGTGGTTTAAAGAGGGCAGTTTATGAAATGAATTGAGTGAATTTAATTCATGCATTGTCAGGCAATTCGGGCTTAACCAAAATAAGGAAATCTTTACTTGATTATATCTGTCTTTGGTGGAACACAAGAGCCAAATAGTCGTGTAACAGCAATACTCCCAACCACAGCCAGGGAGGTCAGGAGAGCTTGTTCCAAGACAGCTTTCTGAGAGCGCAAGTCTGTGTCTACTGAAGTGGTCATTATGGGGTTAACAGGGTTACCCAGAGTGTAAATGGACAGGAACCATTACCTGCTCCTCTCTGGTTTCCTGCTCCTGAGGTGGGAGTCCCTGCTTCTCCCATCCTTTGTTTCTAATGCAAGTTCCCATCCTGAAATCCTGTAAGTACAATTTGGTTTTGTTGCAATAAGTACTCCTTTACAAGATCTTAACTCATAGAGTATTTCCACCATTGTAAGTGAAACAATGTTAGGAATTAATGTGCCCTGTGATTTTAAGAAACCTTGTTCTTAGACCTCCCTTCCCTAAGAGGGATAACTTAATTGTTTGGCAGATATGCAAAAGCTATATAACATACTCTGCTTCTCTTATCTATAGATAATTTTAAATGTGTCTTGCATTTTGTTTTTATACAAAGTTCACATTTTCAAATATCAGTCTAAGAATTTTCCTCCATGACACAGGATACAAAAGCTGATTTCTGGAATGTAAGAAACATTCAAAAGGAGGCCTGAGGAGCAGCCACAGTAGATGTCTCTGGAATATTTTGTAAGAAGGTCCTAAAATGTAAGTTCAAACTTAGTGGAGATAGGATTTTGGTGGTAGGGCCTCCAATACACCTTGAATGAGAGGGTGAAAATGCACTAGAACAGAGATGTAAGGGAAAGCTTTATTGTCACAACAACGGCTAAATGCTCTATTCAACTGTGAAGCTCTTCAGTTAAAATGAAACACTGGTGTCTTTTTCTCCCCCCGTATTTTTTTGTGTATTTGCTATTTCTTATGGTTTATTTCTCCCTGGATATAATGGAAATTACACTGCGTGCCGTTTGGCCAAAGAATGAAATTTCACGTGGTTCTTTTTAGTCTCTCGGTTGTACGTAAGATGGATAGAAATGTGTTCAGTGGTTGTTCTCTTATAGCTCAAGAGTAATGTTAGCAGATGTTTGTGATAATTTTTCACTTGTCACGCTGACACCCAAGTGTGATGTTATGTTGCTGCTGCTACAGTCTTACAAAGATCGTAATATTTTTCCTCTCTAGCATGGATTTTTCTTTAACACCTACAGCTTTGCGTCCTTTGGATTATCCAGGTGCATTTGGCCTTTGCAGTTGTCCTGGAAATTAAACCTAATGCAGAATGTGGCCATCAAGTCATGTAGGGATTTTAGCAGTTTTGATATGTAAATTCTTCTCTGATATTATTCATGTCGCACTCAGGGGTGATATTTTTCATTCATGTTACTGTGACATGTGAGAACATCTGTGACCTCCCCAACACCCATTCTTTTTCACTAGCTGTCCCAAGAGGAGGCTGCAGAAGCAGATGTCGCAGCACATCATTGCGTATGGAAAACAACATCTGTAACTTCAATTGGATGCCATATTTTGCACTTCCTTTTCTCAATTGTTACATGGGGCAGTGTTTCAATTGAGGGAGGAATGCATTTCAGTGGGAAAGACGCTGCTCCATACCCATTAACTATTGTTTGCAAGGCATATATGGAAATCCCCTGAGCAACCCATGCTATGCTTATTATTGTGGTGCCAATGAAAACGACAGATTAGAACCAATTATTTATCTCTTTGGCTTCCTGCTCTATTTTTGCCAGCTTAGAATAATATGATTACATACTGAAAATAATTAATGATTTTATTCACAAGTCCTTGCTTGGGCCTTGCTTCCGTGCCTTACTCTGACTCCCATGGACTTTTATGACTTAAATAAAGAATTCAAGATTTTATCTAACATCTTTTCAGCATATTGCTGTCATGAGAGGAGTTCATCGTATTGATCATTAGATGCTGGTAGTAGACCTTACAGATGTTATGGATGATAGGTACAATGACAAAGAAGAGAATAAACTATATTCTTATAAAAATCAATGATCTTTGGACTGTTCATGTTGAGAATTGTAAGAAAACTGTACACATTCAAATCTCTGGTTATTATAGGTCCATAAAAATCAGCTTGGAAATACCATAGTAGATGGCAGTTATTGTATTTTGTTATTTCTTTGTCCTTCACACCTCTTACTGGCTTTTTCCTAGATCCACAATAAGAAGTGCATACTTTTGCACTTCAGTTTTGAATAGAAGGTGGCTGTTTCAGAAGCTGTTCAACTTATTTTCTGGTCATATATTTAAATCTCAAGTAAACTGTCCTTCAATATTTCTGTGAGCTGTGAGTTACTGTTTCGGTTTGAGATAAATGTTTGGAAACAGGGAACAGAAATTTTCATTCATTGTTTGGGAATGGTCTTGGAGGATCTACCTTTTTTCTTCCAATGCTGTGATTATTGTGCTATGAGTTGTGTGGTTTTGCCATTGTTTTTTTCATCCTGTTCTCTAACCATTTGGGGAGCTACTTTTTTGCACTCAGATAATGATACAGTTTCCCAAATACAAAGAACACACTCTGACTTCTATTTTTCAGAGAAATCATCTTTGATTCTTCAGTGCTGAAGCAGAGATGTGCACTCTCCATCAATGACTTAGTGCTTTGAAATGGCTCCCATTGTTTCATTCTAAGGCTGCAGGGATCTTGTAGGATAAATCTGGAGAAGCTGTAGAGCGCACATGATTTTTGGCAAGTATCTTTGTATCATCAAAATTTTATTTTTGGGTCATTCTTCAGCTGCTACCTTCTGTGAAGGAGAAATACGCCAGTTTTATGTCTTTTATTATGTATTCCCAAGCAGTCTTTTCTACTTAGAGCAAAATTAATGGGAGCTCTGACAAAGCTAATGTAGAGACGGATGGAGGAGGAGCCGAGATGGACTGTCACCCTCGCCTGAAAGCGAAGACAGAGCTGATGTCATAGAATAATAGAATAGTTTGGGTTGGAAAGGACCTTAAAGCACATCCAGTTCCATCCCCTCTGCCATGGGCATGGACACCTCCCACTGGATCAGAGTGCTGAAGACCCCATCCAACCTTGAACACCTCCAGGGAACAGGCAGCCACAACTTCCATGGTCAACCTGTGTCAGTGCCTCCCCACCCTCATCATGAAGAATTTCTTCCTAATGTCCAATCTAAATCTTCCCACTTCCAAATTAAAGCTGTTCCCCCTCATTCTGTCACTACTTGCCCTTGTAAAAAGTCCCTCCCCAGCTTTCCTGGAGCCCCTTTCAGTACTGGGAGGCTGCTCTAAGGTCTCCCTGGAACCTTCTCTTCTCCAGGCTGAACAACATCAACTCTCTCAGTCTGTCCCCATAGCAGAGGAGCTTCAGCCCTTGGATCATCTTTGTGGCCTTATCTGGACCCGTTCCAACAGCAGTGATATCCTTGTACAGCAGTGGTTTTCACAGTAAGACAGTCAGAAAAAAAAAAGAATGTACGTAGCAGGGAGATGGTGGTGATTTCTGCGATGGAGAGCGATGGAGCTGAGCTGTTTGGGGTGGTCGGTGCGGTTGATCATCCTGCTGCGTCCCACAGTGATCGGGGATCACTTATGGAGGCTTGGTTTAATTAGCTCAAGGACACGGTTATGGACCCCAAGAGCAGAGCTTTGTTGGAGAAATGGGGAGGGGCCTTTCCCCTCCTGCTTCTCCCCCTGAGGAGGGCGGCCGGCAAGGCTGGGGGTGCCGGGGGTCACCGACCCGCAGGGTGCAAGGAGGGGTGGGAGGGGTCGGGGGCGCAGGGGCCGAGGGCGCTCTGCTTCGCCGCACCCCACAAGGAGGCCCCGCCCCAGGGCACGCGCGTCTGCGCGTGCGCCACCGCCCGGCGGGGCGGTCCCGGCCGCGTGCGTCATCGGGGCGAATCGAGGGGCAGGGCAGCCCGCGGCGCATGTGCAGCCGCCGCGGGTGGTGGTGGTGGCGGTGGTGGCGGTGGGGCGCGGCCAGAGGGAGGCACGCGCTCGGCTTTGATTGGCTGCCGCTTCCCTCGCCGCCTCTCTGATTTGAGTGTCCTTGCCGTCACTCGAAGTCTCCACGTTTCGTTACGCCCCGCCTACCAACTACGCTCTGATTGGCCGGCGCTCCGCTGGCGGCGGGCGCTGCGATTGGCGTTTCGGCTCCGTCAATCGGGCGCGCTGCCCTATG
>JAUMJL010001320.1:0-262500 GCA_033558185.1 Dromococcyx pavoninus | reverse complement strand
AGAAAGAAAAAGGAAAAAATAATAAGAAAGAAAAAGGAAAAAATAATAAGAAAGAAAAAGGAAAAAATAATAAGAAAGAAAAAGGAAAAAATAATAAGAAAGAAAAAGGAAAAAATAATAATAAGAAAGATATTAGATATTAAAGTAACAACTCCAAATATGGAAGAATAACACCACACAGCAAAGTAAACTTTATTCAATAACACCACACCACACAGCAAAGTAAACTTTATTCAATAACACCACACCACACAGCAAAGTAAACTTTATTCAAACTAAATCAAAATCCTGTGCTTTTGAGGATTTATTGTTTTTTCTTTATTATGCAATTCTTTATTTAGTCTCCTTGGCAAAGGAACAGATGTATCCCTTATAGCACTTACATTCCATACAATAGAAACATTACGGTAACCTTCTACCCCCTAAACTTCATTAGAGGATCCTTGGAAGGACAACAGTAGCGAAACTGAAGAACTTAACACCACTGACTTTGAGCAACTTCACTGGCAGTCTCTGATCCGATATGAACATCATTGATTCTGGCTGTCCCCACGCAGAACTCCGTGGCAATTCTTGCAGTCCCGAAACACGGCTCAACATTGCCACCCCGTGGTCACCTCCAGTCACAGCATGCAAAACCTGTAAAAAAACCCCTATAAACAGATATTTAAAACTTGGTTTTCCTGTGTTTTTCTTTTCCTGCATATCTTCATAGAGATAACTGTATCAGCAATTTCTTCTGTTCTTACAGCTAGGGTAATCATTACTACTGCATCACCCTCTTAATGTATTACTACTTGCTTTTCCCTAAATCTAAACATTTACAGCCAATACACATTTACAACACCAACATTTTCATTTCCACTGAACAGTATGCTAGCACTCCCCTGGAACGGTGCTCCCGGGGACCTCAAAAATTGGCCCTGCCTGCAAAAACCCCGGCCCCGGCTTCGGCCTGCGCCCAAACCTTGGCGATGAACGTCGCCTCGCAGACCGGCCGGGACCGGGGAAAAAAAAACCCAGCCGGGGGAAAAAAAAAAATCCCCCGGCTGGGGTTTTTTTATTCTAATGTGGTGGTGATAGTAGCCTGAAAAGCAAAGCATTCTGATTACAGTGTCAAAAGCTCCAGCTAAACCCAACCGCAACCCCGACGCAAAACCACCCCTACGCTCAACCCGCCCGCCAAAACCGCCCCTCACACCCGACCTCTAGGGCTCCTCGGGAACGGCGTTCCCGGGGACCGCAAAAATTGGCCCTCCCTGCGAAAACCCCGGCCCCGGCTACGGCCTGCACCCAAACCTTGGCGATGAACGTCGCCTCGCAGACCGGCCGGGACCGGGGAAAAAAAAAACCCAGCCGGGGGAAAAAAAAAAAATCCCCCGGCTGGGGTTTTTTTATTCTAATGTGGTGGTGATAGTAGCCTGAAAAGCAAAGCATTCTGCTTACAATGTCAAAAGCTGCAGCTAAACCCAACCGCAACCCCGACGCAAAACCACCCCTACGCTCAACCCGCCCGCCAAAACCGCGCCTAACAACTGACCTCTACGGCTCCTCGGGAACGGTGTTCCTGGGGACCGCAAAAATTGGCCCTGCCTGCGAAAACCCCGGCCCCGGCTACGGCCTGCGCCCAAACCTTGGCGATGAACGTCGCCTCGCAGACCGGCCGGGACCGGGGAAAAAAAAACCCAGCCGGAGGAAAAAAAAAAATCCCCCGGCTGGGGTTTTTTTATTCTAATGTGGTGATGATAGCAGCCTGAAAAGCAAAGCATTCTGCATACAATGTCAAGAGCTACAGCTAAACCCAACCGCAACCCCGGCGCAAAACCACCCCTCACGCTCAACCCGCCCGTGCCGCAACCGGCCCGCCAAAACCGCTCCTCACAACGGACCTCTAGGGCTCCTCGGGAACGGCGTTCCCGGGGACCTCAAAAATTGGCCCTGCCTGCAAAAACCCGGGCCCCGGCTTTGGCCTGCGCCCAAACCTTGGCGATGAACGTCGCCTCGCAGACCGGCCGGGACCGGGGAAAAAAAAACCCAGCCGGGGGAAAAAAAAAAAATCCCCCGGCTGGGGTTTTTTTATTCTAATGTGGTGGTGATAGTAGCCTGAAAAGCAAAGCATTCTGCTTACAGTGTCAAAAGCTGCAGCTAAACCCAACCGCAACCCCGACGCAAAACCACCCCTCACACTCAACCCGCCCGCCAAAACCGCCCCTCACACCCGACCTCTAGGGCTCCTCGGGAACGGCGTTCCCGGGGACCGCAAAAATTGGCCCTGCCTGCGAAAACCCCGGCCCCGGCTACGGCCTGCGCCCAAACCTTGGCGATGAACGTCGCCTCGCAGACCGGCCGGGACCGGGGAAAAAAAAACCCAGCCGGGGGAAAAAAAAAAATCCCCCGGCTGGGGTTTTTTTATTCTAATGTGGTGGTGATAGTAGCCTGAAAAGCAAAGCATTCTGCTTACAATGTCAAAAGCTGCAGCTAAACCCAACCGCAACCCCGACGCAAAACCACTCCTCACGCTCAACCCGCCCGCCAAAACCGCGCCTAACAACTGACCTCTAGGGCTCCTCGGGAACGGCATTCCCGGGGACCGCAAAAATTGGCCCTGCCTGCGAAAACCCCGGCCCCGGCTACGGCCTGCGCCCAAACCTTGGCGATGAACGTCGCCTCGCAGACCGGCCGGGACCGGGGAAAAAAAAACCCAGCCGGGGGAAAAAAAAAAATCCCCCGGCTGGGGTTTTTTTATTCTAATGTGGTGGTGATAGTAGCCTGAAAAGCAAAGCATTCTGCATACAATGTCAAAGCCAATTGCATAGCATCACGTGGCACAGCATGGCATAACTTTACATAGCATAGCATAGCACAGCACACCACAGCATAAGTCGGCGTGGCACGGCACGGCATAACTTTACATAGCATAGCATAGCACAGCACAGCATAGCCCAGCATAACTTTACATAGCATAGCATAGCACAGCACAGCATAGCCCAGCATAACTTTACATAGCAGAGCATAGCACAGCACAGCATAGCCCAGCATAACTTTACATAGCAGAGCATAGCACAGCACAGCATAGCACAGCATAACTTTACATAGCATAGCATAGCACAGCACAGCACAGCATAGCACAGCATAACTTTACATAGCATAGCACAGCACAGCATAGCCCAGCATAACTTTACATAGCATAGCATAGCACAGCACAGCATAGCCCAGCATAACTTTACATAGCATAGCATAGCACAGCACAGCATAGCACAGCATAACTTTACATAGCATAGCATAGCACAGCATAGCACAGCATAAGTCGGCGTGGCACGGCACGGCATAACTTTACATAGCATAGCACAGCATAGCACAGCATAACTTTACATAGCATAATATAGCAGAGCATAGGTCGGCGTGGCACGGCACGGCATAACTTTACATAGCATAGCACAGCATAGCACAGCATAACTTTACATAGCATAATATAGCAGAGCATAGGTCGGCGTGGCACGGCACGGCATAACTTTACATAGCATAGCATAGCACAGCATAGGTCGGCGTGGCACGGCACGGCATAACTTTACATAGCATAGCATAGCACAGCATAGGTCGGCGTGGCACGGCACGGCATAACTTTACATAGCATACCATAGCACAGCATAGGTCGGCGTGGCACGGCACGGCATAACTTTACATAGCATACCATAGCATAGCATAGCTTAAGTTGGCGTGGCACGGCACGGCATAACTTTACATAGCATACCATAGCATAACATAGGATAAGTTGGCGTGGCACGGCACGGCATAACTTTACATAGCATAGCATAACATAGGATAAGTTGGCGTGGCACGGCACGGCATAACTTTACATAGCATACCATAGCATAACATAGGATAAGTTGGCGTGGCACGGCACGGCATAACTTTACATAGCATAGCATAACATAGGATAAGTTGGCGTGGCACGGCACGGCATAACTTTACATAGCATAGCATAACATAGGATAAGTTGGCGTGGCACGGCACGGCATAACTTTACATAGCATAGCATAACATAGGATAAGTTGGCGTGGCACGGCACGGCATAACTTTACATAGCATAGCATAACATAGGATAAGTTGGCGTGGCACGGCACGGCATAACTTTACATAGCATAGCATAACATAGGATAAGTTGGCGTGGCACGGCACGGCATAACTTTACATAGCATAGGATAAGTTGGCGTGGCACGGCACGGCATAACTTTACATAGCATAGCATAACATAGGATAAGTTGGCGTGGCACGGCACGGCATAACTTTACATAGCATAGCATAACATAGGATAAGTTGGCGTGGCACGGCACGGCATAACTTTACATAGCATAGCATAACATAGGATAAGTTGGCGTGGCACGGCACGGCATAACTTTACATAGCATAGCATAACATAGGATAAGTTGGCGTGGCACGGCACGGCATAACTTTACATAGCATAGCATAACATAGGATAAGTTGGCGTGGCACGGCACGGCATAACTTTACATAGCATAGCATAACATAGGATAAGTTGGCGTGGCACGGCACGGCATAACTTTACATAGCATAGCATAAGTTGGCGTGGCACGGCACGGCATAACTTTACATAGCATAGCATAAGTTGGCGTGGCACGGCACGGCATAACTTTACATAGCATAGCATAAGTTGGCGTGGCACGGCACGGCATAACTTTACATAGCATAGCATAAGTTGGCGTGGCACGGCACAGCATAACTTTACATAGCATAGCATAACATAGCTTAAGTTGGCGTGGCACGGCACGGCATAACTTTACATAGCATAGCATAACATAGCTTAAGTTGGCGTGGCACGGCACGGCATAACTTTACATAGCATAGCATAACATAGCTTAAGTTGGCGTGGCACGGCACGGCATAACTTTACATAGCATAGCATAACATAGCTTAAGTTGGCGTGGCACGGCACGGCATAACTTTACACAGCATAGCATAACATAGCTTAAGTTGGCGTGGCACGGCACGGCATAACTTTACATAGCATAGCATAACATAGGATAAGTTGGCGTGGCACGGCACGGCATAACTTTACATAGCATAGCATAACATAGGTCGTCGTGGCAGGGCACTGCGTAACTTTACATAGCTTAGCATAAGTTGGCGTGGCACGGCATAACTTTACACTACACAATGTAATATACCATAGCATAGCATAAGTTGGTGTGGCACAGCATAACTTTTCACTACAAAACGTAATATAGCATAGCATAAGTTGGCGTGGCACCACACGGCATAACTTTACACAACATAGCAGAGCATAAATTGACATGGCACTGCATAACTTACCACAAGAGCACAAAGCATAACTTGGCATGACACGGCATAACATTGCATACCATAGCATAACATAACATGGTACAGCACAGCACCCTACATAACATAACTTGGCATGGCACGGCGTTACAGGGCACATCTTTACATTACATAACTTGGCATACCATAACATAGTATAACGTGGCTCGCCATGGCATAACTTGGCGTAACAGGGCTTTACGTAACGTGGCTCGCCATGGCATAACTTGGCGTAACAGGGCTTTACGTAACGTGGCTCGCCATGGCATAACTTGGCGTAACAGGGCTTTACGTAACGTGGCTCGCCATGGCATAACTTGGCGTAACAGGGCTTTACGTAACGTGGCTCGCCATGGCATAACTTGGCGTAACAGGGCTTTACGTAACGTGGCTCGCCATGGCATAACATGCTTGCTTGCTGGCTGGCATGATGTAACATGCTCAGCGGTGAGCCCGCAGGCATGAGATGTTCATTCAGCTTACATCATCATCCCTCAGCACACAGGTTTCCCCTCTGCATCTGAAAAAAACACAACATCAAACAGGTCACAGTGATACTCAGGGACTTTTGAGATTCAAAAGTCCCCGTTCACTCCAGCAGTTAATCAGTCACCGTTGCTCAAACTCTGTGCCCGTGTAACCTTAAGGCAATTACTCCCAAGGCTTGCTGCGTGGGGGACTGTTTACTCTGCCATGAACCTTACAGACTGTGCCTACACAACCTGGGCTTGTCAAAGTATCAAACTTAGAACCTTACTATATTCATTATGGCTGACACTATCACTTCTATGCCTTGAGCAGAGCAGCTCCAACGACACATACACCAACACTGCAACCGAAACAAATGACACTATATCCACATAAGAAAAAGCTTTGGAAGAACAACAACCAGGACAGACATGCCACTGGGCAGGAAGACCATGGCAGCTGCGAGAAAGAAGCAGCACCCCTTGGAAGACAGTATGACCATGAACCATGGCAAAGACATGTGGCCGGAACTGGGAGGATGCATGTGCAAGATTCCCCAATTAAAGGCCTAAAGACTTAGACGATGTATGTAAGAAGACCAAGAACAGGGATCCAAGAAAACGGATGACCGATCTTCAGGGATGCTGACGTGAGTTGCGATGCCGCCGCAAATGATGAATGAAGAGAATCTTCCAAGAGATGAGGTCGATCCAGGCTTTGAAGATTGCCGTGCAAGAAAGCAGTGCCACAGTAGCACTGTGAGATGGGTACGGGCATTTGAGACTATAGAGATGGAGCCCGAGGCGCGTACTGCTTGCCTCGATAGCGAAGAAGAGATCGAGACCCAAGAAAGGTCCGAGACAAAGCACACAGACAACATAAAACACGCAATGACACAGACACGGGTTGGAACTGCCCTGCCCGGCAGCTGCTAGCGTTGCGTCAAGAAGTAACCCCCTCTGCCTTGACCTGCCCGAAGGGGACAATTCCCACACAGCCCTCTCCTCTATGCTAGAGACCCTCCCCGCCCCTCCCAATCTAGGGCCCTCTTCCCAGCCCCAGACCGGCCCAGGTCCCTCCACTTAGCTTTCAGAGGGCCGAGGTCCTGAAGACGTCTCCGGCAGAAACACTCAAATGGCAACGGCCGACGGGAACGACCCCGCAGTCACCCGGATCCTCCGCACGGCCTGCAAGAAAACCAAACAAAAATCAAAAGCTGTGCTCACAAGTCAAAGTTGCGCTGATGCGTGCCAACGTCTTCCACAAGGCACATCCTCGCGGCAAAACTGCCACGGCCTTCAACTCGCCTGCTCCTTGCCCTTCCAAACTTCCAACGCTGCGGCCGTCATCTCCTGGGGCACCTAAGGTAACAGGAGACGCAAAATTACTGTTGCGATTGCGAGAAATCGGTTCCCGTGCTCCCTCTCCCTAATGCCAGGCTCACCTCAAAGGCTCTTCCCGGTCCAAAGGTGGCCCAAACGGCACCTGCAAAACCAAATGTAAATGCTCAACTGAGTTGCTGTATCGCTCTTAGGCATCGGCTCAAACAACAGCCTCCTCACCTTCTTGGACCGCATGTTGCCACGTGGCTTTGCTCCTCTGAGGCTGCGTGCGGCACCTGCAAAACACAAAGAAGACGACACGTGCTCAGCTTCTACCCAAAAGCACACCTTGCACGCACCGATTCCAATTTTGCCCTCCGTTACCTTGACTTCGCGCCCGCTCGGCCTCCGTCGTCTCACGCTTAGGCTTGCGCAGCGTCTGCAATACAGAAAGCAAACAGGTACTTTCATCTTTGCCGATAACTCAGCACCTGAACTAATAACCGCTGCTTCAGGTAACTCACCATTGTTCTTCTTGTTCGAGTTGGCGCCGGCACCGGCATTCCACACTGCTACTTGCTCGGAGCCTTCAAAGTGAAAAATATGTTCCCATTAGCTAGTCATGGAGACACCGGTCACACCTTCCAACAGACAACAAGGCCAACCCACCTTGCTGTAGCGCTCTCCTCGCCACTCCATCGCCAGCATTCGGTGGGCAGCTGGTCCCTCTGCACCTAAAGAAAAAAGATGACACAAGTCATTCTGATGACACGCAATGCCTTAGCAATTCCAGACATCTCGATTCCATTTATGACTATCATCCCTATTTAACACTACAGCCAGGCACAAAAAGAGGCAAACCCGGCTACAATAAAAGGTTAAGCCCCACACCTACCCCACCCTCGGAATTCAAACTGCTCTACGACCGCTCCAGCGGCTTCTCCCGGGAAGACGTGCTCGTCCCCTCTGTGGCTGAGAACCCCAGGCAAATCACTCTCCCTCGTCTGCTGCGTAGACGGCTACGTGTTCGGTAACGGACCGTACGGCCCTGGCCTTCAAAGCCTAAGCAAACACACCTATCAATCATAGAACCTCACGCTTACTCTTCTAGCCCGTCCTAAGACTTCGGTGCCACGGGCAGAGCAACTCCAACCACATGCAAACACGCACGGACCGACAACGCACACGAGACCAATGACGCAAGATCCGGAGGCAAAAGCAACGCCATAAGAAGAATGACTCCCAGGCAAGAGACGCCATCGGGCAGGAAGGACCACGGGGCTGCGAAGCAGAATCTCTGGCAGCCCCGGAAGAGTGCAAGACCCAGGCCCGTTACAAAGAGATGTGGCCGCAACTGGGAGGATGCGCGTGCAAGAAGCCCCACTGAAAGGCCTAAAGACTTCGTGGGTGCACGGAAAAAAAATCCCAGAACAGGGATCCAAGAAAACGGATGACCGATCTTCAGGGATGCTGATGTGGGCCGCGATGCCGCCGCAAATGATGAATGAAGAGAATCTTCCAAGAGATGAGGTCGATCCACGCTTTGAAGATTGCCGTGCAAGAAAAGAAGTGCCACAGTAGCACTGTGTGATGGGTACGGGCATTTGAGACTATAGAGATGGAGCCCGAGGCGCGTACTGCTTGCCTCGATAGCGAAGAAGAGATCGAGACCCAAGAAAGGTCCGAGACAAAGCACACAGACAACATAAAACACGCAATGACACAGACACGGGTTGGAACTGCCCTGCCCGGCAGCTGCTAGCGTTGCATCGATAAGTAATCCATTCTGCCGTGACCTGCCCGAAGGGGACAATTCCCACACAGCCCTCTCCTCTATGCTAGAGACCCTCCCCGCCCCTCCCAATCTAGGGCCCTCTTCCCAGCCCCAGACCGGCCCAGGTCCCTCCACTTAGCTTTCAGAGGGCCGAGGTCCTGAAGACGTCTCCGGCAGAAACACTCAAATGGCAACGGCCGACGGGAACGACCCCGCAGTCACCCGGATCCTCCGCACGGCCTGCAAGAAAACCAAACAAAAATCAAAAGCTGTGCTCACAAGTCAAAGTTGCGCTGATGCGTGCCAACGTCTTCCACAAGGCACATCCTCGCGGCAAAACTGCCACGGCCTTCAACTCGCCTGCTCCTTGCCCTTCCAAACTTCCAACGCTGCGGCCGTCATCTCCTGGGGCACCTAAGGTAACAGGAGACGCAAAATTACTGTTGCGATTGCGAGAAATCGGTTCCCGTGCTCCCTCTCCCTAATGCCAGGCTCACCTCAAAGGCTCTTCCCGGTCCAAAGGTGGCCCAAACGGCACCTGCAAAACCAAATGTAAATGCTCAACTGAGTTGCTGTATCGCTCTTAGGCATCGGCTCAAACAACAGCCTCCTCACCTTCTCGGACCGCATGTTGCCACGTGGCTTTGCTCCTCTGAGGCTGCGTGCGGCACCTGCAAAACACAAAGAAGACGACACGTGCTCAGCTTCTACCCAAAAGCACACCTTGCACGCACCGATTCCAATTTCGCCCTCCGTTACCTTGACTTCTCGCCCGCTCAGCCTCCGTCGTCTCACGCTTAGGCTTGCGCAGCGTCTGCAATACAGAAAGCAAACAGGTACTTTCATCTTTGCCGATAACTCAGCACCTGAACTAATAACCGCTGCTTCAGGTAACTCACCATTGTTCTTCTTGTTCGAGTTGGCGCCGGCACCGGCATTCCACACTGCTACTTGCTCGGAGCCTTCAAAGTGAAAAATATGTTCCCATTAGCTAGTCATGGAGACACCGGTCACACCTTCCAACAGACAACAAGGCCAACCCACCTTGCTGTAGCGCTCTCCTCGCCACTCCATCGCCAGCATTCGGTGGGCAGCTGGTCCCTCTGCACCTAAAGAAAAAAGATGACACAAGTCATCCTGATGACACGCAATGCCTTAGCAATTCCAGACATCTCGATTCCATTTATGACTATCATCCCTATTTAACACTACAGCCAGGCACAAACAGAGGCAAACCCGGCTACAATAAAAGGTTAAGCCCCACACCTACCCCACCCTCAGAATTCAAACTGCTCTACGACCGCTCCAGCGGCTTCTCCCGGGAAGACGTGCTCGTCCCCTCTGTGGCTGAGAACCCCAGGCAAATCACTCTCCCTCGTCTGCTGCGTAGACGGCTACGTGTTCGGTAACGGACCGTACGGCCCTGGCCTTCAAAGCCTAAGCAAACACACCTATCAATCATAGAACCTCACGCTTACTCTTCTAGCCCGTCCTAAGACTTCGGTGCCACGGGCAGAGCAACTCCAACCACATGCAAACACGCACGGACCGACAACGCACACGAGACCAATGACGCAAGATCCGGAGGCAAAAGCAACGCCATAAGAAGAATGACTCCCAGGCAAGAGACGCCATCGGGCAGGAAGGACCACGGGGCTGCGAAGCAGAATCTCTGGCAGCCCCGGAAGAGTGCAAGACCCAGGCCCGTTACAAAGAGATGTGGCCGCAACTGGGAGGATGCGCGTGCAAGAAGCCCCACTGAAAGGCCTAAAGACTTCGTGGGTGCACGGAAAAAAAATCCCAGAACAGGGATCCAAGAAAACAGATGACCGATCTTCAGGGATGCTGATGTGGGCCGCGATGCCGCCGCAAATGATGAATGAAGAGAATCTTCCAAGAGATGAGGTCGATCCACGCTTTGAAGATTGCCGTGCAAGAAAAGAAGTGCCACAGTAGCACTGTGTGATGGGTACGGGCATTTGAGACTATAGAGATGGAGCCCGAGGCGCGTACTGCTTGCCTCGATAGCGAAGAAGAGATCGAGACCCAAGAAAGGTCCGAGACAAAGCACACAGACAACATAAAACACGCAATGACACAGACACGGGTTGGAACTGCCCTGCCCGGCAGCTGCTAGCGTTGCATCGATAAGTAATCCATTCTGCCGTGACCTGCCCGAAGGGGACAATTCCCACACAGCCCTCTCCTCTATGCTAGAGACCCTCCCCGCCCCTCCCAATCTAGGGCCCTCTTCCCAGCCCCAGACCGGCCCAGGTCCCTCCACTTAGCTTTCAGAGGGCCGAGGTCCTGAAGACGTCTCCGGCAGAAACACTCAAATGGCAACGGCTGACGGGAACGACCCCGCAGTCACCCGGATCCTCCGCACGGCCTGCAAGAAAACCAAACACAAATCAAAAGCTGTGCTCACAAGTCAAAGTTGCGCTGATGCGTGCCAACGTCTTCCACAAGGCACATCCTCGCGGCAAAACTGCCACGGCCTTCAACTCGCCTGCTCCTTGCCCTTCCAAACTTCCAACGCTGCGGCCGTCATCTCCTGGGGCACCTAAGGTAACAGGAGACGCAAAATTACTGTTGCGATTGCGAGAAATCGGTTCCCGTGCTCCCTCTCCCTAATGCCAGGCTCACCTCAAAGGCTCTTCCCGGTCCAAAGGTGGCCCAAACGGCACCTGCAAAACCAAATGTAAATGCTCAACTGAGTTGCTGTATCGCTCTTAGGCATCGGCTCAAACAACAGCCTCCTCACCTTCTCGGACCGCATGTTGCCACGTGGCTTTGCTCCTCTGAGGCTGCGTGCGGCACCTGCAAAACACAAAGAAGACGACACGTGCTCAGCTTCTACCCAAAAGCACACCTTGCACGCACCGATTCCAATTTCGCCCTCCGTTACCTTGACTTCTCGCCCGCTCAGCCTCCGTCGTCTCACGCTTAGGCTTGCGCAGCGTCTGCAATACAGAAAGCAAACAGGTACTTTCATCTTTGCCGATAACTCAGCACCTGAACTAATAACCGCTGCTTCAGGTAACTCACCATTGTTCTTCTTGTTCGAGTTGGCGCCGGCACCGGCATTCCACACTGCTACTTGCTCGGAGCCTTCAAAGTGAAAAATATGTTCCCATTAGCTAGTCATGGAGACACCGGTCACACCTTCCAACAGACAACAAGGCCAACCCACCTTGCTGTAGCGCTCTCCTCGCCACTCCATCGCCAGCATTCGGTGGGCAGCTGGTCCCTCTGCACCTAAAGAAAAAAGATGACACAAGTCATCCTGATGACACGCAATGCCTTAGCAATTCCAGACATCTCCATTCCACTTATGACTATCATCCCTATTTAACACTACAGCCAGGCACAAAAAGAGGCAAACCCCGCTACAATAAAAGGTTAAGCCCCACACCTACCCCACCCTCGGAATTCAAACTGCTCTACGACCGCTCCAGCGGCTTCTCCCGGGAAGACGTGCTCGTCCCCTCTGTGGCTGAGAACCCCAGGCAAATCACTCTCCCTCGTCTGCTGCGTAGACGGCTACGTGTTCGGTAACGGACCGTACGGCCCTGGCCTTCAAAGCCTAAGCATACACACGTATCAATCATAGAACCTCACGCTTACTCTTCTAGCCCGTCCTAAGACTTCGGTGCCACGGGCAGAGCAACTCCAACCACATGCAAACACGCACGGACCGACAACGCACACGAGACCAATGACGCAAGATCCGGAGGCAAAAGCAACGCCATAAGAAGAATGACTCCCAGGCAAGAGACGCCATCGGGCAGGAAGGACCACGGGGCTGCAAAGCAGAATCTCTGGCAGCCCCGGAAGAGTGCAAGACCCTGGCACGTTACAAAGAGATGTGGCCGCAACTGGGAGGATGCGTGTGCAAGAAGCCCCACTGAAAGGCCTAAAGACTTCGTGGGTGCACAGAAAAAAATCCCAGAACAGGGATCCAAGAAAACGGATGACCGATCTTCAGGGATGCTGATGTGGGCCGCGATGCCGCCGCAAATGATGAATGAAGAGAATCTTCCAAGAGATGAGGTCGATCCACGCTTTGAAGATTGCCGTGCAAGAAAAGCAGTGCCACAGTAGCACTGTGTGATGGCTACTGGCATTTGAGACTATAGGGATGGAGCCCGAGGCGCGTACTCCTTGCCTCGATAGCAAAGAGGAGATCGAGACCCAAGAAAGGTCCGAGACAAAGTACACAGACAACATAAACCACGCAATGACACAGACACGGGTTGGAACTGCCCTGCCCGGCAGCTGCTAGCATTGCATCGATAAGTAATCCATTCTGCCGTGACCTGCCCAAAGGGGACAATTCCCACACAGCCCTCTCCTCTATGCTAGAGACCCTCCCCGCCCCTCCCAATCTAGGGCCCTCTTCCCAGCCCCAGACCGGCCCTGGTCCCTCAACTTAGCTTTCAGAGGGCTGGGGGTCTGAAGCCATCCTCAGCAGAAGCTCAGCTCGAATCGGCTGTCTGAGAGGATTCTGCAGTCACCGGGTTCTTCCTCAACACCTGCAAGAAAACCAAACAGAAACTAAAATGCTACTGACAGTCAGCATTGCACTGCTCAACATCACAGTCTCGCACAACACCTTCCTCTGCAAAGCTGCCTTGGCCTTCTGCTCACCTACTCCAAGCCGATTCCAATGTCAGATGCTGCAGCCGTGATCACCTGGGGCACCTAGGGTAATAAGAGACACAAAATTACTCTTGATTGTGGGAAATCAATCCCTTTCTCTCGCTACTGCCCAACTCACGTCAAATACTCTTCCCATTCCCAAGGTAGTAATGCACAGCACCTACAAAACCAAAGGTAGTAATGCACAGCACCTACAAAACCAAAGGTAAAAGCTCAACTGAGTTGCTGGATAGTGCTTTGCTCTTAGACACCCACCTTACCAACAATCTCCTTACCCCCTCAGACCTCTCGTAGGCATGAAGCTTCACCTCTCCGAGGTTGAGTGCAGCACCTGCAATTAAACAAAGCAAAAGACACGTGTTCAGATAGTACCCAAAAGCACAAGTTACCCACAGTGATTCTCCACCTCCTGGTCCTTTACTTTGACCGCTCACCCTCTTGGCCTTCACCACCTCAAGCTGCCATGTTGAGACTTACACATCACATGTAATACACAAACAGCGAGGGATGCTCATAGCTTCGCAGGCAACGCAACTCCTGAGAAAACTGCTCCTTCAGCCCACTCACCGTTGCTGTCCTTGCTTGATTCAGCTCTGGTGTCAATATTTCATTTTGCTTCGCACCTTCAAAATGAAAATCTCAACTCATAAGCTACCCATACGGCAACCAGTCACATCTTCCTACTGACACCATGGGCTAAGTCACCTTCTTATTGCTTCCCTCTCCTCTATCGTCACCCTTTGGTGTCCGGCTCATCTCTCTGCATCTGAAAACAATATCTATTAGGTTAACCATATGGTGATCAATAACAACAATTCTTATGACCTTGCTCCCATTTAGAAATCCGTCCAGAGTTCAACTACAGCCAGCCAGGAAAAAAAGGGCCATATTTAAGCCCCACACATACAAGTCTTAACACGTATGAGATTCGATCCTGCCACTCAGCAGCCCCTCTTACTTTCTGTCATCCCACAGACTCCAGAACCTGCTACAGGCTGGCAAAGTAAGCAAATTTCAGATTTCTTTAACCTAGAAGACACCTATTACAAATTGTAAAGCCTTTAGGAACAGGCAAAGAGGAATAGCAATAGGCTATCCCAAAACCAGAAAATCCAAGCAAAGAAAAAGCATCTAAAATAAAATAAATAAAAATGGACGCTATTAAAATATCTTGCCTCCTCTAGACATCCAAAACAAAATTACTGACCTGAAAACAAACATGCACTACCTGCAGAGAGCAAATATACTTAATACTTGCGCTGCTTAGCCTTGACTCACCACAAAGCTCTTACCTCCAACAGACATCTCTGCCTCTCTAAAATTAAAAAAAAAAAAAACCAAAAAAACAAACAAACAGATAGCTTAGCCTGCTCAAAAAGTTGCAGTGAACTGAAAGAACAGCAGAACACTAATCTCAAGGGAAACCAGAAGCTGAATGAGCTCCTGATGAAAGGCATGTGGCTTATAAACCCCTGGGTCTTCCCACCCATCACCTGGGAATGGGGTGGGGCAAACCCCTACAAAAGGATAAATAGGAGCAGTTCTAAATTATTAAATCTGCCTTACATTTACATTAAGAAAAGCACTGAATGGAGAAGTGGACCTTTACCAGAGATAGTGGTATGTGTTTTTCTATTACAACTTTCTCTATTGTCACAGTTTAGCTCTGACCTAGCTAATTTTAGTAGCTAAAGCTGTGCAGCTGGGCTCCCAAGTTCACTTTGCCCCACCCCAAGGTGCAGCAGAAATGTAAATAAGAGGAAAAAGGCTTGCAGTGTGAAAACTAAAGCTGCAACTTTAATGAAATTATGAAAATAATAGTGCTAACGATTAAAATAATTAGACAGTATTGAAATATGTATAAATATCTGAGATTGCACTACTACTCTCACCGTTGATGACCATACATCACCACAAATGCTGTAGAGCAGACACGGGGGAATGGGTCCATGAGAACTGGAAAAGGTGAAACAAGAGAGGGAGGAGTACAAATCCACATTAGTGGACGATGAGGCTCGAGTGGCACAATGCCAGGATAAACTAGATTTGCCGTAAACCCAAATATCTCTTACAAAGAATGATGCAAATATTCAGAAACTAGTCCTGTGTTGCGATCCCAAGATATGGGATGGTGATATCTGGGACTCTAGTGGAGACGAATGTCCTTTAGACCCAGACCCTCTCCTCGAGAATCAGGGAAAAGCTCGCCTCTAACCTCCAATTGAAATGGAAGAGACAGAAGAGCCCAATAATACCTGTTCTGTAACCACCTGTACCCTGCCGTGTCGTGCTTTGGAACTAGCCCAGATCCAAGAGGAATATTCGTGGTAGCCCTCAGAATCGGAAGTAGAATACTTATGGTGAGTATCTTTGACAGGAGGGGACTGAGTTCTGTTAAATTCAGCTGAGGCAGCAGGGGGCTATGGTCCTGGAGTCCTTTTAGCCCCAGTGCCAGATGACCGGGTTCTCTCTATAACTGTACAAGGAGCACACTGGGCTTCGGGATTAAACCCATAAGAAAAAGGGGAACCTTTGGTACTTAAAACTGCTGCATATATTCAGGCCATTTACAATGCAGGGAGAGTAGCAGAATCTCCCACTATGGCTCCTGTGCACCCTAACCGATTCACCCCATTGCTTTGAGGATTACCAGATCGTCTAAAAACATTCGTAGAGTCCATTTGAGACGAGCTAAGGACCGGATGAGCCCAGATGAGTGGACTCTATACCTGGACACAGTCTAAGATACGATCAGTTACGGGAGACGCATGGGGTGGACTTTACAAGATCGAAACCCTAGAGACCCCGTTAACTCTAAGAGCAGTAAAAGGGTGTATTTTGTTCGAAGTTGTGAATGGGTGAAAAGGATCAAAGGATCAAAAAGGAAGAAGGATCCCTAACAGACCTACCTTTCATTCCAAATGAAATGAGTTGTGGAAAAGGGCGCTAGAATTGGGAATCTGAAAAAAACCCTGTCATGTGGGGTATCGATACCAAATTCACAACAATTAGTGGAATTAGTGAGCAGAAAGGAAAGGTTTGGTCCCCTTTCCCCAAGTGCTCCACTGCCAGTACCAGCTGAAGGAGATCTCAACTGGCTCAAAGAAGCTGTGTCAAAAAATGAGAGACCCCGGGAATGGTGTTGAGCCACACTTGCACCCAGGTAATGAATATCTGATGGCTTCCTGATCACATTTCACCTGTTATTGTTTTACTAGTCAGCAAGCGACAACTGTGTTTAGAATTTTTAATAGACACTGGGGCCCAGATGTCCACCCACGCTGCAGCTTTATTAGAATTAAACCAGGAAATCCAATGATTAAATTTTCTGCAATAGAGGGTGGGAAAAAAGGATTGCCCCACCGTGGTTACTAAAATAACACTCCCAGGAGGTGTGCGAGCTCTTGTGGCACAATTTTTAGTCTTGGACTTAACCAAAATGAGTATTAGAATCATAGATTCATCCGGGATAGTGCGAGACTGGGTGAAGGAGGAAGGAGTTTGATGGATGCTCTGTACCCCCACAAGCAAATAGGTTGGTGGAATGAAATAATGGTCTGATGAAATGGTAAGCAAAATTCGGGCAGGCCATTGGGGCAAATTGCCTTCCGTCAGCAATGTATGTATTCAATAACAGGTGGACGGCAGGAGGCAGTCCAGAAATGAAAGATTTTGCATCAAGGCCAATGCCATTAGTCCCCAATTATGAATAGTCCTGGGACAGTATCCAACGCCTTTCCATATGGAACAACCGGTATTAGTGAATCTCCCTCATGTACGGAAGGTACGAATGAGTCTAAAATTCCCAAAGAATAAATATGTGTGGGAGGCACAAGGCCAATCTGGAAAGACCCATTGAATCCTTACCTGATGGATCTTTCTCTCTTTTTAATTGAAGTGAGATCGTCGAGACAAAACAAGCTGAATCACAGCATGTTTTTCCCACAGGAATGAAACAGCAGATGAATAAGAACACAGAACTGCTCCTCGACTGAGCTACTGGTTTGGACGGAGTTGGACTGTTTTCCGGCCCAATTGCTCTTTGTTAGAACAATAATAGCATTTTTAGCTTTAATAATTATTTGGCAATGGCATTTGTAAGACCAAATATTATTATGCCACAGCCATTTCGATTGTGATCATTCTACTGTGTTGGTTATTATTGTTGAAGTTTAGATTGTGGTTTAGATATTGTTATTGTTAAAGAGTGTGAAGTAATGATGTCTTTAGAAATTTTGGGTTTGATAAGTTTATGCGAAGGAACCACTGTCCCCTTAACAAGTTGGAATGGAGAAAATTAATTTGTGGCTTTAGGAGAACTGGTAGCCTATTTTTATAATCTCACCAATTTTGGCCATGTGGAGGCCCGTTTGGATTAGAAAATTGGCCATGTACTGTGGTTCCTCTTTCTCCCGAGGTATTAGTGAGCTGTTACAGTCCAGTAAACCTAAAAAACCTGACCTATTGGGACAATTATACCAATCCAAAGTGGCCAATTAAATATTCTGCACGGAGCATATGCTGTAGGAAGAGCAAAGAAAAAGATGGTGGTTTTGTTGGGACCGGTCACTGTAATTTCACTTACTGAATTAGAAACCTGACTTATAAGAATACAAATTATCTGATTGTCAATTTTTGGGAATGAACAGATGATAACGGACCCATCTACTTTACACACTCATGTTCCAATAAGGATTTAAGTGGCACAAGAAAAGTGGGTGGCCATGACTATGGAAACAGAGTCCCCACCACATGTGATTCAATTGAAGGGGTAGAAGCACGGCTATGCAACAGCTCAGATCCGTTCAATGGGATCCATTACAGAAATTCTCCGATCAAGCAGAGGAACTCTTATTGGATTAATGCTCAGGATAATACCAAGTGTTTCCCTGCTAAAACATGATAACTTTGTTCAAGCACATTATTAGACAAAGGGACACGAGCTCTAGGAAGTCATTATTGGATATGTGGTTCAGCTGCTTATAAATTACTACCATCAAACTGGACAAGAACACATTACATAGGAGTTATTTGCTCCTTATTTTTCTTACTTCCAGAAGAGAGGGATAATAAAGTGAGTGTCTAGGTCTATGATAATTTAAGATAAACTAGGCAGTTCATTAGTCCCCATCTAACACAGGAAAGTGGTAATCAATGATGGGGAAAAGATGAGTGGACACCTCAGCGAATCACTGAATATTGTGGCCCTGCCACCTGGAACCTCCATGAGCTCGTCTATAGCACTCACGAGATGATTTATAACTAAAATTGTATTATCCAATTGCAGCCTGTTTTCGAGTGCTCTTATTGAAGAAACACTCAGGAAATTTAACAGAACAGTTAATTTTTACGTGACAATGAAGATAAATAGGAGAAGATAGACATAGGGAAGCTGGGCATTTTCAGATCCATAGTTCAGTAGTTAAGGTAAATTTCATTAGTCTAAGTTATTTTTGGATCTGGCCCTAGATCATTGAGAAAATGTTTACCCACAGCTGGAATGCATCAGAGATGTCTACTTTAACAGTTAAGAAAACTGTTAAAATGGGTCCAGAGGAGGGCTGTGATCCTCTATGAAGCCGATCAAAGGGCTGGAGAACCTCTATTGTGAGGACAGTCTGGGAGAGTTGGGCTTGTTCAGCCTGGAAAAGAGAAGGCCTCGGGGGACCTCATAGCAGCCTTCCTGTATCTGAAGGGGGCCCTACAAGAAAGCTGAGGAAGGACTTTTTACAAGGGTTGGTAGTGATAGGACAAGGGGGAATGGCTATAACTGGAAGGGTAGAAGATTTAGATTAGACCTTAGGAAGAAATTTTTCACAATGAGGGTGGTGAGACACTGGCACGGGTTGCCGAGGGAGGTTGTGGCTGCCGCCTCCCTGGAGGTGTTCAAGGCCAGGTTGGATAGAGTCTTGAGCAGCCCGGTCTAGTGGGAGGTGTCCCTGCCCATGGCAGGGTGGTTGGAACTGGATGATCTTTAAGGTCCCTTCCAGCCAAAACCATCCTATGAACAAAAAAATCATGTGATGTGTTTACTTTATCACAGACAAAATGATGTTTCTGATCTTGTTAAGACTA
This sequence comes from Dromococcyx pavoninus, assembly GCA_033558185.1. Classification (NCBI taxonomy): domain Eukaryota; kingdom Metazoa; phylum Chordata; class Aves; order Cuculiformes; family Neomorphidae; genus Dromococcyx; species Dromococcyx pavoninus. The sequence goes on along the minus strand of JAUMJL010001320.1, from coordinate 242,862 downwards.
TTTTCCTAAAACACGTATTTAAGCAAAAAGAAAACACACTAGTTACAAGTGATGGTTGCGGAAGAAGATTGCACAGACTAGAGAGAAGAAAGATGAATCATAATCTCTATGCTAAATATACTTTATAGTATATTGGTCAAGCTTATATTGATGTGTCATGAGAAAGGCAAACTCACAGGCACAACTATTTCCTCTCGACTCGATTTGAACCCTTGGCTAGTTTCACTTCCAGTCGGCTCCTCTCAGTGAAATTAGATTTGGCAGAGGTCGGTCCGGCTCTGCACGGCTCCGAGTCAAGCCGGGAGTAACAGCGAGGAGCCGAGCGGAGCAAAGAGAGGAGCCGAAGCGCGACGAACCGAGGCGAGTGGAGGCGAATGGAGCACGGGAGGCGGGAGACGCAAATGTCAGCCCCCCGCAAGCAGCGCGTTCCCCCCAGACCCTCGGCAACCCCGTCAGCGGGGCGGTGCCGGCTGCAGTTCCGCGCTGCTACCACGGGACGGCGCCAGCAGCGGCTGCCGGCAGGGCGCGTGCCCCGGCGCTGCGGTGCAGAGTGCGGCAGCGCCCGAGCTGCAGTACCTACGGTCGATCACATGGCGGCAGCAGAGAGCAGCGTGAGAGGGAGCATCACCGCACCCGCGCGGCAGCCGGGCTGCAGTGCCGCAGTGCGGCCACACGGCGGCAGCAATGGGACCCCGCACTGTTCGGCTCGGTTCGGCTCAGCAAAGAACAGCCTGGCAGAGCTGAGCGGAGCCGAACTGAGCTCTTGTTTGAATACGTTAAGCATTTTTGAGTACTCAGGTCTACTTATACAGTAAGCATACACCTGTTTAAAGACGTCAGTACCTGTCTGCCTGCTGAGTTCATCCGATCATAAGGCTTGCACTGGATTTCAGGTGAATTCTCATTTACGAGAACACAGAGAGCTCACCAGAGTACTGCTAAAACTCCTCAGTAGTCCAGTTACCTTACCTTGCAGCCCATGTTCATTTTTTAAAACTGTCCTCTATCTCATACATCTTATTTATTACATAAAGATTTCTGGATCAAGTTTTGAATGGAACTGGTTAATAAGCAAATATATGCAATGCTTCTGTCATGACAGGCTCATTTTAGAGAATTACCTCCCAGATTGACTTGACACGTGACTGGCCTGCACAAGCTGAATGAAATGAAGAGGAAACGGGAACCTCACCTAATCCAGCCACACAAACTGACCAAGTACAGCTGAGAGACACTTTTTTCCAGGCAGTATGAAGTGCAGTTTTCAGGATGGGATGTTTTTGAATCCTCCTCCCCCGCTCTCGCCGTATGCGAGAAAAGAAGGAAACATTTTTACCCTGCTTTTTTTTATTGCGCTTTTTGGGGTTTTGTTTTATTGGGTTAGTTTTTTATCATTTTTTGTTTGAATGGTTCTATGCTTTTTGGTGTTGGATGGTAGTTTTGGGGTTTTTTTTGGAGGAAGGGGGTTGTTGCTGTTGCGTTGAATTCTAGCTCTAAAGCAGGTAACCACATCAAGTAGGTTAAAGTCACATTGTGCAGATAATCTCATCCTGAGAACACTGTCATGTGTGCAGTGATTTTTGAGGTAGACCACAAAGCCTTACACAACCCTGCCAGGATGGACAGAGAAAAGTTAAGCCCTACGTGGTCTGAAAGCCCAAGTGCAACCTGTAAAACTGTAATGAGTTATCTACAGCCCTGCTAATGATACAGGTAGCACTCTCAACTTAAAAAAACAATAATGATTACATAAGGGAACACCTTCTCTCTGTTGGTTCATTAGGTACGCAACAGTAAAAGCCAAAAATCTCTTTTGCGTGCTTTTATGGTTACAGCCAACAGGCTTATGTTCTGAATCACTACTTGAAATGCATTCCCACATTTAAATGTATTTAAAAAGCATTATGTGTCTCCCATAAACCAGTAAACTGCAGGAGAGTCAGAATTGAGCCTGAAATGGCACACAATATACTTCATTATGCCTGAGTACATAATGAATACCTTGTAATAACTGCTGACACATAACGAGAGGTTGTTTTGTGGGCCTACAAATTGTATCAATGCAGGAGGCCTGAGAACTTGGGAACAAAAACCAGCTGTCCTCATTTTGATGGGACACTTACTATTTATTTATTTTATTATTATTTTAAAGACTAGCCCATAATTTATCTACTTTCGTGTTTTAGAGTCCCACATGTAGTTTGCCAGGCAGAGGACTAAAACTTTCTTAGCTCTTTCTGAATCTGAGCTCTGCTTAATACAACTGTGATGGTTCCTGCCTGCTTTTTCAATATCCTCTGTGAAACCAGCATAAGGATACAGAACACAAGAGTAGAGAGCGGAGCAAGACAAGCTCCTAAATATAGGGATGTGCCTCGGAGCATCAGGGAGAGGAAATAAACAAACAAACAAATTTCTTTTGGTTTAGTAAATCCACAGAGATATTAAAAAAAAAATCTATGAACCTATCCTACATTTTTCTGTCCAGGTTTCTCAGGGATGAGTTTAACCCAAAGAGGGGTGTCTAGCAGAAGCTTCCAGCAGTTCCCAGACTGCACTGGATCCAGTTTTGGGTGTTCAAAGAACACCATTGCCCTGTATCCACAAGACTGAGAAGCCAATTACTGACCTCAGTGTTTCCCAGCGGCCTCCCTAGGCCACAGTAAAAAAAGCATGTTTCATTTCACCCTCAGGTCTAAGCAGTATCCTGTCAGGACAGCGAGGGTACTGGAATCAATCCATAGGGAGGTCTCGGACAGTTTCAAGTGCTGGGCTCAGCCCTGCTGCTGTTACACGAGCCAGGTATATCTGTCAGTATAAACCGATGGCCCTTTTCTGAGCCAAAAAGCTCTGCGCAACTCCGTGATGCTCCCATCTGCAGAATGAAAAAATTTCATTTCCTTTATAGGATGATCTGAAACCTAGAGCCAGTAAGGGAACTATTAGCAATTCCTTTTTTTCCTCAAGCTTTGTAGTAATTATGTGGAATAAGACACAGAGCGCTTCGATTTTCCACACCAAACCATCACAGCATTGTTCCACCCTATCTCATTTATGCTACACATTTAACCTTTTGTGTCCGATTTCTCCTGTCGAAATCCCTAGTTAGAGCAGAGTTTCCAGGTAGCTGAATACACAAGGTGTTTTGAGCTTTATGAAAAAGCTTGCTCACCTATGTGGTGGGACATCACTTCAGGCAGCATTTCCTCCGAGAAGCTTAGAGATGAACTAGCCAGCCACAGACAAATAAATATCAAACCTAGAATTATGGGAGGGAGGGGAGTTATGCTTTTACTTCAACTAGAAGAGCTGAAGGAAAGAAAGAAATCATTAGCGTATGCCTGAACGACTGCCTAAGCAAGCAGAACCAGGAAATAAGATTGTGGTCAATTTTGACTTCCAGAATGCCCAGTGCTGCCTTTGCAGCAACTTTTATTATTTTCTTTTAACAGGAGAGGCGATCTGAAAGACAGAATCCAGGCTCCTGCTGCCCCGTAAAGAAGACAAGAAACAGCATTATTCTATCTAAACACAGAAGTAAGACCAGGACAACCTTTCTGGGCCCATTTTCAGTTGTGTTATAAAGTTTAAATGGAAGCAGATTGATCTTAAATCGCAAAACTCAGTACTTCCCTCCTTGTACAGCATGTGGGCAAAGGACCCACACGTACAAGGACCCCTCGTTCTCATGCAAGGACCTCCCTCATCCTCGTGCAAGGACACCCTCATCCTCGTGCAAGGACTTCCCCTCCTGAAAGGACCCCCTCTTGCCCTCGAGCAAGAACCCCCTCGTGCAAGGTCCCGTCGTTCTCATGCAAGGACCCCCCTAGTCCTCATGCAAGGACCACCCCTAGTGCAAGTCACCCCCTTCGTCCTCATGGAAGGATCCACCTTGTGCAAGGACATCCCTCGTCCTCGTGCAAGGACCCCCTCGTCCTCTTGCAAGGGCCTCTCTCATGCAAGACCCCCCTTGTTTTCATGCAAGTACCTCCTCGTCCTCGTGCAAGGACACCCCTAGTGCAAGGCCCCACTCGTGCAAGGCCCCCACGTTCTCATGGAAGGACCGCCCTCATCCTCGTCCAAGGACACCCTCGTCCCCGTGCAAGGACCCCCTCGTGCAAGAACCCCCTTCGTCCTCATGGAAGGACCCTCCTCGTGCAAGGACCCCCTCGTCCTCGTGCAAGGGCCACCTCCTCCTCGTACAAAGTCCCCCCTCATGCAAGGCCCCCTCATTCTCGTGCAAGGACCCCCTCGTCCTCGTGCAAGGACCCCCTCGTGCAAGGCCCCTTCGTTCTAATGCAAGGACCTTCCTCATCCTCGTGCAAGCACCGCCTCGTCCTCCTGCAAGGACCCCCCCGTCCTCGTGCAAGAACACCCTCGTGCAAGAACCCCTCATCCTCGTGCGAGGACCTCCTAGTCCTCGTGCAAGGACACCCCCCGTGCAAGGACCCCTCGTGCAAGGCCCCCTCGTTCTCATGCAAGGACCCCCCTAGTCCTCGTGCAAGGACCACCCCTAGTGCAAGCCCCCGTACTCGTGCAAGGCTCCCATCGTCCTCGAGCAAGGCCCCATCGTCCTCGTGCAAGGACCCCCTCGTTCTTGTGCAAGGACCTCCCCATCCTCGTGCAAGGATCCTCCTCGTGCGAGGACACCCCTTGTGCAAGGACCCCCCTTGTCCTCGTGCAAGTACCTCCTCCTCCTCGTGAAAGGACCCCCCTCGTGCAAGGACCCCCTTGTTTTCATGCAAGGAACACCCTCGTCCTCGTGCAAGGGACTTCCTCGTGCAAGGACCCCCCTTGTCCCCGTGCAAGGACCCCCTCGTCCTTGTGCAAGGCCCCCCCTCGTGCAAGGACACCCTCGTTCAAGGCTCCCTCGTTCTCGTGAAAGGACCTCCCTCATCCTCGTGCAAGGATCCCCTCGTCCTCGTGCAAGGACCCCTACTTGTGAATGGACCGCCTCGCCCTCGTGCAAGGACCCTCCTCGAGGAAGGACCACCCTTGCCCTCGTGCAAGAGCCCCCTCGCCTTCGTGTAAGGACCCCCCATGTCCTCGTGCAAGGACCACCCCTCGTGCAAGGCCCCCTTCATCCTCGTGCAAGGACCTCTCTTGTCCTCGTGCAAGGACCCTACTTGTCCTCGTGCAAGGGCCCGCTGGTACCCGTGAAAGAACACCACTCGTGCAAGAATCCCCCTTGTCCTCGTGCAAGGACCTCCTCGTCCTCGTGCAAGGACCCCCCTCGTGCAAGGCCCCCCCTCGTGCAAGATCCCCTCGTTCTCATGCAAGGACCTCCCTTGTCCTCGTGCAAGGCCCCCCCTCGTGCAAGAACCCCCTTCGTCCTCATGGAAGGACCCTCCTCGTGCAAGGACACCCCTCGTCCTCGTGCAAGGACCCCCTCGTCCTTTTGCAAGGGCCTCTCTCATGCAAGACCCCCCTTGTTTTCATGCAAGTACCTCCTCGTCCTCGTGCAAGGACACCCCTAGTGCAAGGATCCACTCGTGCAAGGCCCCCACCTTTTCGTGGAAGGACCTCCCTCATCCTCGTCCAAGGACACCCTCGTCCCCGTGCAAAGACCCCCCTCGTGCAAGAAACCCCTTCGTCCTCACGGAAGGACCCTCCTCGATTAAGGACCCCCTCGTCCTCGTGCAAGGGCCTCTCTCATGCAAGACCCCCTTGTTATCATGCAAGGACCACCCTCGCTCTCGTGCAAGGGCCCCTCCTCCTCGTACAAAGTCCTCCCTCATGCAAGGCCCCCTCATTCTCGTGCAAGGACCCCCTCGTCCTCGTGCAAGGATCCCCTCGTGCAAAAACACCCCTTCGTTCTCATGCAAGGACCTCCCTCATCCTCGTGCAAGGATTCCCTCGTCCTCGTGCAAGGACCCTCCTCGTGCGAGGACACCCCTCTCCCTCGTGCAAGGACCTTCTCGTTCTTGTGCAAGGACCTTCCCCATCCTCGTGCAAGGCTCCCATCGTCCTCGAGCAAGGCCCCATCGTCCTCGTGCAAGGACACCGTCGTGCAAGGCCCTTCGTCCTCGTGCAAGGACCCCCTCGTTCTTGTGCAAGGACCTTCCCCATCCTCGTGCAAGGCTCCCATCGTCCTCGTGCAAGGACCCCGTCGTGCAAGGCCCCCTCGTTCTCGTGCAAGGACCCCCTCGTTCTTGTGCAAGGACCTCCCTCATCCTCGTGCGAGGACCCTCCTCGTGCGAGGATACCCCTCGTGCAAGGACCCCCCTTGTCCTCGTGCAAGGACCTCCTCGTCCTCGTGCAAGGATCCCCCTCGTGCAAGAACCCCCTTCGGCCTCATGGAAGGACCCTCCTCCTGCAATGACACCCCTCGTCCTCGTGCAAGGACACCTTCGTGCAAGAACCCCTCATTCTCGTGCAAGGACCTCCTCGTCCTTGTGCAAGGACACCCCTCTTGCAAGGACCACCTCGTCCTCGTGCAAGCCCCCAATGTCCTCGTGCAAGGACCACCCCTAGTGCAAGCCCCTCGTCCTCGTGCAAGCCCCTCGTCCTCGTGCAAGCCCCCCATCGTCCTCGTGCAAGGACCCATCGTCCTCGTGCAAGGGCCCCGTCGTGCAAGGCCCCCTCGTTCTTGTGCAAGGACCTCCCCCATCCTCGTGCAAGGTCCCTCCGCGTGCGAGGACACCCCTCGTGCAAGGACCCCCCTCATCCTTGTTCAAATACCCTCCTCGTGCAAGGACCCCGTCGTGCAAGCCCCCTCATTCTCATGCAAGGACCCCCCTAGCCCTCGTGCAAGGAACACCCCTAGTGCAAGTCCCCCCTCGTCCTCGTGCAAGGCCCCCTCGTCCTCGCATAAGGCCCTATCATCCTCGTGCAAGGACCCCATCGTGCAAGGCTCCCACGTTCTCGTTAAAGGACCTCCCTCATCCTCGTGCAAGGATCCCCTCGTCCTCGTGCAAGGACCCTCCTCGTGCGAGGACACTCCTCATCCTTGTGCAAAGAAAACCGCGTTCTTGTGCAAGGACCTTCCCATCCTCGTGCAAGGCTCCCATCGTCCTCGAGCAAGGCCCCATCGTCCTCGTGCAAGGACCCCGTCGTGCAAGGCCCCCTCGTCCTCGTGCAAGGACCCCCTCGTTCTTGTGCAAGGACCTTCCCCATCCTCGTGCAAGGATCCTCCTCGTGCGAGGACACCCCTCGTGCAAGGACCCCCCTCGTCCCCGTGCAAGGGACTTCCTCGTGCAAGGACCGCACTTGTCCTCGTGCAAGGACCCCCTCGTCCTTGTGCAAGGACCCCCCTCGTGCAAGGACACCCTCTTCGTAGTGCAAGGACCCTATCTTCCTCGTGAAAGGACCCCCCATGCCCTCGTGCAAGAGCCCCCTCGTCCACGTGCAAGCCCCCCATGTCCTAGTGCAAGCCCCCCTAATCATCGTGCAAGGTCCCCCTAATCCTCGTGTAAGGCCCCCCTTGCCATCGTTCAAGGCCACCCCTAGTGCAAGAACACCCCTCGTTCTCGTACAAGGACCCACTCATCCTTGTTCAAAGAGCCTCCTCGTTCAAGGACCCCGTCGTGCAAGGCCCCCTCGTTCTCATGCAAGGACCCCCGTAGTCCTCGTGCAAGGACCACCCCTAGTGCAAGACCCTCGTCCTCGTGCAAGGCCCTCGTCCTCGTGCAAGGCCCCCATCGTCCTCGTGCAAGGACCCATCGTCCTCGTGCAAGGGCCCCGTCGTGCAAGGCCCCCTAGTTCTTGTGCAAGGACCTCCCCGATCCTCGTGCAAGGACCCTCTGCGTGCGAGGACACCCCTCGTGCAAGAACCCCCTTCATCCTTGTTTCAAACACCCTCCTCGTGCAAGGACCCCGTTGTAAAAGCCCCCTCATTCTCATGCAAGGACTCCCCTCGTCCTCATGCAAGGCTCCCTCGTGCTCGTACAAGGCCCTATCGTCCTCGTGCAAGGACCCCAGCGTCCTCGTGTAAGGACCCCGTCGTGCAAGATCCCTCGTCCTTCTGCAAGGACCCCCTCGTTCTTGTGCAAGGACCTTCCCCATCCTCGTGCAAGGCTCCCATCGTCCTCGAGCAAGGCCCCACCGTCCTCGTGCAAGGACCCCGTCGTGCAAGGTCCCCCTATTCCTAGTGCAAGGACCCCCTCGTTCTTGTGCAAGGACCTCCCTCATCCTCGTGCGAGGACCCTCCTCGTGCGAGGACACCCCTCGTGCAAGGAACCCCATTTGTCCTCGTGCAAGGACCTCCTCGTTGTCGTGCAAGGATCCCCCTCGTGCAAGAACCCCCTTCGGCCTCATGGAAGGACCCTCCTCGTGCAATGACACCCCTCGTCCTCTTGCAAGGACCCCCTCGTGCAAGGGCCCCTCGTTCTCATGCAAGGACCCCCCTCGTCCTCGTGCAAGGGACTTCCTCGTGCACGGACCCCACTTGTCCTCGTGCAAGGACCCCACTTGTCCTCGTGCAAGGACCCCCCTCGTGCAAGGACACCCTCGTGCAAGGCTCCCTCGTTCTCGTTAAAGGACCTCCCTCATCCTCGTGCAAGGATCCCCTCGTCCTCGTGCAAGGACCCTCCTCGTGCGAGGACAACCCTCGTCCTTGTGCAAAGAAACCCTCGTTCTTGTGCAAGGACCTTCCCATCCTCGTGCAAGGCTCCCATCGTCCTCGAGCAAGGCCCCATCGTCCTCATTGAAGGACCCCGTCGTGCAAGCCCCCTCGTCCTCGTGCAAGGACCCCTCGTTCTTGTGCAAGGACCTTCCCTATCCTCGTGCAAGGCTCCCATCTTCCTCGTACAAGGCCCTATCGTCCTCGTGCAAGAACCCCATCGTCCTTGTGCAAGGACCCCGTCGTGCAAGGCTCCCGTCGTCCTCGAGCAAGGCCCCCTCGTCCTCGTGCAAGGACCCCCTCGTTCTTGTGCAACGACCTTCCCCATCCTCGTGCGAGGACCCTCCTCGTGTGAGGACACCCCTCGTGCAAGGCCCCCCCTTGTCCTCGTGCAAGGACCTCCTCGTTGTCGTGCAATGATTGCCCTCGTGCAAGAACCGCCTTCGGCCTCATTCAAGGACCCTCTTTGCGCAATGACACCCCTCGTCCTCGTGCAAGGACACCCTCGTTCTTGTGCAAGGACCTTCCCCATCCTCGTGCGAGGACCCTCCTCGTGCAAGGACCCCCCTCGTTCTTGTACAAGGACCTTTCCCATCCTCGTGCAAGTCTCCCATCGTCCTCGTACAAGGCCCTATCGTCCTCGTGCAAGGACCCCATCGTCCTCGTGCAAGGACCCCGTCGTGCGAGCCCCCCTCGTCCTCGTGCAGGACCCCCCTTGTCCTCGTGCAAGGACCTCCTCGTTGTCGTGCAACGATTGCCCTCGTGCAAGAACCGCCTTCGGCCTCATTCAAGGACCCTCTTTGCGCAATGACACCCCTCGTCCTCGTGCAAGGACACCCTCGTTCTTGTGCAAGGACCTTCCCCATCCTCGTGCGAGGACCCTCCTCGTGCGAGGACACCCCTCGTGCAAGGAACCCCATTTGTCCTCGTGCAAGGACCTCCTCGTTGTCGTGCAAGGATCCCCCTCGTGCAAGAACCCCCTTCGGCCTCATGGAAGGACCCTCCTCGTGCAATGACACCCCTCGTCCTCGTGGAAGGACATCCTCGTCCTTGTGCAAGGACACCCCTCGTGCAAGGACCCCCCTCGTGCAAGGTCCCCTCGTTCTCATGCAAGGACCTCCCTTGTCCTCGTGCAAGGACCCTACTTGTACTCGTGCAAAGACCCCCCTCGTGCAAGGCCCCGCTTTTTTTAATGCAAGGACCCCACTCGTCCTCGTGCAAGGGACTTCCTCGTGCAAGGACCCCACTTGTCCTCGTGCAAGGACCCCCCTCGTGCAAGGACACCCTCGTGCAAGGCTCCCTCATTCTCGTTAAAGGACCTCCCTCATCCTCGTGCAAGGATCCCCTCGTCCTCGTGCATGGAACCTCCTCGTGCGAGGACACCCCTCCTCCTCGTGCAAGGACCTTCTCGTTCTTGTGCAAGGACCTTCTCCATCCTCGTGCAAGGCTCCCATCGTCCTCGAGCAAGGCCCCATCGTCCTCGTACAAGGACCCCGTCGTTGAAGGCCCCCTCGTCCTTGTGCAAGGACCCCCTCGTTCTTGTGCAAGGACCTTCCCCATAATCGTGCAAGGCTCCCATCGTCCTCGAGCAAGGCCCCATCGTCCTCCTGCAAAGGCCCCGTCGTGCAAGGCCCCCCTCGACCTCGTGCAAGGACCCCCTCGTTCTTGTGCAACGACTTTCCCCATCCTCGTGAAAGGCTCGCATCGTCCTCGAGCAAGGCTCCATCGTCCCCGTGCAAGGACCCCGTCGCGAATAGCCCCCCTCGTCCTCGTTCAAGGACACCCTCGTTCTTGAGCAAGGACCTCCCTCATCCTCGTGCGAGGACCCTCCTCGTGCGAGGACACCCCTCGTGCAATGAACCCCATTTGTCCTCGTGCAAGGATCTCATCGTTGTCGTGCAAGGATCCCCCTCGTGCAAGAACCCCCTTCGGCCTCATGGAAGGACCCTCCTCGTGCAATGACACCTCTCGTCCTCGTGCAAGGACACCCTCGTGCAAGAACCCCTCATTCTCGTGCAAGGACCTCCTCGTCCTTGTGCAAGGACACCGCTCGTGCAAGGACCCCATCGTGCAAGGTCCCCTCGTTCTCATGCAAGGACCTCCCTTGTCCTCGTGTAAGGACCCTACTTGTCCTCGTGCAAAGACCCCCCTCGTGCAAGACCCCCTTGTTTTAATGCAAGGACCCCCCTCGTCATCGTGCAAGGGACTTCCTCGTGCACGGACCCCACTTGTCCTCGTGCAAGGACCCCACTTGTCCTCGTGCAAGGACCCCCCTCGTGCAAGGACACCCTCGTGTAAGGCTCCCTCGTTCTCGTTAAAGGACCTCCCTCATCCTCGTGCAAGGATCCCCTCGTCCTCGTGCAAGGACCCTCCTCGTGCGAGGACACTCCTCGTCCTTGTGCAAAGACAACCGCGTTCTTGTGCAAGGACCTTCCCATCCTCGTGCAAGGCTCCCATCGTCCTCGAGCAAGGCCCCATCGTCCTCATTGAAGGACCCCGTCATGCAAGGACCCCCTCGTCCTCGTGCAAGGACCCCCTCGTTCTTGTGCAAGGACCTTCCCCATCCTCGTGCAAAGCTGCCATCGTCCTCGAGCAAGGCCCCATCGTCCTCGTTGAAGAACCCCCTCGTGCAAGGACCCCCTCGTTCTTGTGCAAGGACCTTCTCCATCCTCGTGCAAGGCTCCCATCGTCCTCGTACAAGGCCCCATCGTCTTCGTGCAAGGCCCCATCGTCCTCGTGCAAGGACCCGTCGTGCAAGGCCCCCCTATTCCTAGTGCAAGGACCCCCTCGTTCTTGTGCAAGGACCTTCCCCATCCTCGTGCAAGGCTCCCATCGTCCTCGAGCAAGGCCCCATCGTCCTCGTGCAAGGACCCCGTCGTGCAAGGCCCCCCTCGTCCTTGTGCAAGGACCCCCTCGTTCTTGTGCAAGGACCTTCCCCATCCTCGTGCAAGGATCCTCCTCGTGCGAGGACACCCCTCGTGCAAGGACCCCCCTCGTCCCCGTGCAAGGGACTTCCTCGTGCAAGGACCGCACTTGTCCTCGTGCAAGGACCCCCTCGTCCATGTGCAAGGACCCCCCTCGTGCAAGGACACCCTCTTCGTAGTGGAAGGACCCCCTCTTCCTCGTGAAAGGACCCCCCTTGCCCTCGTGCAAGAGCCCCCACGTCCACGTGCAAGCCCCCCATGTCCTCGTGCAATCCCCCCTAATCATCGTGCAAGGTCCCCCTAATCCTCGTGCAAGGCCGCCCTTGCCATCGTTCAAGGCCCCCCCTAGTGCAAGAACACCCCTCGTTCTCGTACAAGGACCCCCTCATCCTTGTTCAAAGAGCCTCCACGTTCAAGGACCCCGTCGTGCAAGGCCCCCTCGTTCTCATGCAAGGACCCCCGTAGTCCTCGTGCAAGGACCACCCCTAGTGCAAGCCCCTCGTCCTCGTGAAAGGCCCTCGTCCTCGTGCAAGGCCCCCATCGTCCTCGTGCAAGGACCCATCGTCCTCGTGCAAGGGCCCTGTCGTGCAAGGTCCCCTCGTTCTTGTGCAAGGACCTCCCCGATCCTCGTGCAAGGACCCTCCGCGTGCGAGGACACCCCTCATGCAAGGACCCCCCTCATCCTTGTTTCAAACACCCTCCTCGTGCAAGGACCCCGTCGTAAAAGCCCCCTCATTCTCATGCAAGGACTCCCCTCGTCCTCATGCAAGGCCCCCTCGTACTCGTACAAGGCCCTATCGTCCTCGTGCAAGGACCCCATCGTCCTCGTGTAAGGACCCCGTCGTGCAAGACCCCTCGTCCTTCTACAAGGACCCCCTCGTTCTTGTGCAAGGACCTTCCCCATCCTCGTGCAAGGCTCCCATCGTCCTCGAGCAAGGCCCCATCGTCATCGTGCAAGGACCCCGTCGTGCAAAGTCCCCCTATTTTTAGTGCAAGGACCCCCTCGTTCTTTTGCAAGGACCTCCCTCATCCTCGTGCGAGGACCCTCCTCTTGCGAGGACACCCCTCGTGCAAGGAACCCCATTTGTCCTCGTGCAAGGACCTCCTCGTTGTCGTGCAAGGATCCCCCTCGTGCAAGAACCCCCTTCGGCCTCATGGAAGGACCCTCCTCGTGCAATGACACCCCTCGTCCTCTTGCAAGGACACCCTCGTGCAAGAACCCCTCATTCTCGTGCAAGGACCTCCTCGTCCTTGTGCAAGGACACCCCTCGTGCAAGGACCCCCTCGGGCAAGGGCCCCTCGTTCTCATGCAAGGACCTCCCTTGTCCTCGTGCGAGGACCCTACTTGTCCTCGTGCAAAGACCCCCCTCGTGCAAGACCCCCTTGTTTTAATGCAAGGACCCCCCTCGTCCTCATGCAAGGGACTTCCTCGTGCAAGGACCCCCCTCGTCCTCGTGCAAGGGACTTCCTCGTGCACGGACCACACTTGTCCTCGTGCAAGGACCCCACTTGTCCTCTTGCAAGGCCCCCCCTTGTGCAAGGACACCCTCGTGCAAGGCTCCCTCGTTCTCGTTAAAGGACCTCCCTCATCCTCGTGCAAGGATCTACTCGTCCTCGTGCAAGGACCCTCCTCGTGCGAGGACACCCCTCGTCCTTGTGCAAAGACACCCTCGTTCTTGTGCAAGCACCTTCCCATCCTCGTGCAAGGCTCCCATCGTCCTTGAGCAAGGCCCCATCGTCCTCGTTGAAGGACCCCGTCCTGCAAGCCCCCTTGTCCTCGTGCAAGGACCCCCTCGTTCTTGTGCAAGGACCTTCCCTATCCTCGTGCAAAGCTCCCATCGTCCTCGAGCAAGGCCCCATCGTCCTCGTGCAAGGACCCCCTCGTGCAAGGACCCCCTCGTTCTTGTGCAAGGACCTTCTCCATCCTCGTGCAAGGCTCCCATCGTCCCCGTACAAGGCCCCATCGTCTTCGTGCAAGGCCCCATCGTCCTCCTGCAAGGACCCCGTCGTGCAAGGCCTCCTCGTCCTCGTCCAAGGACCCCCTCGTTCTTGTGCAAGGACCTTCTCCATCCTCGTGCAAGGCTCCCGTCGTCCTCGAGCAAGGCCCCATCGTCCTCGTGCAAGGTCCCCGTCGTGGAAGCCCCCCTCTTCCTCGTGCAAGGACCCCCTCGTTCTTGTGCAAGGACCTTCCCCATCCTCGTTCGAGGACCCTCCTCGTGCGAGGACACCCTTCGTGCAAGGACCCCCCTTGTCCTCGTGCAAGGACCTCCTCATTGTCCTGAAAGGATCCCCCTCGTGCAAGAACCCCCTTCGGCATCATTCAAGGACACTCCTCGTGCAATGACACCCCTCGTCCTCGTGCAAGGACCCCCTCGTTCTTGTGCAAGGACCTCCCTCATCCTCGTGCGAGGACCCTCCTCGTGCGAGGACACCCCTCGTGCAAGGAACCCCATTTGTCCTCGTGCAAGGACCTCCTCGTTGTCTTGCAAGGATCCCCCTCGTGCAAGAACCCCCTTCGGCCTCATGGAAGGACCCTCCTCGTGCAATGACACATCTCGTCCTCGTGCAAGGACACCCTCGTGCAAGAACCCCTCATTCTCGTGCAAGGACCTCCTCGTCCTTGTGCAAGGACACCGCTCGTGCAAGGACCCCATCGTGCAAGGTCCCCTCGTTCTCATGCAAGGACCTCCCTTGTCCTCGTGTAAGGACCCTACTTGTCATCGTGCAAAGACCCCCCTCGTGCAAGACCCCCTTGTTTTAATGCAAGGACCCCCCTCGTCCTCGTACAAGGGACTTCCTCGTGCACGGACCCCACTTGTCCTCGTGCAAGGACCCCACTTGTCCTCGTGCAAGGACCCCCCTCGTGCAAGGACACCCTCGTGCAAGGCTCCCTCGTTCTCGTTAAAGGACCTCCCTCATCCTCGTGCAAGGATCCCCTCGTCCTCGTGCAAGGACCCTCCTCGTGCGAGGACACTCCTCGTCCTTGTGCAAAGACAACCGCGTTCTTGTGCAAGGACCTTCCCATCCTCGTGCAAGGCTCCCATCGTCCTCGAGCAAGGCCCCATCGTCCTCATTGAAGGACCCCGTCGTGCAAGGCCCCCTCGTCCTCGTGCAAGGACCCCCTCGTTCTTGTGCAAGGACCTTCCCCATCCTCGTGCAAAGCTCCCATCGTCCTCGAGCAAGGCCCCATCGTCCTCGTGCAAGGACCCCCTCGTGCAAGGACCCCCTCGTTCTTGTGCAAGGACCTTCTCCATCCTCGTGCAAGGCTCCCATCGTCCCCGTACAAGTCCCCATCGTCTTCGTGCAAGGCCCCATCGTCCTCGTGCAAGGACCCCGTCGTGCAAGGCCCCCCTATTCCTAGTGCAAGGACCCCCTCGTTCTTGTGCAAGGACCTTCCCCATCCTCGTGCAAGGCTCCCATCGTCCTCGAGCAAGGCCCCATCGTCCTCGTGCAAGGACCCCGTCGTGCAAGGCCCCCCTCGTCCTTGTGCAAGGACCCCCTCGTTCTTGTGCAAGGACCTTCCCCATCCTCGTGCAAGTATCTTCCTCGTGCGAGGACACCCCTCGTGCAAGGACCCCCCTCGTCCCCGTGCAAGGGACTTCCTCGTGCAAGGACCGCACTTGTCCTCGTGCAAGGACCCCCTCGTCCATGTGCAAGGACCCCCCTCGTGCAAGGACACCCTCTTCGTAGTGCAAGGACCCCCTCTTCCTCGTGAAAGGACCCCCCTTGCCCTCGTGCAAGAGCCCCATCGTCCACGTGCAAGCCCCCCATGGCCTCGTGCAAGCCCCCCTAATCATCGTGCAAGGTCCCCCCAATCCTCGTGCAAGGCCCCCCTTGCCATCGTTCAAGGCCACCCCTAGTGCAAGAACACCCCTCGTTCTCGTACAAGGGCCCCCTCATCCTTGTTCAAAGAGCCTCCTCGTTCAAGGACCCCGTCGTGCAAGGCCCCCTCGTTCTCATGCAAGGACCCCCGTAGTCCTCGTGCAAGGACCACCCCTAGTGCACGCCCCTCGTCCTCGTGCAAGGCCCTCGTTCTCGTGCAAGGCCCCCATCGTCCTCGTGCAAGGACCCATCGTCCTCGTGCAAGGGCCCCGTCGTGCAAGGCCCCCTCGTTCTTGTGCAAGGACCTCCCCGATCCTCGTGCAAGGACCCTCCGCGTGCGAGGACACCCCTCATGCAAGGACCCCCCTCATCCTTGTTTCAAACACCCTCCTCGTGCAAGGACCCCGTCGTAAAAGCCCCCTCATTCTCATGCAAGGACTCCCCTCGTCCTCATGCAAGGCCCCCTCGTACTCGTACAAGGCCCTATCGTCCTCGTACAAGGACCCCATCGTCCTCGTGTAAGGACCCCGTCGTGCAAGACCCCTCATCCTTCTGCAAGGACCCCCTCGTTCTTGTGCAAGGACCTTCCCCATCCTCGTGCAAGGCTCCCGTCGTCCTCGAGCAAGGCCTCATCGTCCTCGTGCAAGGACCTCGTCGTGGAAGCCCCCCTCGTCCTCGTGCAAGGATCCCCTCGTTCTTGTGCAAGGACCTTCCCCATCCTCGTGCGAGGACCCTCCTCGTGCGAGGACACCCCTCGTGCAAGGATCCCCCTTGTCCTCGTGCAAGGACCTCCTCGTTGTCGTGCAAGGATCCCCCTCGTGCAAGAACCCTTTTTGGCCTCATGGAAGGACCCTCCTCGTGCAATGACACCCCTCGTCCTCGTGGAAGGACATCCTCGTCCTTGTGCAAGGACACCCCTCGTGCAAGGACCACCCCTAGTGCAAGCCCCTCGTCCTCGTGAAAGGCCCTCATCCTCGTGCAAGGCCCCCATCGTCCACGTGCAAGGAACCATCTTCCTCGTGCAAGGGCCCCGTCGTGCAAGGCCCCCTCGTTCTTGTGCAAGGACCTCCCCGATCCTCGTGCAAGGACCCTCCGCGTGCGAGGACACCCCTCATGCAAGGACCCCCCTCATCCTTGTTTCAAACACCCTCCTCGTGCAAGGACCCCGTCGTAAAAGCCCCCTCATTCTCATGCAAGGACTCCCCTCGTCCTCATGCAAGGCCCCCTCGTCCTCGTACAAGGACCCCCTCGTTCTTGTGCAAGGACCTTCCCTAACCTCGTGCAAGGCTCCCTCGTTCTCGTTAAAGGACCTCCCTCATCCTCGTGCAAGGATCCCCTCGTCATCGTGCAAGGACCCTCCTCGTGCGAGGACACTCCTCGTCCTTGTGCAAAGACAACCGCGTTCTTGTGCAAGGACCTTCCCATCCTCGTGCAAGGCTCCCATCGTCCTCGAGTAAGGCCCCATCGTCCTCATTGAAGGACCCCGTCGTGCAAGGCCCCCCTCGTCCTCGTGCAAGGACCCCCTCGTTCTTGTGCAAGGACCTTCCCCATCCTCGTGCAAAGCTCCCATCGTCCTCGAGCAAGGCCCCATCGTCCTCGTGCAAGGACCCCCTCGTGCAAGGCCCCTCTCGTTCTTGTGCAAGGACCTTCTCCATCCTCGTGCAAGGCTCCCATCGTCCCCGTACAAGTCCCCATCGTCTTCGTGCAAGGCCCCATCGTCCTCGTGCAAGGACCCCGTCGTGCAAGGCCCCCCTATTCCTAGTGCAAGGACCCCCTCGTTCTTGTGCAAGGACCTTCCCCATCCTCGTGCAAGGCTCCCATCTTCCTCGTAAAAGGCCCTATCGTCCTCGTGCAAGAACCCCATCGTCCTTGTGCAAGGACCCCGTCGTTCTTGTTCAAGGACCTTCCCCATCCTCGTGCAAGGCTCCCATCGTCCTCGAGCAAGGCCCCATCGTCCTCGTGCAAGGACCCCGCCGTGCAAGGCCCCCTCGTCCTCGTGCATGGACCCCCTCGTTCTTGTGCAAGGACCTTCCCTATCCTCGTGCAAGGCTCCCATCTTCCTCGTACAAGGCCCTATCGTCCTCGTGCAAGAACCCCGTCGTCCTTGTGCAAGGACCCCGTCGTGCAAGCCCCCCTCGTCCTCGTGCAAGGACCCCCTCGTTCTTGTTCAAGGACCTCCCTCATCCTCGTGCGAGGACCCTCCTCGTGTGAGGACACCCCTCGTGCAAGGAACCCCATTTGTCCTCGTGCAATAACCTCCTCGTTGTCGTGCAAGGATCCCCCTCGTGCAAGAACCCCCTTCGGCCTCATGGAAGGACCCTCCTCGTGCAATGACACCTCTCGTCCTCGTGCAAGGACACCCTCGTGCAAGAACCCCTCATTCTCGTGCAAGGACCTCCTCGTCCTTGTGCAAGGACACCGCTCGTGCAAGGACCCCATCGTGCAAGGGCCCCTCGTTCTCATGCAAGGACCTCCCTTGTCCTCGTGTAAGGACCCTACTTGTCCTCGTGCAAAGACCCCCCTCGTGCAAGACCCCCTTGTTTTAATGCAAGGACCCCCCTCGTCCTCGTACAAGGGACTTCCTCGTGCACGGACCCCACTTGTCCTCGTGCAAGGACCCCACTTGTCCTCGTGCAAGGACCCCCCTCGTGCAAGGACACCCTCGTGCAAGGCTCCCTCGTTCTCGTTAAAGGACCTCCCTCATCCTCGTGCAAGGATCCCCTCGTCATCGTGCAAGGACCCTCCTCGTGCGAGGACACTCCTCGTCCTTGTGCAAAGACAACCGCGTTCTTGTGCAAGGATCTTCCCATCCTCGTGCAAGGCTCCCATCGTCCTCGAGTAAGGCCCCATCGTCCTCATTGAAGGACCCCGTCGTGCAAGGCCCCCCTCGTCCTCGTGCAAGGACCCCCTCGTTCTTGTGCAAGGACCTTCCCCATCCTCGTGCAAAGCTCCCATCGTCCTCGAGCAAGGCCCCATCGTCCTCGTGCAAGGACCCCCTCGTGCAAGGCCCCTCTCGTTCTTGTGCAAGGACCTTCTCCATCCTCGTGCAAGGCTCCCATCGTCCCCGTACAAGTCCCCATCGTCTTCGTGCAAGGCCCCATCGTCCTCGTGCAAGGACCCCGTCGTGCAAGGCCCCCCTATTCCTAGTGCAAGGACCCCCTCGTTCTTGTGCAAGGACCTTCCCCATCCTCGTGCAAGGCTCCCATCGTCCTCGAGCAAGGCCCCATCGTCCTCGTGCAAGGACCCCGTCGTGCAAGGCCCCCCTCGTCCTTGTGCAAGGACCCCCTCGTTCTTGTGCAAGGACCTTCCCCATCCTCGTGCAAGTATCGTCCTCGTGCGAGGACAACCCTCCTGCAAGGACCCCCCTCGTCCCCGTGCAAGGGACTTCCTCGTGCAAGGACCGCACTTGTCCTCGTGCAAGGACCCCCTCGTCCATGTGCAAGGACCCCCCTCGTGCAAGGACACCCTCTTCGTAGTGCAAGGACCCCCTCTTTTTCGTGAAAGGACCCCCCTTGCCCTCGTGCAAGAGCCCCCTCGTCCACGTGCAAGCCCCCCATGTCCTCGTGCAAGCCCCCCTAATCATCGTGCGAGGTCCCCCTAATCCTCGTGCAAGGCCCCCCTTGCCATCGTTCAAGGCCCCCCCTAGTGCAAGAACACCCCTCGTTCTCGTACAAGGGCCCCCTCATCCTTGATCAAAGAGCCTCCTCGTTCAAGGACCCCGTCGTGCAAGGCCCCCTCGTTCTCATGCAAGGACCCCCGTAGTCCTCGTGCAAGGACCACCTCTAGTGCACGCCCCTCGTCCTCGTGCAAGGCCCTCGTCCTCGTGCAAGGCCCCCATCGTCCTCGTGCAAGGACCCATCGTCCTCGTGCAAGGGCCCCGTCGTGCAAGGCCCCCTCGTTCTTGTGCAAGGACCTCCCCGATCCTCGTGCAAGGACCCTCCGCGTGCGAGGACACCCCTCATGCAAGGACCCCCCTCATCCTTGTTTCAAGCACCCTCCTCGTGCAAGGACCCCGTCGTAAAAGCCCCCTCATTCTCATGCAAGGACTCCCCTCGTCCTCCTGCAAGGCCCCCTCGTACTTGTACAAGGCCCTATCGTCCTCGTGCAAGGACCCCATCGTCCTCGTGTAAGGACCCCGTCATGCAAGACCCCTCGTCCTTCTGCAAGGACCCCCTCGTTCTTGTGCAAGGACCTTCCCCATCCTCGTGCAAGGCTCCCGTCGTCCTCGAGCAAGGCCTCATCGTCCTCGTGCAAGGACCTCGTCGTGGAAGCCCCCCTCGTCCTCGTGCAAGGACCCCCTCGTTCTTGTTCAAGGACCTTCCCCATCCTCGTGGAAGGCTCCCATCGTCCTCGAGCAAGGCCCCATCGTCCTCGTGCAAGGACCCCGCCGTGCAAGGCCCCTCGTCCTCGTGCATGGACCCCCTCGTTCTTGTGCAAGGACCTTCCCTATCCTCGTGCAAGGCTCCCATCTTCCTCCTACAAGGCCCTATCGTCCTCGTGCAAGAACCCCATCGTCCTTGTGCAAGGACCCCGTCGTGCAAGCCCCCCTCGTCCTCGTGCAAGGACCCCCTCGTTCTTGTGCAAGGACCTCCCTCATCCTCGTGCGAGTACCCTCCTCGTGCGAGGACACCCCTCGTGCAAGGAACCCCATTTGTCCTCGTGCAAGGACCTCCTCGTTGTCGTGCAAGGATCCCCCTCGTGCAAGAACCCCCTTCGGCCTCATGGAAGGACACTCCTCGTGCAATGACACCTCTAGTCCTCGTGCAAGGACACCCTCGTGCAAGAACCCCTCATTCTCGTGCAAGGACCTCCTCGTCCTTGTGCAAGGACACCGCTCGTGCAAGGACCCCCTCGGGCAAGGTCCCCTCGTTCTCATGCAAGGACCTCCCTTGTCCTCGTGTAAGGACCCTACTTGTCCTCGTGCAAAGACCCCCCTCGTGCAAGACCCCCTTGTTTTAATGGAAGGACCCCCCTCGTCCTCGTACAAGGGACATCCTCGTGCACGGACCCCACTTGTCCTCGTGCAAGGACCCCACTTGTCCTCGTGCAAGGACCCCCCTCGTGCAAGGACACCCTCGTGCAAGGCTCCCTCGTTCTCGTTAAAGGACCTCCCTCATCCTCGTGCAAGGATCCCCTCGTCCTCGTGCATGGAACCTCCTCGTGCGAGGACACCCCTCCTCCTCGTGCAAGGACCTTCTCGTTCTTGTGCAAGGACCTTCTCCATCCTCGTGCAAGGCTCCCATCGTCTTCGAGCAAGGCCCCATCGTCCTCATTGAAGGACCCCGTCGTGCAAGGCCCCCCTTGTCCTCGTGCAAGGCCCCCCTCGTTCTTGTGCAAGGACCTTCCCCATCCTCGTGCAAAGCTCCCATCGTCCTCGAGCAAGGACCCATCTTCCTCGTGCAAGGACCGCCTCGTGCAAGGACCCCCTCGTTCTTGTGCAAGGACCTTCTCCATCCTCGTGCAAGGCTTCCATCGTCCCTGTACAAGGCCCCATCGTCTTCGTGCAAGGCCCCATCGTCCTCGTGCAAGGACCCCGTCGTGTAAGGCCCCCTTGTCCTGGTCCAAGGACCCCCTCGTTCTTCTGCAAGGACCTTCTCCATCCTCGTGCAAGGCTCCCGTCGATCTCGAGCAAGGCCCCATCGTCCTCGTGCAAGGACCCCCTCGTGCAAGGACCCCCTCGTTCTTGTGCAAGGACCTTCTCCATCCTCGTGCAAGGCTCCCATCGTCCCCGTACAAGGCCCCATCGTCTTCGTGCAAGGCCCCATCGTTCTCGTGCAAGGACCCCGTCGTGCAAGGCCCCCTCGTCCTCGTCCAAGGACCCCCTCGTTCTTGTGCAAGGACCTTCTCCATCCTCGTGCAAGGCTCCCGTCGTCCTCGAGCAAGGCCCCATCGTCCTCGTGCAAGGACCCCGTCGTGGAAGCCCCCCTCTCCCTCGTGCAAGGACCCCTTCGTTCTTGTGCAAGGACCTTCCCCATCCTCGTTCGAGGACCCTCCTCGTGCGAGGACACCCTTCGTGCAAGGACCCCCTTGTCCTCGTGCAAGGACCACCCCTAGTGCAAGCCCCTCGTCCTCGTGCAAGCCCCTCGTCCTCGTGCAAGGCCCCCATCGTCCTCGTGCAAGGACCCATCGTCCTCGTGCAAGGACCCCCTCGTTCTTGTGCAAGGACCTCCCCGATCCTCGTGCAAGGACCCTCCGCGTGCGAGGATACCCCTCATGCAAGGACCCCCCTCATCCTTGTTTCAAGCACCCTCCTCGTGCAAGGACCCCGTCGTAAAAGCCCCCTCATTCTCATGCAAGGACTCCCCTCGTCCTCATGCAAGGTCCCCTCGTACTCGTACAAGGCCCTATCGTCCTCGTGCAAGGACCCCATCGTCCTCGTGTAAGGACCCCGTCGTGCAAGACCCCTCGTCCTTCTGCAAGGACCCCCTCGTGCAAGGACCCCTTCGTTCTTGTGCAAGGACCTTCTCCATCCTCGTGCAAGGCTCCCATCGTCCCCGTACAAGGCCCCATCGTCTTCGTGCAAGGCCCCATCGTCCTCGTGCAAGGACCCCGTCGTGCAAGGCCCCCTCGTCCTCGTCCAAGGACCCCCTCGTTCTTGTGCAAGGACCTTCTCCATCCTCGTGCAAGGCTCCCGTCGTCCTCGAGCAAGGCCCCATCGTCCTCGTGCAAGGACCCCGTCGTGGAAGCCCCCCTCTTCCTCGTGCAAGGACCCCCTCGTTCTTGTGCAAGGACCTTCCCCATCCTCGTTCGAGGACCCTCCTCGTGCGAGGACACCCTTCGTGCAAGGACCCCCCCTTGTCCTCGTGCAAGGACCTCCTCATTGTCGTGCAAGGATCCCCCTCGTGCAAGAACCCCATTCGGCATCATGCAAGGACACTCCTCGTGCAATGACACCCCTCGTCCTAGTGCAAGGACCCCCTCGTTCTTGTGCAAGGACCTCCCTCATCCTCGTGCGAGGACCCTCCTCGTGCGAGGACACCCCTCGTGCAAGGAACCCCATTTGTCCTCGTGCAAGGACCTCCTCGTTGTCGTGCAAGGATCCCCCTCGTGCAAGAACCCCCTTCGGCCTCATGGAAGGACCCTCCTCGTGCAATGACACCCCTCGTCCTCGTGCAAGCCCCTCGTCCTCGTGCAAGCCCCCATCGTCCTCGTGCAAGGACCCATCGTCCTCGTGCAATGGCCCCGTCGTGCAAGGCCCCCTCGTTCTTGTGCAAGGACCTCCCCCATCCTCGTGCAAGGAACACCCCTAGTGCAAGTCCCCCCTCGTCCTCGTACAAGGCCCTATCGTCCTCGTGCAAGGACCCCATCGTCCTCGTGTAAGGACCCCGTCGTGCAAGACCCCTCGTCCTCGTGCAAGGACCCCCTCGTTCTTGTTCAAGGACCTTCCCCATCCTCGTGCAAGGCTCCCATCGTCCTCGAGCAAGGCCCCATCGTCCTCGTGCAAGGACCCCGCCGTGCAAGGCCCCCTCGTCCTCGTGCATGGACCCCCTCGTTCTTGTGCAAGGACCTCCCTCATCCTCGTGCGAGGACCCTCCTCGTGCGAGGACACCCCTCGTGCAAGGAACCCCATTTGTCCTCGTGCAAGGACCTCCTCGTTGTCGTGCAAGGATCCCCCTCGTGCAAGAACCCCCTTCGGCCTCATGGAAGGACCCTCCTCGTGCAATGACACCCCTCGTCCTCGTGCAAGCCCCTCGTCCTCGTGCAAGCCCCTATCGTCCTCGTGCAAGGACCCATCGTCCTCGTGCAATGGCCCCGTCGTGCAAGAACCCCTCATTCTCGTGCAAGGACATCCTCATCCTTGTGCAAGGACACCGCTCGTGCAAGGACCCCATCGTGCAAGGTCCCCTCGTTCTCATGAAAGGACCTCCCTTGTCCTCGTGTAAGGACCCTACTTGTCCTCGTGCAAAGACCCCCCTCGTGCAAGACCCCCTTGTTTTAATGCAAGGACCCCCCTCGTCCTCGTACAAGGGACTTCCTCGTGCACGGACCCCACTTGTCCTCGTGCAAGGACCCCACTTGTCCTCGTGCAAGGACCCCCTCGTGCAAGGACCCCCTCGTGCAAGGCTCCCTCGTTCTCGTTAAAGGACCTCCCTCATCCTCGTGCAAGGACCCTCGTCGTGCGAGGACACTCCTCGTCCTTGTGCAAAGACAACCGCGTTCTTGTGCAAGGACCTTCCCATCCTCGTGCAAGGCTCCCATCGTCCTCGAGCAAGGCCCCATCATCCTCATTGAAGGACCCCGTCGTGCAAGGCCCCCCTCGTCCTCGTGCAAGGACCCCCTCGTTCTTGTGCAAGGACCTTCCCCATCCTCGTGCAAAGCTCCCATCGTCCTCGAGCAAGGCCCCACCTTCCTCGTGCAAGGACCCCCTCGTGCAAGGACCCCCTCGTTCTTGTGCAAGGACCTTCTCCATCCTCGTGCAAGGCTCCCATCGTCCCCGTACAAGGCCCCATCGTCTTCGTGCAAGGCCCCATCGTCCTCGTAGAAGGACCCCGTCGTGCAACGCCCCCCTATTCCTAGTGCAAGGACCCCCTCGTTCTTGTGCAAGGACCTTCCCCATCCTCGTGCAAGGCTCCCATCGTACTCGAGCAAGGCCCCATCGTCCTCGTGTAAGGCCCCGTCGTGCAAGGCCCCACTCGTCCTTGTGCAAGGACCCCCTCGTTCTTGTGCAAGGTCATTCCCCATCCTCGTGCAAGGATCCTCCTCGTGCGAGGACACCCCTCGTGCAAGGACCCCCCTCGTCCCCGTGCAAGGACCGCACTTGTCCTCGTGCAAGGACCCCCTCGTCCTTGTGCAAGGACCCCCCTCGTGCAAGGACACCCTCTTCGTAGTGCAAGGACATCCTCTTCCTCGTGAAAGGACCCCCCTTGCCCTCGTGCAAGAGCCCCCTCGTCCACGTGCAAGCCCCCCATGTCCTCGTGCAAGCCCCCCTAATCATAGTGCAAGGTCCCCCTAATCCTCGTGCAAGGCCCCCCTTGCCATCGTTCAAGCCCCCCCCTAGTGCAAGAACACCCCTCGTTCTCGTACAAGGACTCCCTCATCCTTGATCAAAGAGCCTCCTCGTTCAAGGACCCCGTCGTGCAAGGCCCCCTCGTTCTCATGCAAGGACCCCCGTAGTCCTCGTGCAAGGACCACCCCTAGTGCAAGCCCCTCGTCCTCGTGCAAGGCCCTCGTCCTCGTGCAAGGCCCCCATCGTCCTCGTGCAAGGACCCATCGTCCTCGTGCAAGGGCCCCGTCGTGCAAGGCCCCCTCGTTCTTATGCAAGGACCTCCCCGATCCTCGTGCAAGGACCCTCCGCGTGCGAGGACACCCCTCATGCAAGGACCCCCCTCATCCTGGTTTCAAACACCCTCCTCGTGCAAGGACCCCGTCGTAAAAGCCCCCTCATTCTCATGCAAGGACTCCCCTCGTCCTCATGCAAGGCCCCCTCGTACTCGTACAAGGCCCTATCGTCCTCGTGCAAGGACCCCATCGTCCTCGTGTAAGGACCCCGTCGTGCAAGACCCCTCGTCCTTCTGCAAGGACCCCCTCGTTCTTGTGCAAGGACCTTCCCCATCCTCGTGCAAGGCTCCCGTCGTCCTCGAGCAAGGCCTCATCGTCCTCGTGCAAGGACCTCGTCGTGGAAGCCCCCCTCGTCCTCGTGCAAGGACCCCCTCGTTCTTGTGCAAGGACCTTCCCCATCCTCGTGCGAGGACCCTCCTCGTGCGAGGACACCCCTCGTGCAAGGATCCCCCTTGTCCTCGTGCAAGGACCTCCTCGTTGTCGTGCAAGGATTCCCCTCGTGCAAGAACCCCCTTTGGCCTCATGGAAGGACCCTCCTCGTGCAATGACACCCCTCGTCCTCATGGAAGGACATCCTCGTCCTTGTGCAAGGACACCCCTCGTGCAAGGACCCCCCTCGTGCAAGGTCCCCTCGTTCTCATGCAAGGACCTCCCTTGTCCTTGTGCAAGGACCCTACTTGTTCTCGTGCAAAGACCCCCCTCGTGCAAGAACCCCTTGTTTTAATGCAAGGACCACCCTCGTCCTCGTACAAGGGACTTCCTCGTGCACGGACCCCACTTGTCCTCGTGCAAGGACCCCACTTGTCCTCGTGCAAGGACCCCCCTCGTGCAAGGACACCCTCGTGCAAGGCTCCCACGTTCTCGTTAAAGGACCTCCCTCATCCTCGTGCAAGGATCCCCTCGTCCTCGTGCAAGGACCCTCCTCGTGCGAGGACACTCCTCGTCCTTGTGCAAAGACAACTGCGTTCTTGTGCAAGGACCTTCCCATCCTCGTGCAAGGCTCCCATCGTCCTCATTGAAGGACCCCGTCGTGTAAGGCCCCCCTCGTCCTCTTGCAAGGACCCCCTCGTTCTTGTGCAAGGACCTTCCCCATCCTCGTGCAAAGCTCTCATCGTCCTCGAGCAAGGCCCCATCGTCCTCGTGCAAGGACCCCCTCGTGCAAGGACCCCCTCGTTCTTGTGCAAGGACCTTCTCCATCCTCGTGCAAGGCTCCCATCGTCCCCGTACAAGGCCCAATCGTCTTCGTGCAAGGCCCCATCGTCCTCGTGCAAGGACCCCGTCGTGCAAGGCCCCCCTATTCCTAGTGCAAGGACCCCCTCGTTCTTGTGCAAAGACCTTCCCCATCCTCGTGCAAGGCTCCCATCATCCTCGAGCAAGGCCCCATCGTCCTCGTGCAAGGACCCCGTCGTGCAAGGCTCCCCTCGTCCTTGTACAAGGACCCCCTCGTTCTTGTGCAAGGACCTTCCCCATCCTCGTGCAAGGATCCTCCTCCTGCAAGGACACCCCTCGTGCAAGGACCCCCCTCGTCCCCGTGCAAGGACCGCACTTGTCCTCGTGCAAGGACCCCCTCGTCCTTGTGCAAGGACCCCCCTCGTGCAAGGACACCCTCTTCGTAGTGCAAGGACCCCCTCTTCCTCGTGAAAGGAACCCCCTTTGCCCTCGTGCAAGAGCCCCCTCGTCCACGTGCAAGCCCCCCATGTCCTCCTGCAAGCCCCCCTAATCATCGTGCAAGGTCCCCCTAATCCTCGTGCAAGGTCCCCTTGCCATCGTTCAAGGCCCCCCCTAGTGCAAGAACACCCCTCGTTCTCGTACAAGGACCCCCTCAAACTTGTTCAAAGAGCCTCCTCGTTCAAGGACCCCGTCGTGCAAGGCCCCCTCGTTCTCATGCCTCCTCATTCTCATGCAAGGACCCCCTCGTCCTCGTGCAAGGGACTTCCTCGTGCAAGGACCCCCCTCGTCCTCGTGCAAGGGACTTCCTCGTGCACGGACCCCACTTGTCCTCGTGCAAGGACCCCACTTGTCCTCGTGCAAGGACCCCCCTCGTGCAAGGACACCCTCGTGCAAAGCTCCCTCGTTCTCGTTAAAGGACCTCCCTCATACTTGTGCAAGGATCCCCTCGTCCTCGTGCAAGGACACCCCTCGTCCTTGTGCAAAGACACCCCCGTTCTTGTGCAAGGACCTTCCCATCCTCGTGTTAGGCTCCCATCGTCCTCGAGCAAGGCCCCATCGTCCTCGTGCAAGGACCCCGTCGTGCAAGGCCCCTTTCGTCCTCGTGCAAGGACCCCCTCGTTCGTGTGCAAGGACCTTCTCCATCCTCGTGCAAGGCTCCCATCGTACCCGTACAAGGCCCCATCGTCTTCGTGCAAGGCCCCATCGTCCTCGTGCAAGGCCCCCGTCGTGCAAGGCCCCCCTATTCCTAGTGCAAGGACCCCCTCGTTCTTGTGCAAGGACCTTCCCCATCCTCGTGCAAGGCTCCCATCGTCCTCGAGCAAGGCCCCATCGTCCTCGTGCAAGGACCCCGTCGTACAAGGCCCCCCTCGTCCGTGTGCAAGGACCCCCTCGTACTTGTGCAAGGATCTTCCCCATCCTCGTGCAAGAGTCCTCCTTGTGCGAGGACACCCCTCGTGCAAGGACCTCCCTCGTCCCCGTGCAAGGGATTGCCTCGTGCAAGAACCGCACTTGTCCTCGTGCAAGGACCCCTCGTCCTTGTGCAAGGACCCCCCTCGTGCAAGGACACCCTCTTCGTAGTGCAAGGACCCCCTCTTCCTCGTGAAAGGACCCCCCTTGCCCTCGTGCAAGAGCCCCCTCGTCCTCGTGCAAGCCCCCCACGTCCTCGTGCAAGCCCCCAATCATCGTGCAAGGTCTCCCTAATCCTCGTGCAAGGACCCACTCCTCCTCGTGCAAGGCCCCCCTTGCCCTCGTTCAAGGCCCCCCCTAGTGCAAGAACACCCCTCGTTCTCGTACAAGGACCCCCTCATCCTTGTTCAAAGAGCCTTCTCGTGCAAGGACCCCGTCGTGCAAGGCCCCCTCGTTGTCATGCAAGGACCCCCGTAGTCCTCGTGCAAGGGCCCCGTCGTGCAAGGCCTTCTCGTTCTTGTGCAAGGACCTCCCCCATCCTCGTGCAAGGACCCTCCGCGTGCGAGGATACCCCTCATGCAAGGACCCTCCTCATCCTTGTTCAAACACCCTCCTCGTGCAAGGACCCCGTCGTAAAAGCCCCCTCATTCTCATGCAAGGACCCCCCTCGTCCTCGTGCAAGGCCCCCTCGTTGTCGTACAAGGCCCTATCGTCCTCGTGCAAGGACCCCGTCGTGCAAGGTCCCCCTATTCCTAGTGCAAGGACCCCCTCGTTCTTGTGCAAGGACCTCCCTCATCCTCGTGCGAGGACCCTCCTCTTGCGAGGACACCCCTCGTGCAAGGAACCCCATTTGTCCTCGTGCAAGGACCTCCTCGTTGTCGTGCAAGGATCCCCCTCGTGGAAGGACCCCCTTCGGCCTCATGTAAGGACCCTCCTCGTGCAATGACACCCCTCTTCCTCTTGCAAGGACACCCCTCGTGCAAGGACCCCCCTCGTGCAAGGTCCCCTCGTTCTCATGCAAGGACCTCCCGTGTCCTCGTGCAAAGACCCCCCTCGTCCTCGTGCAAAGACCCCCCTCGTGCAAGACCCCCTTGTTTTAATGCAAGGAACCCCCTCGTCCTCGTGCAAGGGACTTCCTCGTGCAAGGACCCCACCTGTCCTCGTGCAAGGACCCCACTTGTCCTCGTGCAAGGACCCCCTCGTGCAAGGACACCCTCGTGCAAGGTTCCCTCGTTCTCGTTAAAGGACCTCCCTCATCCTCGTGCAAGCATCCCATCATCCTCGTGCAAGGACCCCGTCGTGCAAGGCCCCCTCGTCCTCGTGCAAGGACCCCCTCTTTCTTGTGCAAGGACCTTCTACATCCTCGTGCAAGGCTCACATCGTCCTTGTACAAGGCCCCATCGCCTTCTTGCAAGGCCCCATCGTCCTCGTTCAAGGACACCGTCGTGCAAGGCCCCCCTCCTCCTCGTGCAAGCCCCCCCTCGTTCTTGTGCAAGGACCTTCCCCATCCTCGTGCAAGGCTCCCATCGTCCTCGAGCAAGGCCCCATCGTCCTCGTGCAAGGACCCTGTCGTGCAAGGCCCCCCTCGTACTTGTGCAAGGACCCCCTCGTTCTTGTGCAAGAATCTTCCCCATCCTCGTGCAAGGATCCTCCTCGTGCGAGGACACCCCTCGTTCTCGTGCAAGGACACCCTCGTTCTTGTGCAAGGACTTTCCCCATCCTCGTGCAAGGCTCCCGTCGTCATCGAGAAAGGCCCCATCGTCCTCGTTGAAGGACCCCGTCGTGCAAGGCCCCCCTCGTCCTCGTGCAAGGACCCCCTCGTTCTTGTGCAAGAACCTTCCCCATCCTCGTGCAAGGCTCCCATTGTCCTCGTACAAGGCCCTATCGTCCTCGCGCAAGGACTCCATCGTCCTCGTGCAAGGACCTCCCTCGTCCAAGGACACCCTCGTGCAAGACTCCCTCTTTCTCGTTAAAGGACCTCCCTCATCCTCGTGCAAGGATCCCCTCGACCTCGTGCAAGGAACCTGCTCGTGCGAGGACACCCCTCGTGCAAGGACCCCCCTTGTCCTCGTGCAAGGAACTCCTCGAGCAAGGACCACCCTTGCCCTCGTCCAAGAGCCCACTCGTCCTCGTGCAAGGACCCCCTCGTCCTCGTGCAAGGCCCCCGACGTGCAAGGCCCTCCAGTTCTCATGCAAGGACCCCCCACGTCCTCGTGCAAGGACTACCCCTCGTGCAAGGTCCCCCTCTTCCTAGTGCAAGGACCCCCACTTCCTCGTGCAAGGACCGCCTCGTTCTTGTGCAAGGACCTCCCTCATAATCGTGTGAGGACACCCCTCGTCCTCGTGCAAGGACACACTCGTTCTTGTGCAAGGACCTTCCCCATCCTCGTGCAAGGCTCCCATCGTCCTCGAGCAAGGCCCCATCGTCCTCGTTGAAGGACCCCGTCGTGCAAGGACCCCCTCGTCCTCGTGCAAGGACCCCCTCGTTCTTGTGCAAGGACCTTCCCCATCCTCGTTCAAGGTTCCCATCATACTCGAGCAAGGCCCCATCGTCCTCGTGCAAGGACCCCGTCGTGCAAGGCCCCCCTCGTCCTCGTGCAAGGACCCCCTCGTTCTTGTGCAAGGAACTTCTCCATCCTCGTGCAAGTCTCCCATCGTCCTCGTACAAGGCCCTATCGTCCTCGTGCAAGGACCCCATCGTCCTCGTGCAAGGACCCCCCTTGTCCTCGTGCAAGGACCTCCTCGTTGTCGTGCAAGGATCCCCCTCGTGCAAGAACCCCCTTCGGCCTCATAGAAGGACCCTCCTCGTGCAATGACACCTCTCGTCCTCGTGCAAGGACACCCTCGTGCAATAACCCTTCATTCTAGTGCAAGGACCTCCTCGTCCTCGTGCAAGGGAGTTCCTCGTGCAAGGAACCCACTTGTACTCGTGCAAGGACCCCCCTCGTCCAAGGACACCCTCGTGCAAGACTCCCTCGTTCTCGTTAAAGGACCTCCCTCATCCTCGTGCAAGGATCCCCTCGTCCTCGTGCAAGGACCCTCCTCGTGCGAGGACACCCCTCGTGCAAGGACCCCCCTCGTCCTCGTGCAAGGAACTCCTCGAGCAAGGACCACCCTTGCCCTCGTCCAAGAGCCCGCTCGTCCTCGTGCAAGGACCCCCTCGTCCTCGTGCAAGGCCCCCGTCGTGCAAGGCCCTCCAGTTCTCATGCAAGGACCCCCCATGTCCTCGTGCAAGGACTACCCCTCGTGCAAGGTCCCCCTCTTCCTAGTGCAAGGACCCCCACTTCCTCGTGCAAGGACCCCCTCGTTCTTGTGCAAGGACCTCCCTAATCCTCTTGCGAGGACCCTCCTCGTGCGAGGACACCCCTCGTGCAAGGAACCCCTTTTGTCCTCGTGCAAGGACCTCCTCGTTGTCGTGCAAGGATCCCCCTCGTGCAAGAACCCCCTTCGGCGTCATGGAAGGACCCTCCTCGTGCAATGACACCCTCGTCCTCGTGCAAGGACACCCTCGTGCAAGAACCCCTAATTCTCGTGCAAGGACCTCCTCGTCCTTGTGCAAAGACACCCTCGTTCTTGTGCAAGGACCTTCCCGTCTTCGTGCAAGGCCCCCATCGTCCTCGTGCAAGGCCCCATAGTCCTCGTGCAAGGGCCCCGTCGTGCAAGCCCCCATCGTCCTCGTGCAAGGACCCATCGTACTCGTGCAAGGGCCCCGTCGTGCAAGCCCCCCTCGTTCTTGTGCAAGGACCTCCCCCATCCTCGTGCAAGGACCCTCCGCGTGCGAGGACACCCCTCGTGCAAGGACCCCCCTCATCCTTGTTCAAACACCCTCCTCGTGCAAGGACCCCATCGTAAAAGCCTCCTCATTCTCATGCAAGGACCCCCCTCGTCCTCGTGCAAGGGACTTCCTCGTGCACGGACCCCACTTGTCCTCGTGCAAGGACCCCACTTGTCCTCGTGCAAGGACCCCCCTCGTGCAAGGACACCCTCGTGCAAGGCTCCGTCGTTCTCGTTAAAGGACCTCCCTCATCCTTGTGCAAGGATCCCCTCGTCCTCGTGCAAGGACCCTCCTCGTGCGAGGACACCCCTCGTCCTTGTGCAAAGACACCCTCGTTCTTGTGCAAGGACCTTCCCGTCCTCGTGCAAGGCTCCCATCGTCCTTGAGCAAGGCCCCATCGTCCTCGTTGAAGGACCCCGTCGTGCAAGGCACCCCTCGTCCTCGTGCAAGGACCCCCTCGTTCTTGTCCAAGGACCTTCCCCATCCTCGTGCAAAGCTCCCATCGTCCTCGAGCAAGGCCTATTCGTCCTCGTGCAAGGACCCCGTCGTGCAACGCCCCCCTCGTTTTCGTGCAAGGACCCCCTCGTTCGTGTGCAAGGACCTTCTCCATCCTCGTGCAAGGCTCCCATCGTCCCCGTACAAGGCCCCATTGTCTTCGTGCAAGGCCCCATCGTCCTCGTGCAAGGGCCCCGTCGTGCAAGCCCCCCTCGTTCTTGTGCAAGGACCTCCCCCATCCTCGTGCAAGGACCTTCCGCGTGCGAGAATACCCCTCATGCAAGGATCCTCCTCATCCTTGTTCAAACACCCTCCTCGTGCAAGGACCCCGTTGTAAAAGCCCCCTCATTCTCATGCAAGGACCCCCCTCGTCCTCGTACAAGGCCCTATCGTCCTCGTGCAAGGACCCCGTCGTGCAAGGTCCCCCTATTCCTAGTGCAAGGACCCCCTCGTTCTTGTGCAAGGACCTCCCTCATCCTCGTGCGAGGACCCTCCTCTTGCGAGGACACCCCTCGTGCAAGGAACCCCATTTGTCCTCGTGCAAGGACCTTCTCGTTGTCGTGCAAGGATCCCCCTCGTGCAAGGACCCCCTTCGGCCTCATGGAAGGACCCTCCTCGTGCAATGACACCCCTCGTCCTCTTGCAAGGACACCCCTCGTGCAAGGACCCCCTCGTGCAAGGTCCCCTCGTTCTCATGCAAGGACCTCCCTTGTCCTCGTGCAAAGACCCCCCTCGTCCTCGTGCAAAGACCCCCCTCGTGCAAGACCCCCTTGTTTTAATGCAAGGAACCCCCTCGTCCTCGTGCAAGGGACTTCCTCGTGCAAGGACCCCACTTGTCCTCGTGCAAGGACCCCACTTGTCCTCGTGCAAGGACCCCCCTCGTGCAAGGACACCCTCGTGCAAGGTTCCCTCGTTCTCGTTAAAGGACCTCCCTCATCCTCGTGCAAGCATCCCATCGTCCTCGTGCAAGGACCCCGTCGTGCAAGCCCCCCTCGTCCTCGTGCAAGGACCCCCTCTTTCTTGTGCAAGGACCTTCTACATCCTTGTGCAAGGCTCCCATCGTCCTCGTACAAGGCCCCATCGTCTTCTTGCAAGGCCCCATCGTCCTCGTGCAAGGACACCGTCGTGCAAGGCCCCCCTCCTCCTCGTGCAAGGCCCCCCTCGTTCTTGTGCAAGGACCTTCTTCATCCTCGTGCAAGGCTCCTATCGTCCTCGAGCAAGGCCCTATCGTCCTCGTGCAAGGACCCTGTCGTGCAAGGCCCCCCTCGTACTTGTGCAAGGACCCCCTCGTTCTTGTGCAAGGACCTTCCCCATCCTCGTGCAAGGATCCTCCTCGTGCGAGGATACCCCTCGTGCAAGGACCCCCCTCGTCCCCGTGCAAGGGACTTCCTCGTGCAAGGACCGCACTTGTCCTCGTGCAAGGACCCCCTCGTCCTTGTGCAAGGACCCCCCTCGTGCAAGGACACCCTCTCCCTAGTGCAAGGACACCCTCTCCCAAGTGCAAGGACCCCCTCTTTCTCGTGAAAGGACCCCCCTTGCCCTCGTGCAAGAGCCCCCTCGTCCTCGTGCAAGCCCCCCCATGTCCTCGTGCAAGCCCCCCCCAAATCATCGTGCAAGGTCCCCCTAATCCTCGTGCAAGGACCCCCTCTGCCTCGTGCAAGGCCCCCCTTGCCCTCGTTCATGGCCCCCCCTAGTGCAAGAACACCCCTCGTTCTCGTACAAGGACCCCCTCATCCTTGTTCAAAGAGCCTCCTCGTGCAAGGACCCCGTCGTGCAAGGACCCCACTTGTCCTCGTGCAAGGACCCCACTTGTCCTCGTGCAAGGACCCCCCTCGTGCAAGGACACCCTCGTGCAAGGTTCCCTCGTTCTCATTAAAGGACCTCCCTCATCCTCGTGCAAGCATCCCATCGTCCTCGTGCAAGGACCCCGTCGTGCAAGGCCCCCTCGTCCTCGAGCAAGGACCCCCTCTTTCTTGTGCAAGGACCTTCTACATCCTCGTGCAAGGCTCCCATCGTCCTCGTACAAGGCCCCATCGCCTTCTTGCAAGGCCCCATCGTCCTCGTTCAAGGACACCGTCGTGCAAGGCACCCCTCCTCCTCGTGCAAGGCCCCCCTCGTTCTTGTGCAAGGACCTTCCCCATCCTCGTGCAAGGCTCCCATCGTCCTCGAGCAAGGCCCCATCGTCCTCGTGCAAGGACCCTGTCGTGCAAGGCCCCCCTCGTACTTGTGCAAGGACCCCCTCGTTCGTGTGCAAGGACCTTCCCCATCCTCGTGCAAGGATCCTCCTCGTGCGAGGACACCCCTCGTGCAAGGACCCCACTCGTCCCCGTGCAAGGGACCTCCTCGTGCAAGGACCGCACTTGTCCTCGTGCAAGGACCCCCTCGTCCTTGTGCAATGACCCCCCTCGTGCAAGGACACCCTCTCCCTAGTGCAAGGACCCCCTCTTTCTCGTGAAAGGACCCCCCTTGCCCTCGTGCAAGAGCCCCCTCGTCCTCGTGCAAGCCCCCCATGTCCTCGTGCAAGCCCCCCCAAATCATCGTGCAAGGTCCCCCTAATCCTCGTGCAAGGACACCCTCTTCCTCGTGCAAGGCCCCCCTTGCCCTTGTTCATGGCCCCCCCTAGTGCAAGAACACCCCTCTTTCTCGTACAAGGACCCCCTCATCCTTGTTCAAAGAGCCTCCTCGTGCAACGACCCCGTCGTGCAAGGCCCCCTCGTTCTCATGCAAGGACCCCCGTAGTCCTCGTGCAAGGACCACCCCTAGTGCAAGCCCCCTCCTCCTCGTGCAAGGCCCCCATCGTCCTCGTGCAAGGAACCATCGTCCTCGTGCAAGGGCCCCGTCGTGCAAGCCCCCCTCGTTCTTGTGCAAGGACCTCCCCCATCTTCGTGCAAGGACCCTCCGCGTGCGAGGACACCCCTCGTGCAAGGACCCCCCTAATCCTTGTTCAAACACCCTCCTCGTGCAAGGACCCCGTCGTAAAAGCCTCCTCATTCTCATGCAAGGACCCCCTCGTCCTCGTGCAAGGGAATTCCTCGTGCAAGGACCCCCCTCGTCCTCGTGCAAGGGACTTCCTCGTGCACGGACACCACTTGTCCTCGTGCAAGGACCCCACTTGTCCTCCTGCAAGGACCCCCCTCGTGCAAGGACACCCTCGTGCAAGGCTCCCTCGTTCTCGTTAAAGGACCTCCCTCATCCTTGTGCAAGGATCCCCTCGTCCTCGTGCAAGGACCCTCCTCGTGCGAGGACACCCCTCGTCCTTGTGCAAAGACACCCTCGTTCTTGTGCAAGGACCTTCCCATCCTCGTGCAAGGCTCCCATCGTCCTCGAGCAAGGCCCCATCGTCCTCGTTGAAGGCCCCCGTCGTGCAAGGCCCCCCTCGTCCTCGTGCAAGGACCCCCTCGTTCTTGTGCAAGGACCTTCCCCATCCTCGTGCAAAGCTCCCATCGTCGTCGAGCAAGGCCCCATCGTCCTCGTGCAAGGACCCCATCGTGGAAGGCCCCTTTCGTCCTCGTGCAAGGACCCGTCGTTCGTGTGCAAGGACCTTCTCCATCCTCGTGCAAGTCTCCCATCGCCCCCGTACAAGGCTCCCATCGTCTTCGTGCAAGGCCCCATCGTCCTCTTTCAAGGAACCCGTCGTGCAAGGCCCCCTATTCCTAGTGCAAGGACCCCCTCGTTCTTGTGCAAGGACCTTCCCCATCCTCGTGCAAGGCTCCCATCGTCCTTGAGCAAGGCCCCATCGTCCTCGTTGAAGGACCCCGTCGTGCAAGGCACCCCTCGTCCTCGTGCAAGGACCCCCTCGTTCTTGTCCAAGGACCTTCCCCATCCTCGTGCAAAGCTCCCATCGTCCTCGAGCAAGGCCTATTCGTCCTCGTGCAAGGACCCCGTCGTGCAACGCCCCCCTCGTTTTCGTGCAAGGACCCCCTCGTTCGTGTGCAAGGACCTTCTCCATCCTCGTGCAAGGCTCCCATCGTCCCCGTACAAGGCCCCATTGTCTTCGTGCAAGGCCCCATCGTCCTCGTGCAAGGGCCCCGTCGTGCAAGCCCCCCTCGTTCTTGTGCAAGGACCTCCCCCATCCTCGTGCAAGGACCTTCCGCGTGCGAGAATACCCCTCATGCAAGGATCCTCCTCATCCTTGTTCAAACACCCTCCTCGTGCAAGGACCCCGTTGTAAAAGCCCCCTCATTCTCATGCAAGGACCCCCCTCGTCCTCGTACAAGGCCCTATCGTCCTCGTGCAAGGACCCCGTCGTGCAAGGTCCCCCTATTCCTAGTGCAAGGACCCCCTCGTTCTTGTGCAAGGACCTCCCTCATCCTCGTGCGAGGACCCTCCTCTTGCGAGGACACCCCTCGTGCAAGGAACCCCATTTGTCCTCGTGCAAGGACCTTCTCGTTGTCGTGCAAGGATCCCCCTCGTGCAAGGACCCCCTTCGGCCTCATGGAAGGACCCTCCTCGTGCAATGACACCCCTCGTCCTCTTGCAAGGACACCCCTCGTGCAAGGACCCCCTCGTGCAAGGTCCCCTCGTTCTCATGCAAGGACCTCCCTTGTCCTCGTGCAAAGACCCCCCTCGTCCTCGTGCAAAGACCCCCCTCGTGCAAGACCCCCTTGTTTTAATGCAAGGAACCCCCTCGTCCTCGTGCAAGGGACTTCCTCGTGCAAGGACCCCACTTGTCCTCGTGCAAGGACCCCACTTGTCCTCGTGCAAGGACCCCCCTCGTGCAAGGACACCCTCGTGCAAGGTTCCCTCGTTCTCGTTAAAGGACCTCCCTCATCCTCGTGCAAGCATCCCATCGTCCTCGTGCAAGGACCCCGTCGTGCAAGCCCCCCTCGTCCTCGTGCAAGGACCCCCTCTTTCTTGTGCAAGGACCTTCTACATCCTCGTGCAAGGCTCCCATCGTCCTCGTACAAGGCCCCATCGTCTTCTTGCAAGGCCCCATCGTCCTCGTGCAAGGACACCGTCGTGCAAGGCCCCCCTCCTCCTCGTGCAAGGCCCCCCTCGTTCTTGTGCAAGGACCTTCTTCATCCTCGTGCAAGGCTCCTATCGTCCTCGAGCAAGGCCCTATCGTCCTCGTGCAAGGACCCTGTCGTGCAAGGCCCCCCTCGTACTTGTGCAAGGACCCCCTCGTTCTTGTGCAAGGACCTTCCCCATCCTCGTGCAAGGATCCTCCTCGTGCGAGGATACCCCTCGTGCAAGGACCCCCCTCGTCCCCGTGCAAGGGACTTCCTCGTGCAAGGACCGCACTTGTCCTCGTGCAAGGACCCCCTCGTCCTTGTGCAAGGACCCCCCTCGTGCAAGGACACCCTCTC
Organism: Dromococcyx pavoninus; assembly: GCA_033558185.1. NCBI lineage: Eukaryota > Metazoa > Chordata > Aves > Cuculiformes > Neomorphidae > Dromococcyx > Dromococcyx pavoninus. Next base: position 206,124 of record JAUMJL010001320.1, on the reverse strand, counting down.
CCTAGTGCAAGGACACCCTCTCCCAAGTGCAAGGACCCCCTCTTTCTCGTGAAAGGACCCCCCTTGCCCTCGTGCAAGAGCCCCCTCGTCCTCGTGCAAGCCCCCCCATGTCCTCGTGCAAGCCCCCCCCAAATCATCGTGCAAGGTCCCCCTAATCCTCGTGCAAGGACCCCCTCTGCCTCGTGCAAGGCCCCCCTTGCCCTCGTTCATGGCCCCCCCTAGTGCAAGAACACCCCTCGTTCTCGTACAAGGACCCCCTCATCCTTGTTCAAAGAGCCTCCTCGTGCAAGGACCCCGTCGTGCAAGGACCCCACTTGTCCTCGTGCAAGGACCCCACTTGTCCTCGTGCAAGGACCCCCCTCGTGCAAGGACACCCTCGTGCAAGGTTCCCTCGTTCTCATTAAAGGACCTCCCTCATCCTCGTGCAAGCATCCCATCGTCCTCGTGCAAGGACCCCGTCGTGCAAGGCCCCCTCGTCCTCGAGCAAGGACCCCCTCTTTCTTGTGCAAGGACCTTCTACATCCTCGTGCAAGGCTCCCATCGTCCTCGTACAAGGCCCCATCGCCTTCTTGCAAGGCCCCATCGTCCTCGTTCAAGGACACCGTCGTGCAAGGCACCCCTCCTCCTCGTGCAAGGCCCCCCTCGTTCTTGTGCAAGGACCTTCCCCATCCTCGTGCAAGGCTCCCATCGTCCTCGAGCAAGGCCCCATCGTCCTCGTGCAAGGACCCTGTCGTGCAAGGCCCCCCTCGTACTTGTGCAAGGACCCCCTCGTTCGTGTGCAAGGACCTTCCCCATCCTCGTGGAAGGATCCTCCTCGTGCGAGGACACCCCTCGTGCAAGGACCCCACTCGTCCCCGTGCAAGGGACCTCCTCGTGCAAGGACCGCACTTGTCCTCGTGCAAGGACCCCCTCGTCCTTGTGCAATGACCCCCCTCGTGCAAGGACACCCTCTCCCTAGTGCAAGGACCCCCTCTTTCTCGTGAAAGGACCCCCCTTGCCCTCGTGCAAGAGCCCCCTCGTCCTCGTGCAAGCCCCCCATGTCCTCGTGCAAGCCCCCCCAAATCATCGTGCAAGGTCCCCCTAATCCTCGTGCAAGGACACCCTCTTCCTCGTGCAAGGCCCCCCTTGCCCTTGTTCATGGCCCCCCCTAGTGCAAGAACACCCCTCTTTCTCGTACAAGGACCCCCTCATCCTTGTTCAAAGAGCCTCCTCGTGCAACGACCCCGTCGTGCAAGGCCCCCTCGTTCTCATGCAAGGACCCCCGTAGTCCTCGTGCAAGGACCACCCCTAGTGCAAGCCCCCTCCTCCTCGTGCAAGGCCCCCATCGTCCTCGTGCAAGGAACCATCGTCCTCGTGCAAGGGCCCCGTCGTGCAAGCCCCCCTCGTTCTTGTGCAAGGACCTCCCCCATCTTCGTGCAAGGACCCTCCGCGTGCGAGGACACCCCTCGTGCAAGGACCCCCCTAATCCTTGTTCAAACACCCTCCTCGTGCAAGGACCCCGTCGTAAAAGCCTCCTCATTCTCATGCAAGGACCCCCTCGTCCTCGTGCAAGGGAATTCCTCGTGCAAGGACCCCCCTCGTCCTCGTGCAAGGGACTTCCTCGTGCACGGACACCACTTGTCCTCGTGCAAGGACCCCACTTGTCCTCCTGCAAGGACCCCCCTCGTGCAAGGACACCCTCGTGCAAGGCTCCCTCGTTCTCGTTAAAGGACCTCCCTCATCCTTGTGCAAGGATCCCCTCGTCCTCGTGCAAGGACCCTCCTCGTGCGAGGACACCCCTCGTCCTTGTGCAAAGACACCCTCGTTCTTGTGCAAGGACCTTCCCATCCTCGTGCAAGGCTCCCATCGTCCTCGAGCAAGGCCCCATCGTCCTCGTTGAAGGCCCCCGTCGTGCAAGGCCCCCCTCGTCCTCGTGCAAGGACCCCCTCGTTCTTGTGCAAGGACCTTCCCCATCCTCGTGCAAAGCTCCCATCGTCGTCGAGCAAGGCCCCATCGTCCTCGTGCAAGGACCCCATCGTGGAAGGCCCCTTTCGTCCTCGTGCAAGGACCCGTCGTTCGTGTGCAAGGACCTTCTCCATCCTCGTGCAAGGCTCCCATCGCCCCCGTACAAGGCTCCCATCGTCTTCGTGCAAGGCCCCATCGTCCTCTTTCAAGGAACCCGTCGTGCAAGGCCCCCTATTCCTAGTGCAAGGACCCCCTCGTTCTTGTGCAAGGACCTTCCCCATCCTCGTGCAAGGCTCCCATCGTCCTCGAGCAAGGCCCCATCGTCCTCGTGCAAGGACCCCGTCGTACAAGGCCCCCCTCGTCCGTGTGCAAGGACCCCCTCGTACTTGTGCAAGGATCTTCCCCATCCTCGTGCAAGAGTCCTCCTTGTGCGAGGACACCCCTCGTGCAAGGACCTCCCTCGTCCCCGTGCAAGGGACTGCCTCGTGCAAGGACCGCACTTGTCCTCGTGCAAGGACCCCCTCGTCCTTGTGCAAGGACCCCCCTCGTGCAAGGACACCCTCTCCCTAGTGCAAGGACCCCCTCTTTCTCGTGAAAGGACCCCCCTTGCCCTCGTGCAAGAGCCCCCTCGTCCTCGTGCAAGCCCCCCATGTCCTCGTGCAAGCCCCCCCAAATCATCGTGCAAGGTCCCCCTAATCCTCGTGCAAGGACACCCTCTTCCTCGTGCAAGGCCCCCCTTGCCCTTGTTCATGGCCCCCCCTATTGCAAGAACACCCCTCTTTCTCGTACAAGGACCCCCTCATCCTTGTTCAAAGAGCCTCCTCGTGCAACGACCCCGTCGTGCAAGGCCCCCTCGTTCTCATGCAAGGACCCCCGTAGTCCTCGTGCAAGGACCACCCCTAGTGCAAGCCCCCTCCTCCTCGTGCAAGGCCCCCATCGTCCTCGTGCAAGGAACCATCGTCCTCGTGCAAGGGCCCCGTCGTGCAAGCCCCCCTCGTTCTTGTGCAAGGACCTCCCCCATCTTCGTGCAAGGACCCTCCGCGTGCGAGGACACCCCTCGTGCAAGGACCCCCCTAATCCTTGTTCAAACACCCTCCTCGTGCAAGGACCCCGTCGTAAAAGCCTCCTCATTCTCATGCAAGGACCCCCTCGTCCTCGTGCAAGGGAATTCCTCGTGCAAGGACCCCCCTCGTCCTCGTGCAAGGGACTTCCTCGTGCACGGACACCACTTGTCCTCGTGCAAGGACCCCACTTGTCCTCCTGCAAGGACCCCCCTCGTGCAAGGACACCCTCGTGCAAGGCTCCCTCGTTCTCGTTAAAGGACCTCCCTCATCCTTGTGCAAGGATCCCCTCGTCCTCGTGCAAGGACCCTCCTCGTGCGAGGACACCCCTCGTCCTTGTGCAAAGACACCCTCGTTCTTGTGCAAGGACCTTCCCATCCTCGTGCAAGGCTCCCATCGTCCTCGAGCAAGGCCCCATCGTCCTCGTTGAAGGCCCCCGTCGTGCAAGGCCCCCCTCGTCCTCGTGCAAGGACCCCCTCGTTCTTGTGCAAGGACCTTCCCCATCCTCGTGCAAAGCTCCCATCGTCGTCGAGCAAGGCCCCATCGTCCTCGTGCAAGGACCCCATCGTGGAAGGCCCCTTTCGTCCTCGTGCAAGGACCCGTCGTTCGTGTGCAAGGACCTTCTCCATCCTCGTGCAAGGCTCCCATCGCCCCCGTACAAGGCTCCCATCGTCTTCGTGCAAGGCCCCATCGTCCTCTTTCAAGGAACCCGTCGTGCAAGGCCCCCTATTCCTAGTGCAAGGACCCCCTCGTTCTTGTGCAAGGACCTTCCCCATCCTCGTGCAAGGCTCCCATCGTCCTCGAGCAAGGCCCCATCGTCCTCGTGCAAGGACCCCGTCGTACAAGGCCCCCCTCGTCCGTGTGCAAGGACCCCCTCGTACTTGTGCAAGGATCTTCCCCATCCTCGTGCAAGAGTCCTCCTTGTGCGAGGACACCCCTCGTGCAAGGACCTCCCTCGTCCCCGTGCAAGGGACTGCCTCGTGCAAGGACCGCACTTGTCCTCGTGCAAGGACCCCTCGTCCTTGTGCAAGGACCCCCCTCGTGCAAGGACACCCTCTTCGTAGTGCAAGGACCCCCTCTTCCTCGTGAAAGGACCCCCCTTGCCATCGTTCAAGGCCCCCCCTAGTGCAAGAACACCCCTCGTTCTCGTACAAGGACCCCCTCATCCTTGTTCAAAGAGCCTCCTCGTGCAAGGACCCCGTCGTGCAAGGCCCCCTCGCTCTCATGCAAGGACCCCCGTAGTCCTCGTGCAAGGACCACCCCTAGTGCAAGCCCCCTCGTCCTCGTGCAAGGCCCCCATCGTCCTCGTGCAAGGACCCATCGTCCTCGTGCAAGGGCCCCGTCGTGCAAGGCCTTCTCGTTCTTGTGCAAGGACCTCCCCCATCCTCGTGCAAGGACCCTCCGCGTGCGAGGATACCCCTCATGCAAGGACCCTCCTCATCCTTGTTCAAACACCCTCCTCGTGCAAGGACCCCGTCGTAAAAGCCCCTTCATTCTCATGCAAGGACCCCCCTCGTCCTCGTTCAAGGCCCCCTCGTCCTCGTACAAGGCCCTATCGTCCTCGTGCAAGAACCCCATCGTCCTCGTGCAAGGACCCCGTCGTGCAAGCCCCCTCGTCCCTTTGCAAGGACCCCCTCGTTCTTGTGCAAGGACCTTCCCCATCAGCGTGCAAGGCTCCCATCGTCCTCGAGCAAGGCCCCATCGTCCTTGTGCAAGGACCCCCCTCGTGCAAGGTCCCCCTATTCCTAGTGCAAGGACCCCCTCGTTCTTGTGCAAGGACCTCCCTCATCCTCGTGCGAGGACCCTCCTCTTGCGAGGACACCCCTCGTGCAAGGAACCCCATTTGTCCTCGTGCAAGGACCTTCTCGTTGTCGTGCAAGGATCCCCCTCGTGCAAGGACCCCCTTCGGCCTCATGGAAGGACCCTCCTCGTGCAATGACACCCCTCGTCCTCTTGCAAGGACACCCTCGTGCAAGAACCCCTAATTCTCGTGCAAGGACCTCCTCGTCCTTGTGCAAGGACACCCCTCGTGCAAGGACCCCCTCGTGCAAGGTCCCCTCGTTCTCATGCAAGGACCTCCCTTGTCCTCGTGCAAAGACGCCCCTCGTCCTCGTGCAAAGACCCCCCTCGTGCAAGACCCCCTTGTTTTAATGCAAGGACCCCCCTCGTCCTCGTGCAAGGGACTTCCTCGTGCAAGGACCCCACTTGTCCTCGTGCAAGGACCCCACTTGTCCTCGTGCAAGGACCCCCCTCGTCCAAGGACACCCTCGTGCGAGACTCCCTCGTTCTCGTTAAAGGACCTCCCTCATCCTCGTGCAAGGATCCCCTCGTCGTCGTGCAAGGACCCTCCTCGTGCGAGGACAACCCTCGTCCTCGTGCAAGGACACCCTCGTTCTTGTGCAAGGACTTTCCCCATCCTCGTGCAAGGCTCCCGTCGTCATCGAGCAAGGCCCCATCGTCCTCGTTGAAGGACCCCGTCGTGCAAGGCCCCCCTCGTCCTCGTGCAAGGACCCCCTCGTTCTTGTGCAAGAACCTTCCCCATCCTCGTGCAAGGCTCCCATTGTCCTCGTACAAGGCCCTATCGTCCTCGTGCAAGGACTCCATCGTCCTCGTGCAAGGACCTCCCTCGTCCAAGGACACCCTCGTGCAAGACTCCCTCTTTCTCGTTAAAGGACCTCCCTCATCCTCGTGCAAGGATCCCCTCGACCTCGTGCAAGGAACCTCCTCGTGCGAGGACACCCCTCGTGCAAGGACCCCCCTTGTCCTCGTGCAAGGAACTCCTCGAGCAAGGACCACCCTTGCCCTCGTCCAAGAGCCCACTCGTCCTCGTGCAAGGACCCCCTCGTCCTCGTGCAAGGCCCCCGTCGTGCAAGGCCCTCCAGTTCTCATGCAAGGACCCCCCACGTCCTCGTGCAAGGACTACCCCTCGTGCAAGGTCCCCCTCTTCCTAGTGCAAGGACCCCCACTTCCTCGTGCAAGGACCGCCTCGTTCTTGTGCAAGGACCTCCCTCATAATCGTGTGAGGACACCCCTCGTCCTCGTGCAAGGACACACTCGTTCTTGTGCAAGAACCTTCCCCATCCTCGTGCAAGGCTCCCATCGTCCTCGAGCAAGGCCCCATCGTCCTCGTTGAAGGATCCCGTCGTGCAAGGACCCCCTCGTCCTCGTGCAAGGACCCCCTCGTTCTTGTGCAAGGACCTTCCCCATCCTCGTTCAAGGTTCCCATCATACTCGAGCAAGGCCCCATCGTCCTCGTGCAAGGACCCCGTCGTGCAAGGCCCCCTCGTCCTCGTGCAAGGACCCCCTCGTTCTTGTGCAAGGAACTTCTCCATCCTCGTGCAAGTCTCCCATCGTCCTCATACAAGGCCCTATCGTCCTCGCGCAAGGACCCCATCGTCCTCGTGCAAGGACCCCCCTTGTCCTCGTGCAAGGACCTCCTCGTTGTCGTGCAAGGATCCCCCTCGTTCAAGAACCCCCTTCGGCCTCATAGAAGGACCCTCCTCGTGCAATGACACCTCTCGTCCTCGTGCAAGGACACCCTCGTGCAATAACCCTTCATTCTAGTGCAAGGACCTCCTCGTCCTCGTGCAAGGGACTTCCTCGTGCAAGGAACCCACTTGTACTCGTGCAAGGACCCCCCTCGTCCAAGGACACCCTCGTGCAAGACTCCCTCGTTCTCGTTAAAGGACCTCCCTCATCCTCGTGCAAGGATCCCCTCGTCCTCGTGCAAGGACCCTCCTCGTGCGAGGACACCCCTCGTGCAAGGACCCCCTTCGGCCTCATGGAAGGACCCTCCTCGTGCAATGACACCCCTCGTCCTCTTGCAAGGACACCCCTCGTGCAAGGACCCCCTCGTGCAAGGTCCCCTCGTTCTCATGCAAGGACCTCCCTTGTCCTCGTGCAAAGACCCCCCTCGTCCTCGTGCAAAGACCCCCCTCGTGCAAGACCCCCTTGTTTTAATGCAAGGAACCCCCTCGTCCTCGTGCAAGGGACTTCCTCGTGCAAGGACCCCACTTGTCCTCGTGCAAGGACCCCACTTGTCCTCGTGCAAGGACCCCCCTCGTGCAAGGACACCCTCGTGCAAGGTTCCCTCGTTCTCGTCAAAGGACCTCCCTCATCCTCGTGCAAGCATCCCATCGTCCTCGTGCAAGGACCCCGTCGTGCAAGCCCCCCTCGTCCTCGTGCAAGGACCCCCTCTTTCTTGTGCAAGGACCTTCTACATCCTCGTGCAAGGCTCCCATCGTCCTCGTACAAGGCCCCATCGTCTTCTTGCAAGGCCCCATCGTCCTCGTGCAAGGACACCGTCGTGCAAGGCCCCCCTCCTCCTCGTGCAAGGCCCCCCTCGTTCTTGTGCAAGGACCTTCTTCATCCTCGTGCAAGGCTCCTATCGTCCTCGAGCAAGGCCTTATCGTCCTCGTGCAAGGACCCTGTCGTGCAAGGCCCCCCTCGTACTTGTGCAAGGACCCCCTCGTTCTTGTGCAAGGACCTTCCCCATCCTCGTGCAAGGATCCTCCTCGTGCGAGGATACCCCTCGTGCAAGGACCCCCCTCGTCCCCGTGCAAGGGACTTCCTCGTGCAAGGACCGCACTTGTCCTCGTGCAAGGACCCCCTCGTCCTTGTGCAAGGACCCCCCTCGTGCAAGGACACCCTCTCCCTAGTGCAAGGACCCCCTCTTTCTCGTGAAAGGACCCCCCTTGCCCTCGTGCAAGAGCCCCCTCGTCCTCGTGCAAGCCCCCCATGTCCTCGTGCAAGCCCCCCCAAATCATCGTGCAAGGTCCCCCTAATCCTCGTGCAAGGACACCCTCTTCCTCGTGCAAGGCCCCCCTTGCCCTTGTTCATGGCCCCCCCTAGTGCAAGAACACCCCTTGTTCTCGTACAAGGACCCCCTCATCCTTGTTCAAAGAGCCTCCTCGTGCAAGGACCCCGTCGTGCAAGGCCCCCTCGTTCTCATGCAAGGACCCCCGTAGTCCTCGTGCAAGGACCACCCCTAGTGCAAGCCCCCTCCTCCTCGTGCAAGGCCCCCATCGTCCTCGTGCAAGGAACCATCGTCCTCGTGCAAGGGCCCCGTCGTGCAAGCCCCCCTCGTTCTTGTGCAAGGACCTCCCCCATCTTCGTGCAAGGACCCTCCGCGTGCGAGGACACCCCTCGTGCAAGGACCCCCCTAATCCTTGTTCAAACACCCTCCTCGTGCAAGGACCCCGTCGTAAAAGCCTCCTCATTCTCATGCAAGGACCCCCTCGTCTTCGTGCAAGGGACTTCCTCGTGCAAGGACCCCCCTCGTCCTCGTGCAAGGGACTTCCTCGTGCACGGACACCACTTGTCCTCGTGCAAGGACCCCACTTGTCCTCCTGCAAGGACCCCCCTCGTGCAAGGACACCCTCGTGCAAGGCTCCCTCGTTCTCGTTAAAGGACCTCCCTCATCCTTGTGCAAGGATCCCCTCGTCCTCGTGCAAGGACCCTCCTCGTGCGAGGACACCCCTCGTCCTTGTGCAAAGACACCCTCGTTCTTGTGCAAGGACCTTCCCATCCTCGTGCAAGGCTCCCATCGTCCTCGAGCAAGGCCCCATCGTCCTCGTTGAAGGCCCCCGTCGTGCAAGGCCCCCCTCGTCCTCGTGCAAGGACCCCCTCGTTCTTGTGCAAGGACCTTCCCCATCCTCGTGCAAAGCTCCCATCGTCGTCGAGCAAGGCCCCATCGTCCTCGTGCAAGGACCCCATCGTGCAAGGCCCCTTTCGTCCTCGTGCAAGGACCCCCTCGTTCGTGTGCAAGGACCTTCTCCATCCTCGTGCAAGGCTCCCATCGTCCCCGTACAAGGCCCCATCGTCTTCGTGCAAGGCCCCATCGTCCTCGTGCAAGGACCCCGTCGTGCAAGGCCCCCTATTCCTAGTGCAAGGACCCCCTCGTTCTTGTGCAAGGACCTTCCCCATCCTCGTGCAAGGCTCCCATCGTCCTCGAGCAAGGCCCCATCGTCCTCGTGCAAGGACCCCGTCGTACAAGGCCCCCCTCGTCCGTGTGCAAGGACCCCCTCGTACTTGTGCAAGGATCTTCCCCATCCTCGTGCAAGAGTCCTCCTTGTGCGAGGACACCCCTCGTGCAAGGACCTCCCTCGTCCCCGTGCAAGGGACTGCCTCGTGCAAGGACCGCACTTGTCCTCGTGCAAGGACCCCTCGTCCTTGTGCAAGGACCCCCTCGTGCAAGGACACCCTCTTCGTAGTGCAAGGACACCCTCTTCCTCGTGAAAGGACCCCCCTTGCCCTCGTGCAAGAGCCCCCTCGTCCTCGTGCAAGCCCCCGACGTCCTCGTGCAAGCCCCCCAATCATCGTGCAAGGTCTCCCTAATCCTCGTGCAAGGACCCACTCTTCCTCGTGCAAGGCCCCCCTTGCCATCGTTCAAGGCCCCCCCTAGTGCAAGAACACCCCTCGTTCTCGTACAAGGACCCCCTCATCCTTGTTCAAAGAGCCTCCTCGTGCAAGGACCCCGTCGTGCAAGGCCCCCTCGTTCTCATGCAAGGACCCCCGTAGTCCTCGTGCAAGGACCACCCCTAGTGCAAGCCCCCTCCTCCTCGTGCAAGGCCCCCATCGTCCTCGTGCAAGGAACCATCGTCCTCGTGCAAGGGCCCCGTCGTGCAAGCCCCCCTCGTTCTTGTGCAAGGACCTCCCCCATCTTCGTGCAAGGACCCTCCGCGTGCGAGGACACCCCTCGTGCAAGGACCCACCTAATCCTTGTTCAAACACCCTCCTCGTGCAAGGACCCCGTCGTAAAAGCCTCCTCATTCTCATGCAAGGACCCCCTCGTCTTCGTGCAAGGGACTTCCTCGTGCAAGGACCCCCCTCGTCCTCGTGCAAGGGACTTCCTCGTGCACGGACACCACTTGTCCTCGTGCAAGGACCCCACTTGTCCTCCTGCAAGGACCCCCCTCGTGCAAGGACACCCTCGTGCAAGGCTCCCTCGTTCTCGTTAAAGGACCTCCCTCATCCTTGTGCAAGGATCCCCTCGTCCTCGTGCAAGGACCCTCCTCGTGCGAGGACACCCCTCGTCCTTGTGCAAAGACACCCTCGTTCTTGTGCAAGGACCTTCCCATCCTCGTGCAAGGCTCCCATCGTCCTCGAGCAAGGCCCCATCGTCCTCGTTGAAGGCCCCCGTCGTGCAAGGCCCCCCTCGTCCTCGTGCAAGGACCCCCTCGTTCTTGTGCAAGGACCTTCCCCATCCTCGTGCAAAGCTCCCATCGTCGTCGAGCAAGGCCCCATCGTCCTCGTGCAAGGACCCCATCGTGCAAGGCCCCTTTCGTCCTCGTGCAAGGACCCCCTCGTTCGTGTGCAAGGACCTTCTCCATCCTCGTGCAAGGCTCCCATCGTCCCCGTACAAGGCCCCATCGTCTTCGTGCAAGGCCCCATCGTCCTCGTGCAAGGACCCCGTCGTGCAAGGCCCCCTATTCCTAGTGCAAGGACCCCCTCGTTCTTGTGCAAGGACCTTCCCCATCCTCGTGCAAGGCTCCCATCGTCCTCGAGCAAGGCCCCATCGTCCTCGTGCAAGGACCCCGTCGTACAAGGCCCCCCTCGTCCGTGTGCAAGGACCCCCTCGTACTTGTGCAAGGATCTTCCCCATCCTCGTGCAAGAGTCCTCCTTGTGCGAGGACACCCCTCGTGCAAGGACCTCCCTCGTCCCCGTGCAAGGGACTGCCTCGTGCAAGGACCGCACTTGTCCTCGTGCAAGGACCCCTCGTCCTTGTGCAAGGACCCCCTCGTGCAAGGACACCCTCTTCGTAGTGCAAGGACACCCTCTTCCTCGTGAAAGGACCCCCCTTGCCCTCGTGCAAGAGCCCCCTCGTCCTCGTGCAAGCCCCCGACGTCCTCGTGCAAGCCCCCCAATCATCGTGCAAGGTCTCCCTAATCCTCGTGCAAGGACCCACTCTTCCTCGTGCAAGGCCCCCCTTGCCATCGTTCAAGGCCCCCCCTAGTGCAAGAACACCCCTCGTTCTCGTACAAGGACCCCCTCATCCTTGTTCAAAGAGCCTCCTCGTGCAAGGACCCCGTCGTGCAAGGCCCCCTCGTTCTCATGCAAGGACCCCCGTAGTCCTCGTGCAAGGCCCACCCCTAGTGCAAGCCCCCTCGTCCTCGTGCAAGGCCCCCATCGTCCTCGTGCAAGGACCCATCGTCCTCGTGCAAGGGCCCCGTCGTGCAAGGCCTTCTCGTTCTTGTGCAAGGACCTCCCCCATCCTCGTGCAAGGACCCTCCGCGTGCGAGGATACCCCTCATGCAAGGACCCTCCTCATCCTTGTTCAAACACCCTCCTCGTGCAAGGACCCCGTCGTAAAAGCCCCCTCATTCTCATGCAAGGACCCCCCTCGTCCTCGTGCAAGGCCCCCTCGTCCTCGTACAAGGGCCTATCGTCCTCGTGCAAGAACCCCATCGTCCTCGTGCAAGGACCCCGTCGTGCAAGCCCCCTCGTCCTTTTGCAAGGACCCCCTCGTTCTTGTGCAAGGACCTTCCCCATCATCGTGCAAGGCTCCCATCGTCCTCGAGCAAGGCCCCATCGTCCTTGTGCAAGGACCCCCCTCGTGCAAGGTCCCCCTATTCCTAGTGCAAGGACCCCCTCGTTCTTGTGCAAGGACCTCCCTCATCCTCGTGCGAGGACCCTCCTCTTGCGAGGACACCCCTCGTGCAAGGAACCCCATTTGTCCTCGTGCAAGGACCTCCTCGTTGTCGTGCAAGGATCCCCCTCGTGCAAGGACCCCCTTCGGCCTCATGGAAGGACCCTCCTCGTGCAATGACACCCCTCGTCCTCTTGCAAGGACACCCCTCGTGCAAGGACCCCCTCGTGCAAGGTCCCCTCGTTCTCATGCAAGGACCTCCCTTGTCCTCGTGCAAAGACCCCCCTCGTGCAAGACCCCCTTGTTTTAATGCAAGGAACCCCCTCGTCCTCGTGCAAGGGCCTTCCTCGTGCAAGGACCCCACTTGTCCTCGTGCAAGGACCCCCCTCGTGCAAGGACACCCTCGTGCAAGGTTCACTCGTTCTCGTTAAAGGACCTCCCTCATCCTCGTGCAAGCATCCCATCGTCCTCGTGCAAGGACCCCGTCGTGCAAGCCCCCCTCGTCCTCGTGCAAGGACCCCCTCTTTCTTGTGCAAGGACCTTCTACATCCTCGTGCAAGGCTCCCATCGTCCTCGTACAAGGCCCCATCGTCTTCTTGCAAGGCCCCATCGTCCTCGTGCAAGGACACCGTCGTGCAAGGCCCCCCTCCTCCTCGTGCAAGGCCCCCCTCGTTCTTGTGCAAGGACCTTCTTCATCCTCGTGCAAGGCTCCTATCGTCCTCGAGCAAGGCCCTATCGTCCTCGTGCAAGGACCCTGTCGTGCAAGGCCCCCCTCGTACTTGTGCAAGGACCCCCTCGTTCTTGTGCAAGGACCTTCCCCATCCTCGTGCAAGGATCCTCCTCGTGCGAGGATACCCCTCGTGCAAGGACCCCCCTCGTCCCCGTGCAAGGGACTTCCTCGTGCAAGGACCGCACTTGTCCTCGTGCAAGGACCCCCTCGTCCTTGTGCAAGGACCCCCCTCGTGCAAGGACACCCTCTCCCTAGTGCAAGGACACCCTCTCCCTAGTGCAAGGACCCCCTCTTTCTCGTGAAAGGACCCCCCTTGCCCTCGTGCAAGAGCCCCCTCGTCCTCGTGCAAGCCCCCCATGTCCTCGTGCAAGCCCCCCCAAAATCATCGTGCAAGGTCCCCCTAATCCTCGTGCAAGGACCCCCTCTGCCTCGTGCAAGGCCCCCCTTGCCCTCGTTCATGGCCCCCCCTAGTGCAAGAACACCCCTCGTTCTCGTACAAGGACCCCCTCATCCTTGTTCAAAGAGCCTCCTCGTGCAAGGACCCCGTCGTGCAAGGACCCCACCTGTCCTCGTGCAAGGACCCCACTTGTCCTCGTGCAAGGACCCCCCTCGTGCAAGGACACCCTCGTGCAAGGTTCCCTCGTTCTCGTTAAAGGACCTCCCTCATCCTCGTGGAAGCATCCCATCGTCCTCGTGCAAGGACCCCGTCGTGCAAGGCCCCCTCGTCCTCGTGCAAGGACCCCCTCTTTCTTGTGCAAGGACCTTCTACATCCTCGTGCAAGGCTCCCATCGTCCTCGTACAAGGCCCCATCGCCTTCTTGGAAGGCCCCACCGTCCTCGTTCAAGGACACCGTCGTGCAAGGCCCCCCTCCTCCTCGTGCAAGGCCCCCCTCGTTCTTGTGCAAGGACCTTCCCCATCCTCGTGCAAGGCTCCCATCGTCCTCGAGCAAGGCCCCATCGTCCTCGTGCAAGGACCCTGTCGTGCAAGGCCCCCCTCGTACTTGTGCAAGGACCCCCTCGTTCGTGTGCAAGGACCTTCCCCATCCTCGTGCAAGGATCCTCCTCGTGCGAGGCCACCCCTCGTGCAAGGACCCCACTCGTCCCCGTGCAAGGGACCTCCTCGTGCAAGGACCGCACTTGTCCTCGTGCAAGGACCCCCTCGTCCTTGTGCAATGACCCCCCTCGTGCAAGGACACCCTCTCCCTAGTGCAAGGACCCCCTCTTTCTCGTGAAAGGACCCCCCTTGCCCTCGTGCAAGAGCCCCCTCGTCCTCGTGCAAGCCCCCCATGTCCTCGTGCAAGCCCCCCCAAATCATCGTGCAAGGTCCCCCTAATCCTCGTGCAAGGACACCCTCTTCCTCGTGCAAGACCCCCTTGCCCTTGTTCATGGCCCCCCCTAGTGCAAGAACACCCCTCGTTCTCGTACAAGGACCCCCTCATCCTTGTTCAAAGAGCCTCCTCGTGCAAGGACCCCGTCGTGCAAGGCCCCCTCGTTCTCATGCAAGGACCCCCGTAGTCCTCGTGCAAGGACCACCCCTAGTGCAAGCCCCCTCCTCCTCGTGCAAGGCCCCCATCGTCCTCGTGCAAGGAACCATCGTCCTCGCGCAAGGGCCCCGTCGTGCAAGCCCCCCTCGTTCTTGTGCAAGGACCTCCCCCATCTTCGTGCAAGGACCCTCCGCGTGCGAGGACACCCCTCGTGCAAGGACCCCCCTAATCCTTGTTCAAACACCCTCCTCGTGCAAGGACCCCGTCGTAAAAGCCTCCTCATTCTCATGCAAGGACCCCCTCGTCCTCGTGCAAGGGACTTCCTCGTGCAAGGACCCCCCTCGTCCTCGTGCAAGGGACTTCCTCGTGCACGGACACCACTTGTCCTCGTGCAAGGACCCCACTTGTCCTCCTGCAAGGACCCCCCTCGTGCAAGGACACCCTCGTGCAAGGCTCCCTCGTTCTCGTTAAAGGACCTCCCTCATCCTCGTGCAAGGATCCCCTCGTCCTCGTACAAGGACCCTCCTCGTGCGAGGACACCCCTCGTCCTTGTGCAAAGACACCCTCGTTCTTGTGCAAGGACCTTCCCATCCTCGTGCAAGGCTCCCATCGTCCTCGAGCAAGGCCCCATCGTCCTCGTTGAAGGCCCCCGTCGTGCAAGGCCCCCCTCGTCCTCGTGCAAGGACCCCCTCGTTCTTGTGCAAGGACCTTCCCCATCCTCGTGCAAAGCTCCCATCGTCGTCGAGCAAGGCCCCATCGTCCTCGTGCAAGGACCCCATCGTGCAAGGCCCCTTTCGTCCTCGTGCAAGGACCCCCTCGTTCGTGTGCAAGGACCTTCTCCATCCTCGTGCAAGGCTCCCATCGTCCCATCGTCCCCGTACAAGGCCCCATCGTCTTCGTGCAAGGCCCCATCGTCCTCGTGCAAGGACCCCGTCGTGCAAGGCCCCCTATTCCTAGTGCAAATACCCCCTCGTTCTTGTGCAAGGACCTTCCCCATCCTCGTGCAAGGCTCCCATCGTCCTCGAGCAAGGCCCCATCGTCCTCGTGCAAGGACCCCGTCGTACAAGGCCCCCCTCGTCCGTGTGCAAGGACCCCCTCGTACTTGTTCAAGGATCTTCCCCATCCTCGTGCAAGAGTCCTCCTTGTGCGAGGACACCCCTCGTGCAAGGACCTCCCTCGTCCCCGTGCAAGGGACTGCCTCGTGCAAGGACCGCACTTGTCCTCGTGCAAGGACCCCCTCGTCCTTGTGCAAGGACCCCCCTCGTGCAAGGACACCCTCTTCGTAGTGCAAGGACCCCCTCTTCCTCGTGAAAGGACCCCCCTTGCCCTCGTGCAAGAGCCCCCTCGTCCTCGTGCAAGCCCCCCAATCATCGTGCAAGGTGTCCCTAATCCTCGTGCAAGGACCCACTCTTCCTCGTCCAAGGCCCCCCTTGCCATCGTTCAAGGCCCCCCCTAGTGCAAGAACACCCCTCGTTCTCGTACAAGGACCCCCTCATCCTTGTTCAAAGAGCCTCCTCGTGCAAGGACCCCGTCGTGCAAGGCCCCCTCGTTCTCATGCAAGGACCCCCGTAGTCCTCGTGCAAGGTCCACCCCTAGTGCAAGCCCCCTCGTCCTCGTGCAAGGCCCCCATCGTCCTCGTGCAAGGACCCATCGTCCTCGTGCAAGGGCCCCGTCGTGCAAGGCCTTCTCGTTCTTGTGCAAGGACCTCCCCCATCCTCGTGCAAGGACCCTCCGCGTGCGAGGATACCCCTCATGCAAGGACCCTCCTCATCCTTGTTCAAACACCCTCCTCGTGCAAGGACCCCTTCGTAAAAGCCCCCTCATTCTCATGCAAGGACCCCCCTCGTCCTCGTGCAAGGCCCCCTCGTCCTCGTACAAGGCCCTATCGTCCTCGTGCAAGAACCCCATCGTCCTCGTGCAAGGACCCCGTCGTGCAAGCCCCCTCGTCCTTTTGCAAGGACCCCCTCGTTCTTGTGCAAGGACCTTCCCCATCATCGTGCAAGGCTCCCATCGTCCTCGAGCAAGGCCCCATCGTCCTTGTGCAAGGACCCCCCTCGTGCAAGGTCCCCCTATTCCTAGTTCAAGGACCCCCTCGTTCTTGTGCAAGGACCTCCCTCATCCTCGTGCGAGGACCCTCCTCTTGCGAGGACACCCCTCGTGCAAGGAACCCCATTTGTCCTCGTGCAAGGACCTTCTCGTTGTCGTGCAAGGATCCCCCTCGTGCAAGGACCCCCTTCGGTTTCATGGAAGGACCCTCCTCGTGCAATGACACCCCTCGTCCTCTTGCAAGGACACCCTCGTGCAAGAACCCCTAATTCTCGTGCAAGGACCTCCTCGTCCTTGTGCAAGGACACCCCTCGTGCAAGGACCCCCTCGTGCAAGGTCCCCTCGTTCTCATGCAAGGACCTCCCTTGTCCTCGTGCAAAGACGCCCCTCGTCCTCGTGCAAAGACCCCCCTCGTGCAAGACCCCCTAGTTTTAATGCAAGGACCCCCTCGTCCTCGTGCAAGGGACTTCCTCGTGCAAGGACCCCACTTGTCCTCGTGCAAGGACCCCACTTGTCCTCGTGCAAGGACCCCCCTCGTCCAAGGACACCCTCGTGCAAGACTCCCTCGTTCTCGTTAAAGGACCTCCCTCATCCTCGTGCAAGGATCCCCTCGTCGTCGTGCAAGGACCCTCCTCGTGCGAGGACACCCCTCGTCCTCGTGCAAGGACACCCTCGTTCTTGTGCAAGGACTTTCCCCATCCTCGTGCAAGGCTCCCGTCGTCATCGAGCAAGGCCCCATCGTCCTCGTTGAAGGACCCCGTCGTGCAAGGCCCCCCTCGTCCTCGTGCAAGGACTCCCTCGTTCTTGTGCAAGAACCTTCCCCATCCTCGTGCAAGGCTCCCATTGTCCTCGTACAAGGCCCTATCGTCCTCGTGCAAGGACTCCATCGTCCTCGTGCAAGGACCTCCCTCGTCCAAGGACACCCTCGTGCAAGACTCCCTCTTTCTCGTTAAAGGACCTCCCTCATCCTCGTGCAAGGATCCCCTCGACCTCGTGCAAGGAACCTCCTCGTGCGAGGACACCCCTCGTGCAAGGACCCCCCTTGTCCTCGTGCAAGGAACTCCTCGAGCAAGGACCACCCTTGCCCTCGTCCAAGAGCCCACTCGTCCTCGTGCAAGGACCCCCTCGTCCTCGTGCAAGGCCCCCGTCGTGCAAGGCCCTCCAGTTCTCATGCAAGGACCCCCCACGTCCTCGTGCAAGGACTACCCCTCGTGCAAGGTCCCCCTCTTCCTAGTGCAAGGACCCCCACTTCCTCGTGCAAGGACCGCCTCGTTCTTGTGCAAGGACCTCCCTCATAATCGTGTGAGGACACCCCTCGTCCTCGTGCAAGGACACACTCGTTCTTGTGCAAGGACCTTCCCCATCCTCGTGCAAGGCTCCCATCGTCCTCGAGCAAGGCCCCATCGTCCTCGTTGAAGGACCCCGTCGTGCAAGGACCCCCTCGTCCTCGTGCAAGGACCCCCTCGTTCTTGTGCAAGGACCTTCCCCATCCTCGTTCAAGGTTCCCATCATACTCGAGCAAGGCCCCATCGTCCTCGTGCAAGGACCCCGTCGTGCAAGGCCCCCCTCGTCCTCGTGCAAGGACCCCCTCGTTCTTGTGCAAGGAACTTCTCCATCCTCGTGCAAGTCTCCCATCGTCCTCGTACAAGGCCCTATCGTCCTCGCGCAAGGACCCCATCGTCCTCGTGCAAGGACCCCCCTTGTCCTCGTGCAAGGACCTCCTCGTTGTCGTGCAAGGATCCCCCTCGTGCAAGAACCACCTTCGGCCTCATAGAAGGACCCTCCTCGTGCAATGACACCTCTCGTCCTCGTGCAAGGACACCCTCGTGCAATAACCCTTCATTCTAGTGCAAGGACCTCCTCGTCCTCGTGCAAGGGACTTCCTCGTGCAAGGAACCCACTTGTACTCGTGCAAGGACCCCCCTCGTCCAAGGACACCCTCGTGCAAGACTCCCTCGTTCTCGTTAAAGGACCTCCCTCATCCTCGTGCAAGGATCCCCTCGTCCTCGTGCAAGGACCCTCCTCGTGCGAGGACACCCCTCGTGCAAGGACCCCCGTTGTCCTCGTGCAAGGAACTCCTCGAGCGAGGCCCACCCTTGCCCTCGTGCAAGGACCCCCCTTGTCCTCGTGCAAGGAACTCCTCGAGCAAGGACCACCCTTGCCCTCGTCCAAGAGCCCGCTCGTCCTCGTGCAAGGACCCCCTCGTCCTTGTGCAAGGCCCCCGTTGTTCAAGGCCCTCCAGTTCTCATGAATGGACCCCCCATGTCCTCGTGCAAGGACTACCCATCGTGCAAGGTCCCCCTCTTCCTAGTGCAAGGACCCCCACTTCCTCGTGCAAGGACCCCCTCGTTCTTGTGCAAGGACCTCCCTCATCCTCTTGCGAGGACCCTCCTCGTGCGAGGACACCCCTCGTGCAAGGAACCCCTTTTGTCCTCGTGCAAGGACCTCCTCGTTGTCGTGCAAGGATCCCCCTCGTGCAAGAACCCCCTTCGGCGTCATGGAAGGACCCTCCTCGTGCAATGACACCCTCGTCCTCGTGCAAGGACACCCTCGTGCAAGAACCCCTAATTCTCGTGCAAGGACCTCCTCGTCCTTGTGCAAAGACACCCTCGTTCTTGTGCAAGGACCTTCCCGTCTTCGTGCAAGGCCCCCATCGTCCTCGTGCAAGGCCCCATCGTCCTCGTGCAAGGGCCCCGTCGTGCAAGCCCCCATCGTCCTCGTGCAAGGACCCATCGTACTCGTGTAAGGGCCCCGTCGTGCAAGCCCCCCTCGTTCTTGTGCAAGGACCTCCCCCATCCTCGTGCAAGGACCCTCCGCGTGCGAGGACACCCCTCGTGCAAGGACCCCCCTCATCCTTGTTCAAACACCCTCCTCGTGCAAGGACCCCGTCGTAAAAGCCTCCTCATTCTCATGCAAGGACCCCCCTCGTCCTCGTGCAAGGGACTTCCTCGTGCACGGACCCCACTTGTCCTCGTGCAAGGACCCCACTTGTCCTCGTGCAAGGACCCCCCTCGTGCAAGGACACCCTCGTGCAAGGTTCCCTCGTTCTCGTTAAAGGACCTCCCTCATCCTTGTGCAAGGATCCCCTCGTCCTCGTGCAAGGACCCTCCTCGTGCGAGGACACCCCTCGTCCTTGTGCAAAGACACCCTCGTTCTTGTGCAAGGACCTTCCCGTCCTCGTGCAAGGCTCCCATCGTCCTCGAGCAAGGCCCCATCGTCCTCGTTGAAGGACCCCGTCGTGCAAGGCACCCCTCGTCCTCGTGCAAGGACCCCCTCGTTCTTGTCCAAGGACCTTCCCCATCCTCGTGCAAAGCTCCCATCGTCCTCGAGCAAGGCCTATTCGTCCTCGTGCAAGGACCCCGTCGTGCAAGGCCCCCCTCGTTTTCGTGCAAGGACCCCCTCGTTCGTGTGCAAGGACCTTCTCCATCCTCGTGCAAGGCTCCCATCGTCCCCGTACAAGGCCCCATTGTCTTCGTGCAAGGCCCCATCGTCCTCGTGCAAGGGCCCCGTCGTGCAAGCCCCCCTCGTTCTTGTGCAAGGACCTCCCCCATCCTCGTGCAAGGACCTTCCGCGTGCGAGAATACCCCTCATGCAAGGACCCTCCTCATCCTTGTTCAAACACCCTCCTCGTGCAAGGACCCCGTTGTAAAAGCCCCCTCATTCTCATGCAAGGACCCCCCTCGTCCTCGTACAAGGCCCTATCGTCCTCGTGCAAGGACCCCGTCGTGCAAGGTCCCCCTATTCCTAGTGCAAGGACCCCCTCGTTCTTGTGCAAGGACCTCCCTCATCCTCGTGCGAGGACCCTCCTCTTGCGAGGACACCCCTCGTGCAAGGAACCCCATTTGTCCTCGTGCAAGGACCTCCTCGTTGTCGTGCAAGGATCCCCCTCGTGCAAGGACCCCCTTCGGCCTCATGGAAGGACCCTCCTCGTGCAATGACACTCCTCGTCCTCTTGCAAGGACACCCCTCGTGCAAGGACCCCCTCGTGCAAGGTCCCCTCGTTCTCATGCAAGGACCTCCCTTGTCCTCGTGCAAAGACCCCCCTCGTCCTCGTGCAAAGACCCCCCTCGTGCAAGACCCCCTTGTTTTAATGCAAGGAACCCCCTCGTCCTCGTGCAAGGGACTTCCTCGTGCAAGGACCCCACTTGTCCTCGTGCAAGGACCCCACTTGTCCTCGTGCAAGGACCCCCCTCGTGCAAGGACACCCTCGTGCAAGGTTCACTCGTTCTCGTTAAAGGACCTCCCTCATCCTCGTGCAAGCATCCCATCGTCCTCGTGCAAGGACCCCGTCGTGCAAGCCCCCCTCGTCCTCGTGCAAGGACCCCCTCTTTCTTGTGCAAGGACCTTCTACATCCTCGTGCAAGGCTCCCATCGTCCTCGTACAAGGCCCCATCGTCTTCTTGCAAGGCCCCATCGTCCTCGTGCAAGGACACCGTCGTGCAAGGCCCCCCTCCTCCTCGTGCAAGGCCCCCCTCGTTCTTGTGCAAGGACCTTCTTCATCCTCGTGCAAGGCTCCTATCGTCCTCGAGCAAGGCCCTATCGTCCTCGTGCAAGGACCCTGTCGTGCAAGGCCCCCCTCGTACTTGTGCAAGGACCCCCTCGTTCTTGTGCAAGGACCTTCCCCATCCTCGTGCAAGGATCCTCCTCGTGCGAGGATACCCCTCGTGCAAGGACCCCCCTCGTCCCCGTGCAAGGGACTTCCTCGTGCAAGGACCGCACTTGTCCTCGTGCAAGGACCCCCTCGTCCTTGTGCAAGGACCCCCCTCGTGCAAGGACACCCTCTCCCTAGTGCAAGGACACCCTCTCCCTAGTGCAAGGACCCCCTCTTTCTCGTGAAAGGACCCCCTTGCCCTCGTGCAAGAGCCCTCTCGTCCTCGTGCAAGCCCCCCCATGTCCTCGTGCAAGCCCCCCCAAATCATCGTGCAAGGTCCCCCTAATCCTCGTGCAAGGACCCCCTCTGCCTCGTGCAAGGCCCCCCTTGCCCTCGTTCATGGCCCCCCCTAGTGCAAGAACACCCCTCGTTCTCATACAAGGACCCCCTCATCCTTGTTCAAAGAGCCTCCTCGTGCAAGGACCCCGTCGTGCAAGGCCCCCTCGTTCTCATGCAAGGACCCCCGTAGTCCTCGTGCAAGGACCACCCCTAGTGCAAGCCACCCTCCTCCTCGTGCAAGGCCCCCATCGTCCTCGTGCAAGGAACCATCGTCCTCGTGCAAGGGCCCCGTCGTGCAAGCCCCCCTCGTTCTTGTGCAAGGACCTCCCCATCCTCGTGCAAGGACCCTCCGCGTGCGAGGACACCCCTCGTGCAAGGACCCCCCTCATCCTTGTTCAAACACCGTCCTCGTGCAAGGACCCCGTCGTAAAAGCCTCCTCATTCTCGTGCAAGGATCCCCTCGTCCTCGTGCAAGGAACCTCCTCGTGCGAGTACATCCCTCGTGCAAGGACCCCCCTTGTCCTCGTGCAAGGAACTCCTCGAGCAAGGACCACCCTTGCCCTCGTCCAAGAGCCCACTCGTCCTAGTGCAAGGACCCCCTCGTCCTCGTGCAAGGACCCCCCTCGTGTAAGGCCCCCCTCGTCCTCGTGCAAGGACCCCCTCGTTCTTGTGCAAGGAACTTCTCCATCCTCGTGCAAGGCTCCCATCGTCCTCGTACAAGGCCCCAAAGTCCTCGTGCAAGGACCCCATCGTCATCGTGCAATGACCCCCCTTGTCCTCGTGCAAGGACCTCCTCGTTGTCGTGCAAGGAAACCCTCGTGCAAGAACCCCCTTTGGCCTCATGGAAGGACCCTCCTCGTGCAATGACACCTCTCGTCCTCGTGCAAGGACACCCACGTGCAATAACCCCTCATTCTAGTGCAAGAACCTCCTCGTCCTCGTGCAAGGGACTTCCTCGTGCAAGGACCCCACTTGTCCTCGTGCAAGGACCCCCCTCGTCCAAGGACACCCTCGTGCAAGACTCCCTCGTTCTTGTTAAAGGACCTCCCTCATCCTCGTGCAAGGATCCCCTCGTCGTCGTGCAAGGACCCTCCTCGTGCGAGGACACCTCTCGTCCTCGTGCAAGGACACCCTCGTTCTTGTGCAAGGACTTTCCCCATCCTCGTGCAAGGCTCCCGTCGTCATCGAGCAAGGCCCCATCGTCCTCGTTGAAGGACCCCGTCGTGCAAGCCCCCATCGTCCTCGTGCAAGGACCCATCGTCCTCGTGCAAGGGCCCCGTCGTGCAAGCCCCCCTCGTTCTTGTGCAAGGACCTCCCCCATCCTCGTGCAAGGACCCTCCGCGTGCGAGGACACCCCTCGTGCAAGGACCCCACTCATCTTTGTTCAAACACCCTCCTCGTGCAAGGACCCCGTCGTAAAAGCCTCCTCATTCTCATGCAAGGACCCCCCTCGTCCTCGTGCAAGGGACTTCCTCGTGCAAGGGCCCCACTTGTCCTCGTGCAAGGACCCCACTTGTCCTCGTGCAAGGACCCCCCTCGTGCAAGGACACCCTCGTGCAAGGCTCCCTCGTTCTCGTTAAAGGACCTCCCTCATCCTTGTGCAAGGATCCCCTCGTCCTCGTGCAAGGACCCTCCTCGTGCGAGGACACCCCTCGTCCTTGTGCAAAGACACCCTCGTTCTTGTGCAAGGACCTTCCCCATCCTCGTGCAAAGCTCCCATCATCCTCGAGCAAGGCCTATTCGTCCTCGTGCAAGGACCCCGTCGTGGAAGGCCCCCCTCGTTTTCGTGCAAGGACCCCCTCGTTCGTGTGCAAGGACCTTCTCCATCCTCGTGCAAGGCTCCCATTGTCCCCGTACAAGGCCCCATTGTCTTCGTGCAAGGCCCCATCGTCCTCGTGCAAGGGCCCCGTCGTGCAAGCCCCCCTCGTTCTTGTGCAAGGACCTCCCCCATCCTCGTGCAAGGACCCTCCGCGTGCGAGGATACCCCTCATGCAAGGACCCTCCTCATCCTTGTTCAAACACCCTCCTCGTGCAAGGACCCCGTCGTAAAAGCCCCCTCATTCTCATGCAAGGACCCCCCTCGTCCTCGTACAAGGCCCTATCGTCCTCGTGCAAGGACCCCGTCGTGCAAGGTCCTCCTATTCCTAGTGCAAGGACCCCCTCGTTCTTGTGCAAGGACCTCCCTCATACTCGTGCGAGGACCCTCCTCTTGCGAGGACACCCCTCGTGCAAGGACCCCCATTTGTCCTCGTGCAAGGACCTCCTCGTTGTCGTGCAAGGATCCCCCTCGTGCAAGGACCCCCTTCGGCCTCATGGAAGGACCCTCCTCGTGCAATGACACCCCTCGTCCTCTTGCAAGGACACCCCTCGTGCAAGGACCCCCTCGTGCAAGGTCCCCTCGTTCTCATGCAAGGACCTCCCTTGTCCTCGTGCAAAGACCCCCCTCGTCCTCGTGCAAAGACCCCCCTCGTGCAAGACCGCCTTGTTTTAATGCAAGGAACCCCCTCGTCCTCGTGCAAGGGACTTCCTCGTGCAAGGACCCCACTTGTCCTCGTGCAAGGACCCCACTTGTCCTCGTGCAAGGACCCCCCTCGTGCAAGGACACCCTCGTGCAAGGTTCCCTCGTTCTCGTTAAAGGACCTCCCTCATCCTCGTGCAAGCATCCCATCGTCCTCGTGCAAGGACCCCGTCGTGCAAGCCCCCCTCGTCCTCGTGCAAGGACTCCCTCTTTCTTGTGCAAGGACCTTCTACATCCTCGTGCAAGGCTCCTATCGTCCTCGAGCAAGGCCCCATCGTCCTCGTACAAGGCCCCATCGTCTTCTTGCAAGGCCCCATCGTCCTCGTGCAAGGACACCGTCGTGCAAGGCCCCCCTCCTCCTCGTGCAAGGCCCCCCTCGTTCTTGTGCAAGGACCCCCTCGTTCTTGTGCAAGGAACTTCTCCATCCTCGTGCAAGGCTCCCATCGTCCTCGTACAAGGCCCCAAAGTCCTCGTGCAAGGACCCCATCGTCATCGTGCAATGACCCCCCTTGTCCTCGTGCAAGGACCTCCTCGTTGTCGTGCAAGGAAACCCTCGTGCAAGAACCCCCTTTGGCCTCATGGAAGGACCCTCCTCGTGCAATGACACCTCTCGTCCTCGTGCAAGGACACCCACGTGCAATAACCCCTCATTCTAGTGCAAGAACCTCCTCGTCCTCGTGCAAGGGACTTCCTCGTGCAAGGACCCCACTTGTCCTCGTGCAAGGACCCCCCTCGTCCAAGGACACCCTCGTGCAAGACTCCCTCGTTCTTGTTAAAGGACCTCCCTCATCCTCGTGCAAGGATCCCCTCGTCGTCGTGCAAGGACCCTCCTCGTGCGAGGACACCTCTCGTCCTCGTGCAAGGACACCCTCGTTCTTGTGCAAGGACTTTCCCCATCCTCGTGCAAGGCTCCCGTCGTCATCGAGCAAGGCCCCATCGTCCTCGTTGAAGGACCCCGTCGTGCAAGCCCCCATCGTCCTCGTGCAAGGACCCATCGTCCTCGTGCAAGGGCCCCGTCGTGCAAGCCCCCCTCGTTCTTGTGCAAGGACCTCCCCCATCCTCGTGCAAGGACCCTCCGCGTGCGAGGACACCCCTCGTGCAAGGACCCCACTCATCTTTGTTCAAACACCCTCCTCGTGCAAGGACCCCGTCGTAAAAGCCTCCTCATTCTCATGCAAGGACCCCCCTCGTCCTCGTGCAAGGGACTTCCTCGTGCAAGGGCCCCACTTGTCCTCGTGCAAGGACCCCACTTGTCCTCGTGCAAGGACCCCCCTCGTGCAAGGACACCCTCGTGCAAGGCTCCCTCGTTCTCGTTAAAGGACCTCCCTCATCCTTGTGCAAGGATCCCCTCGTCCTCGTGCAAGGACCCTCCTCGTGCGAGGACACCCCTCGTCCTTGTGCAAAGACACCCTCGTTCTTGTGCAAGGACCTTCCCCATCCTCGTGCAAAGCTCCCATCATCCTCGAGCAAGGCCTATTCGTCCTCGTGCAAGGACCCCGTCGTGGAAGGCCCCCCTCGTTTTCGTGCAAGGACCCCCTCGTTCGTGTGCAAGGACCTTCTCCATCCTCGTGCAAGGCTCCCATTGTCCCCGTACAAGGCCCCATTGTCTTCGTGCAAGGCCCCATCGTCCTCGTGCAAGGGCCCCGTCGTGCAAGCCCCCCTCGTTCTTGTGCAAGGACCTCCCCCATCCTCGTGCAAGGACCCTCCGCGTGCGAGGATACCCCTCATGCAAGGACCCTCCTCATCCTTGTTCAAACACCCTCCTCGTGCAAGGACCCCGTCGTAAAAGCCCCCTCATTCTCATGCAAGGACCCCCCTCGTCCTCGTACAAGGCCCTATCGTCCTCGTGCAAGGACCCCGTCGTGCAAGGTCCTCCTATTCCTAGTGCAAGGACCCCCTCGTTCTTGTGCAAGGACCTCCCTCATACTCGTGCGAGGACCCTCCTCTTGCGAGGACACCCCTCGTGCAAGGACCCCCATTTGTCCTCGTGCAAGGACCTCCTCGTTGTCGTGCAAGGATCCCCCTCGTGCAAGGACCCCCTTCGGCCTCATGGAAGGACCCTCCTCGTGCAATGACACCCCTCGTCCTCTTGCAAGGACACCCCTCGTGCAAGGACCCCCTCGTGCAAGGTCCCCTCGTTCTCATGCAAGGACCTCCCTTGTCCTCGTGCAAAGACCCCCCTCGTCCTCGTGCAAAGACCCCCCTCGTGCAAGACCGCCTTGTTTTAATGCAAGGAACCCCCTCGTCCTCGTGCAAGGGACTTCCTCGTGCAAGGACCCCACTTGTCCTCGTGCAAGGACCCCACTTGTCCTCGTGCAAGGACCCCCCTCGTGCAAGGACACCCTCGTGCAAGGTTCCCTCGTTCTCGTTAAAGGACCTCCCTCATCCTCGTGCAAGCATCCCATCGTCCTCGTGCAAGGACCCCGTCGTGCAAGCCCCCCTCGTCCTCGTGCAAGGACTCCCTCTTTCTTGTGCAAGGACCTTCTACATCCTCGTGCAAGGCTCCTATCGTCCTCGAGCAAGGCCCCATCGTCCTCGTACAAGGCCCCATCGTCTTCTTGCAAGGCCCCATCGTCCTCGTGCAAGGACACCGTCGTGCAAGGCCCCCCTCCTCCTCGTGCAAGGCCCCCCTCGTTCTTGTGCAAGGACCTCCCTCATCCTCGTGCGAGGACCCTCCTCGTGCGAGGACACCCCTCGTCCTCGTGCAAGGACCTCCTCGTCCTTGTGCAAGGACACCCCTCGTGCAAGGACCCCCTCGTGAAAGGTCCCCTCGTTCTCATGCAAGGACCTCCCTTGCCCTCGACCAAGGACCCTACTTGTCCTCGTGCAAAGACCCCCCTCGTGCAAGACCCCCTTGTTTTAATGCAAGGACCCCCCTCGTCCTCGTGCAAGGACCCCCCTCGTCCAAGGACACACTCGTGCAAGACTCCCTCTTTCTCGTTAAAGGATCTCCCTCATCCTCGTGCAAGGATCCCCTCGTCCTCGTGCAAGGAACCTCCTCGTGCGAGTACACCCCTCGTGCAAGGCCCCCCCTTGTCCTCGTGCAAGGAACTCCTCGAGCAAGGACCACCCTTGCCCTCGTCCAAGAGCCCACTCGTCCTCGTGCAAGGACCCCCTCGTCCTCGTGCAAGGACCCCCCTCGTGCAAGGACACCCCTCGTCCTCGTGCAAGGACACCCTCGTTCTTGTACAACGACTTTCCCCATCGTCGTGCAAGGCTCCCGTCGTCCTCGTTGAAGGACCCCGTCGTGCAAGGCCCCCCTCGTCCTCGTGCAAGGACCCCCTCGTTCTTGTGCAAGAACCTTCCCCATCCTCGTGCAAGGCTCCCATTGTCCTCGTACAAGGCCCTATCGTCCTCGTGCAAAGACCCCATCGTCCTCGTGCAAGGACCTCGTCGTGCAAGCCCCTCGTCCTCGTGCAAGGACCCCCTCGTTCTTGTGCAAGGAACTTCTCCATCCTCGTGCAAGGCTCCCATCGTCCTCGTACAAGGCCCCAAAGCCCTCGTGCAAGGACCCCATTGTGCAAGGCCCCCCTCGTCCTCGTGCAAGGACCCCCCTCGTTCTTGTGCAAGGACCTTCCCCATCCTCGTGCAAGGCTCCCATCATACTCGAGCAAGGCCCCATCGTCCTCGTACAAGGCCCTATCGTCCTCGTGAAAGGACCCCATCGTTTTCGTGCAATGACCCCCCTTGTCCTCGTGCAAGGACCTCCTCGTTGTCGTGCAAGGAAACCATCGTGCAAGAACCCCCTTTGGCCTCATGGAAGGACCCTCCTCGTGCAATGACACCTCTCGTCCTCGTGCAAGGACACCCACGTGCAATAACCCCTCATTCTAGTGCAAGAACCTCCTCGTCCTCGTGCAAGGGACTTCCTCGTGCAAGGACCCCACTTGTCCTCGTGCAAGGACCCTCCTCGTCCAAGGACACCCTCGTGCAAGACTCCCTCGGTCTCGTTAAAGGACCTCCCTCATCCTCGTGCAAGGATCCCCTCGTCGTCGTGCAAGGACCCTCCTCGTGCAAGGACCCCCTCGTCCTCGTGCAAGGCCCCCGTCGTGCAAGGCCCTCCAGTTCTCATGCATGGACCCCCCATGTCTTCGTGCAAGGACTACCCCTCGTGCAAGGTCCCCCTCTTCCTAGTGCAAGGACCCCCACTTCTTCGTGCAAGGACCCCCTCGTTCTTGTGCAAGGACCTCCCTCATCCTCGTGCGAGGACACCCCTCGTCCTCGTGCAAGGACACACTCGTTCTTGTGCAAGGACCTTCCCCATCCTCGTGCAAGGCTCCCATCGTCCTCCAGCAAGGCCCCATCGTCCTCGTTGAAGGACCCCGTCGTGCAAGGACCCCCTCGTCCTCGTTCAAGGACCCCCTCGTTCTTGTGCAAGGACCTTCCCCATCCTCGTGCAAGGCTCCCATCATACTCGAGCAAGGCCCCATCGTCCTCGTGCAAGGACCCCCTCGTTCTTGTGCAAGGAACTTCTCCATCCTCGTGCAAGTCTCCCATCGTCCTCGTACAAGGCCCTATCGTCCTCGTGCAAGAACCCCATCGTCCTCGTGCAAGGACCCCGTCGTGCAAGCCCCCTCGTCCTTGTGCAAGGACCCCCTCGTTCTTGTGCAAGGACCTTCCCCATCCTCGTGCAAAGCTCCCATCGTCGTCGAGCAAGGCCCCATCGTCCTCGTGCAAGGACCCCGTCGTTCAAGGTCCCCCTATTCCTAGTGCAAGGACCCCCTCGTTCTTGTGCAAGGACCTCCCTCATCCTCGTGCGAGGACCCTCCTCTTGCGAGGACACCCCTCGTGCAAGGAACCCCATTTGTCCTCGTGCAGGGACCTTCTCGTTGTCGTGCAAGGATCCCCCTCGTGCAAGGACCCCCTTCGGCCTCATGGAAGGACCCTCCTCGTGCAATGACACCCCTCGTCCTCTTGCAAGGACACCCTCGTGCAAGAACCCCTAATTCTCGTGCAAGGACCTCCTCGTCCTTGTGCAAGGACACCCCTCGTGCAAGGACCCCCTCGTGCAAGGTCCCCTCGTTCTCATGCAAGGACCTCCCTTGACCTCGTGAAAGGACCCTACTTGTCCTCGTGCAAAGACCCCCCTCATGCAAGACCCCCTTGTTTTAATGCAAGGACCCCCCTCGTCCTCGTGCAAGGGACTTCCTCGTGCACGGACCCCACTTGTCCTCGTGCAAGGACCCCACTTGTCCTCGTGCAAGGACCCCCCTCGTGCAAGGACACCCTCGTGGAAGGCTCCCTCGTTCTCGTTAAAGGACCTCCCTCATCCTCGTGCAAGGATCCCCTTGTCCTCGTGCAAGGACCCTCCTCGTGCGAGGACACCCCTCGTCCTTGTGCAAAGACAACCTCGTTCTTGTGCAAGGACTTTCCCACCCTCGTGCAAAGCTCCCATCATCCTCGAGCAAGGCACCATCGTCCTCGTGCAAGGACCCCCTCGTGCAAAGACCCCCTCGTCTTGTGCAAGGACCTTCTCCATCCTCGTGCAAGGCTCCCATCGTCCCCGTACAAGGCCCCATCGTCTTCGTGCAAGGCCCCATCGTCCTCGTGCAAGTACCTTGTCGTGCAAGGCCCCCCTCGTCCTTGTGCAAGGACCCCCTCGTTCTTGTGCAAGGACCTTCCCCATCCTCGTGCAAGGATCCTCCTCGTGCGAGGACACCCCTCGTGCAAGGACCCCCCTCGTCCCCGTGCAAGGGACTTCCTCGTGCAAGGACCGCACTTGTCCTCGTGAAAGGACACCCTTGTCCTTGTGCAAGGACCCCCCTCGGGCAAGGACACCCTCTCCCTAGTGCAAGGACCCCCTCTTCCTCGTGAAAGGACCCCCCTTGCCCTCGTGCAAGAGCCCCCTCGTCCTCGTGCAAGCCCCCCCATGTCCTCGTGCAAGCCCTGCCTAATCATCGTGCAAGGTCCCCCTAATCCTCGTGCAAGGACCCCCTCTTCCTCATGCAAGGCCCCCCTTGCCCTCGTTCAAGGCCCCCCCTAGTGCAAGAACACCCCTCGTTCTCGTACAAGGACCCACTCATCCTTGTTCAAAGAGCCTCCTCGTGCAAGGACCCCGTCGTGCAAGGCCCCCTCGTTCTCATGCAAGGACCCCCGTAGTCCTCGTGCAAGGACCACCCCTAGTGCAAGCCCCCTCGTCGTCGTGCAAGGACCCTCCTCGTGCGAGGACACCCCTAGTCCTCGTGCAAGGACACCCTCGTTCTTGTGCAAGGACTTTCCCCATCCTCGTGCAAGGCTCCCGTCGTCATCGAGCAAGGCCCCATTGTCCTCGTTGAAGGACCCCGTCGTTCAAGGCCCCCCTCGTCCTCGTGCAAGGACCCCCTCGTTCTTGTGCAAGAACCTTCCCCATCCTCGTGCAAGGCTCCCATTGTCCTCGTACAAGGCCCTATCGTCCTCGTGCAAGGAACCCATCGTCCTCGTGCAATGACCCCCCTTGTCCTCGTGCAAGGACCTCCTCGTTGTCGTGCAAGGAACCCCTCGTGCAAGAACCCCCTTTGTCCTCATGGAAGGACCCTCCTCGTGCAATGACACCTCTCTTCCTCGTGCAAGGACACCCACGTGCAATAACCCCTCATTCTAGTGCAAGGACCTCCTCGTCCTCGTGCAAGGGACTTCCTCGTGCAAGGACCCCACTCGTCCTCGTGCAAGGCCCCCGTCGTGCAAGGCCCTCCAGTTCTCATGCATGGACCCCCCATGTCCTCGTGCAAGGACTACCCCTCGTGCAAGGTCCCCCTCTTCCTAGTGCAAGGACCCACACTTCCTCGTGTAAGGACCCCCTCGTTCTTGTGCAAGGACCTCCCTCATCCTGGTGCGAGGACACCCCTCGTCCTCGTGCAAGGACACACTCGTTCTTGTGGAAGGACCTTCCCCATCCTCGTGCAAGGCTCCCATCGTCCTCGAGCAAGGCCCCATCGTCCTCGTTGAAGGACCCCGTCGTGCAAGGACCCCCTCGTCCTCGTGCAAGGACCCCCTCGTTCTTGTGCAAGGACCTTCCCCATCCTCGTTCAAGGTTCCCATCATACTCGAGCAAGGCCCCATCGTCCTCGTGCAAGGACCCCGTCGTGCAAGGTCCCCTCGTTCTCATGCAAGGACCTCCCTTGTCCTCGTGCAAGGACCCTACTTGTCCTCGTGCAAAGACCCCCCTCGTGCAAGACCCCCTTGTTTTAATGCAAGGACCCCCCTCGTCCTCGTGCAAGGGACTTCCTCGTGCAAGGAACCCACTTGTCCTCGTGCAAGGACCCGCCTCGTCCAAGGACACCCTCGTGCAAGACTCCCTCGTTCTCGTTAAAGGACCTCCCTCATCCTCGTGCAAGGATCCCCTCGTCCTCGTGCAAGGACCCTCCTCGTGCGAGGACACCCCTCGTGCAAGGACCCCCCTTGTCCTCGTGCAAGGAACTCCTCGAGCAAGGACCACCCTTGCCCTCGTCCAAGAGCCCGCTCGTCCTCGTGCAAGGACCCCCTCGTCCTCGTGCAAGGCCCCCGTTGTTCAAGGCCCTTCAGTTCTCATGCAAGGACCCCCCATGTCCTCGTGCAAGGACTACCCCTCGTGCAAGGTCCCCCTCTTCCTAGTGCAAGGACCCCCACTTCCTCGTGCAAGGACCCCCTCGTTCTTGTGCAAGGACCTCCCTCATCCTCGTGCGAGGACCCTCCTCGTGCGAGGACACCCCTCGTGCAAGGAACCCCTTTTGTCCTCGTGCAAGGACCTCCTCGTTGTCGTGCAAGGATCCCCCTCGTGCAAGAACCCCCTTCGGCCTCATGGAAGGACCCTCCTCGTGCAATGACACCCTCGTCCTCGTGCAAGGACACCCTCGTGCAAGAACCCCTAATTCTCGTGCAAGGACCTCCTCGTCCTTGTGCAAGGACACCCCTCGTGCAAGGACCCCCTCGTGCAAGGTCCCCTCGTTCTCATGCAAGGACCTCCCTTGTCCTCGTGCAAGGACCCTACTTGTCCTCGTGCAAAGACCCCCCTCATGCAAGACCCCCTTGTTTTAATGCAAGGACCCCCCTCGTCCTCGTGCAAGGGACTTCCTCGTGCAAGGACCCCACTTGTCCTCGTGCAAGGACCCCCCTCGTGCAAGGACACCCTCGTGCAAGGCTCCCTCGTTCTCGTTAAAGGACCTCCCTCATCCTCGTGCAAGGATCCCCTCGTCCTCGTGCAAGGACCCCGTCGTGCAAGGCCCCCCTCGTCCTCGTGCAAGGACCGCCTCGTTCTGGTGCAAGGACCTTCCCCATCCTCGTGAAAAGCTCCCATCTTCCTCGAGGAAAGCCCCATCGTCCTCGTACAAGGACCCCGTCGTGCAAGGCCCCCTCGTCCCCGTGCAAGGCCTCCCCTCGTGCAAGGACACCCTCTTCCTAGTGCAAGGACCCCCTCTTCCTCGTGAAAGGACCACCCTTGCCCTCGTGCAAGAGACCCCTCGTCCTCGTGCAAGCCCCCCCATATCCTCGTGCAAGCCCCCCAATCATCGTGCAAGGTCTCCCTAATCCTCGTGCAAGGACCCCCTCTTCCTCGTGCAAGGCCCCCCTTGCCCTAGTTCAAGCCCCCCCCTAGTGCAAGAACACCCCTCGTTCTCGTACAAGAACCCCCTCATCCTTGTTCAAAGAGCCTTCTCGTGCAAGGACCCCGTCGTGCAAGGCCCCCTCGTTCTCATGCAAGGACCCCCGTAGTCCTCGTGCAAGGACCACCCCTAGTGCAAGCCCCCTCGTCCTCGTACAAGGCCCCCATCGTCCTCGTGCAAGGACCCATCGTCCTCGTGCAAGGGCCCTGTCGTGCAAGGCCCCCTCGTTCTTGTGCAAGGACCTCCCCCATCCTCGTGCAAGGACCCTCCGCGTGCGAGGATACACCTCATGCAAGGACCCTCCTCATCCTTGTTCAAACACCCTCCTCGTGCAAGGACCCCGTCGTAAAAGCCTCCTCATTCTCATGCAAGGACCCCCCTCGTCCTCGTGCAAGGCCCCCTCGTCCTCGTACAAGGCCATATCGTCCTCGTGCAAGGACCCCATCGTTCTCGTGCAAGGACCCCGTCGTGCAAGCCCCCTCGTCCTTGTGCAAGGACCCCCTCGTTCTTGTGCAAGGACCTTCCCCATCCTCGTGCAAGGCTCCCATCGTCCTCGAGCAAGGCCCCATCGTCCTCGTGCAAGGACCCCGTCGTGCAAGGTCCCCCTATTCCTAGTGCAAGGACCCCCTCGTTCTTGTGCAAGGACCTCCCTCATCCTCGTGCGAGGACCCTCCTCTTGCGAGGACACCCCTTGTGCAAGGAACCCCATTTGTCCTCGTGCAAGGACCTCCTCGTTGTCGTGCAAGGATCCCCCTCGTGCAAGGACCCCCTTCGGCCTCATGGAAGGACCCTCCTCGTGCAATGACACACCTCGTCCTCTTGCAAGGACACCCTCGTGCAATAACCCCTAATTCTCGTGCAAGGACCTCCTCGTCCTCGTGCAAGGACCCCCTCGTTCTTGTGCAAGGAACTTCCCCATCCTCGTGCAAGTCTCCCATCGTCCTCGTACAAGGCCCTATCGTCCTCGTGCAAGGACCCCATCGTCCTCGTGCAATGACCCCCCTTGTCCTCGTGCAAGGACCTCCTCGTTGTCGTGCAAGGAACCCTTCGTGCAAGAACCCCCTTTGGCCTCATGGAAGGACCCTCCTCGTGCAATGACACCTCTCGTCCTCGTGCAAGGACACCCACGTGCAATAACCCCTCATTCTAGTGCAAGGACCTCCTCGTCCTCGTGCAAGGACCCCACTCGTCCTCGTGCAAAGGCCCCGTCGTGCAAGCCCCCCTCGTCCTCGTGCAAGGACCCCCTCGTTCTTGTGCAAGGAACTTCTCCATCCTCGTGCAAGTCTCCCATCGTCCTCGTACAAGGCCCTATCGTCCTCGCGCAAGGACCCCATCGTCCTCGTGCAAGGACCCCCCTTGTCCTCGTGCAAGGACCTTCTCGTTGTCGTGCAAGGATCCCCCTCGTGCAAGAACCCCCTTCGGCCTCATAGAAGGACCCTCCTCGTGCAATGACACCTCTCGTCCTCGTGCAAGGACACCCTCGTGCAATAACCCTTCATTCTAGTGCAAGGACCTCCTCGTCCTCGTGCAAGGGACTTCCTCGTGCAAGGACCCCCCTCGTGCAAGGACACCCTCGTGCAAGACTCCCTCGTTCTCGTTAAAGGACCTCCCTCATCCTCGTGCAAGGATACCCTCGTCCTCGTGCAAGGACCCTCCTCGTGCGAGGACACCCCTCGTGCAAGGACCCCCCTTGTCCTCGTGCAAGGAACTCCTCGAGCAAGGACCACCCTTGCCCTCGTCCAAGAGCCCGCTCGTCCTCGTGCAAGGACCCCCTCGTCCTCGTGCAAGGCCCCCGTTGTTCAAGGCCCTCCAGTTCTCATGCAAGGACCCCCCATGTCCTCGTGCAAGGACTACCCCTCGTGCAAGGTCCCCCTCTTCCTAGTGCAAGGACCCCCACTTCCTCGTGCAAGGACCCCCTCGTTCTTGTGCAAGGACCTCCCTCACCCTCGTGCATGGACCCTCCTCGTGCGAGGACACCCCTCGTGCAAGGAACCCCATTTGTCCTCGTGCAAGGACCTCCTCGTTGTCGTGCAAGGATCCCCCTCGTGCAAGGACCCCCTTCGGCCTCATGGAAGGACCCTCCTCGTGCAATGACACCCTCGTCCTCGTGCAAGGACACCCTCGTGCAAGAACCCCTAATTCTCGTGCAAGGACCTCCTCGTCCTTGTGCAAGGACACCCCTCGTGCAAGGACCCCCTCGTGCAAGGTCCCCTCGTTCTCATGCAAGGACATCCCTTGTCCTCGTGCAAGGACCCTACTTGTCCTCGTGCAAAGACCCCCCTCGTGCAAGACCACCTTGTTTTAATGCAAGGACCCCCCTCGTCCTCGTGCAAGGGACTTCCTCGTGCAAGGACCCCACTTGTCCTCGTGCAAGGACCCCCCTCGTGCAAGGACACCCTCGTGCAAGGCTCCCTCGTTCTCGTTAAAAGACCTCCCTCATCCTCGTGCAAGGATCCCCTCGTCCTCGTGCAAGGACCCCGTCGTGCAAGGCCCCCCTCGTCCTCGTGCAAGGACCGCCTCGTTCTGGTGCAAGGACCTTCCCCATCCTCGTGAAAAGCTCCCATCTTCCTCGAGGAAAGCCCCATCGTCCTCGTGCAAGGACCCCGCCGTGCAAGGACCCCTCGTCCTCGTGCAAGGACTCCCTCGTTCTTGTGCAAGGACCTTCTCCATCCTCGTGCAAGGCTCCCATCGCCCTCGTACAAGGCCCCATCGTCGTCTTGCAAGGCCCCGTCGTCCTCGTGCAAGGACCCCATCGTGCAAGGCCCCGTCGTTCTCGTGCAAGGACCCCATCGTGCAAGGCCCCCCTCGTACTTGTGCAAGGACCCCCTCGTACTTGTGCAAGGACCTTCCCCATCCTCGTGCAAGGATCCTCCTTGTGCGAGGACACCCCTCGTGCAAGGACCCCCCTCGTCCCCGTGCAAGGCCTCCCCTCGTGCAAGGACACCCTCTTCCTAGTGCAAGGACCCCCTCTTCCTCGTGAAAGGACCACCCTTGCCCTCGTGCAAGAGACCCCTCGTCCTCGTGCAAGCCCCCCCATATCCTCGTGCAAGCCCCCCCAATCATCGTGCAAGGTCTCCCTAATCCTCGTGCAAGGACCCCCTCTTCCTCGTGCAAGGCCCCCCTTGCCCTAGTTCAAGCCCCCCCCTAGTGCAAGAACACCCCTCGTTCTCGTACAAGAACCCCCTCATCCTTGTTCAAAGAGCCTTCTCGTGCAAGGACCCCGTCGTGCAAGGCCCCCTCGTTCTCATGCAAGGACCCCCGTAGTCCTCGTGCAAGGACCACCCCTAGTGCAAGCCCCCTCGTCCTCGTGCAAGGCCCCCATCGTCCTCGTGCAAGGACCCATCGTCCTCGTGCAAGGGCCCTGTCGTGCAAGGCCCCCTCGTTCTTGTGCAAGGACCTCCCCCATCCTCGTGCAAGGACCCTCCGCGTGCGAGGATACACCTCATGCAAGGACCCTCCTCGTCCTTGTTCAAACACCCTCCTCGTGCAAGGACCCCGTCGTAAAAGCCTCCTCATTCTCATGCAAGGACCCCCCTCTTCCTCGTGCAAGGCCCCCTCGTCCTCGTACAAGGCCATATCGTCCTCGTGCAAGGACCCCATCGTCCTCGTGCAAGGACCCCGTCGTGCAAGCCCCCTCGTCCTTGTGCAAGGACCCCCTCGTTCTTGTGCAAGGACCTTCCCCATCCTCGTGCAAGGCTCCCATCGTCCTCGAGCAAGGCCCCATCGTCCTCGTGCAAGGACCCCGTCGTGCAAGGTCCCCCTATTCCTAGTGCAAGGACCCCCTCGTTCTTGTGCAAGGACCTCCCTCATCCTCGTGCGAGGACCCTCCACTTGCGAGGACACCCCTTGTGCAAGGAACCCCATTTGTCCTCGTGCAAGGACCTCCTCGTTGTCGTGCAAGGATCCCCCTCGTGCAAGGACCCCCTTCGGCCTCATGGAAGGACCCTCCTCGTGCAATGACACACCTCGTCCTCTTGCAAGGACACCCTCGTGCAATAACCCCTAATTCTCGTGCAAGGACCTCCTCGTCCTCGTGCAAGGACACCCCTCGTTCTTGTGCAAGGACCTTCCCCATCCTCGTGCAAGTCTCCCATCGTCCTCGTACAAGGCCCTATCGTCCTCGTGCAAGGACCCCATCGTCCTCGTGCAATGACCCCCCTTGTCCTCGTGCAAGGACCTCCTCGTTGTCGTGCAAGGAACCCCTCGTGCAAGAACCCCCTTTGGCCTCATGGAAGGACCCTCCTCGTGCAATGACACCTCTCGTCCTCGTGCAAGGACCCCCACGTGCAATAACCCCTCATTCTAGTGCAAGGACCTCCTCGTCCTCGTGCAAGGGACTTCCTCGTGCAAGGAACCCACTCGTCCTCGTGCAAGGGCCCCGTCGTGCAAGCCCCCCTCGTCCTCGTGCAAGGACCCCCTCGTTCTTGTGCAAGGAACTTCTCCATCCTCGTGCAAGTCTCCCATCGTCCTCGTACAAGGCCCTATCGTCCTCGCGCAAGGACCCCATCGTCCTCGTGCAAGGACCCCCCTTGTCCTCGTGCAAGGACCTTCTCGTTGTCGTGCAAGGATCCCCCTCGTGCAAGAACCCCCTTCGGCCTCATAGAAGGACCCTCCTCGTGCAATGACACCTCTCGTCCTCGTGCAAGGACACCCTCGTGCAATAACCCCTAATTCTCGTGCAAGGACCTCCTCGTCCTCGTGCAAGGACACCCCTCGTTCTTGTGCAAGGACCTTCCCCATCCTCGTGCAAGTCTCCCATCGTCCTCGTACAAGGCCCTATCGTCCTCGTGCAAGGACCCCATCGTCCTCGTGCAATGACCCCCCTTGTCCTCGTGCAAGGACCTCCTCGTTGTCGTGCAAGGAACCCCTCGTGCAAGAACCCCCTTTGGCCTCATGGAAGGACCCTCCTCGTGCAATGACACCTCTCGTCCTCGTGGAAGGACACCCACGTGCAATAACCCCTCATTCTAGTGCAAGGACCTCCTCGTCCTCGTGCAAGGGACTTCCTCGTACAAGGACCCCACTCGTCCTCGTGCAAGGGCCCCGTCGTGCAAGCCCCCCTCGTCCTCGTGCAAGGACCCCCTCGTTCTTGTGCAAGGAACTTCTCCATCCTCGTGCAAGTCTCCCATCGTCCTCGTACAAGGCCCTATCATCCTCGCGCAAGGACCCCATCGTCCTCGTGCAAGGACCCCTCTTGTCCTCGTGCAAGGACCTTCTCGTTGTCGTGCAAGGATCCCCCTCGTGCAAGAACCCCCTTCGGCCTCATAGAAGGACCCTCCTCGTGCAATGACACCTCTCGTCCTCGTGCAAGTACACCCTCGTGCAATAACCCTTCATTCTAGTGCAAGGACCTCCTCGTCCTCGTGCAAGGGACTTCCTCGTGCAAGGACCCCCCTCGTGCAAGGACACCCTCGTGCAAGACTCCCTCGTTCTCGTTAAAGGACCTCCCTCATCCTCGTGCAAGGATCCCCTCGTTCTCGTGCAAGGACCCTCCTCGTGCGAGGACACCCCTCGTGCAAGGACCCCCCTTGTCCTCGTGCAAGGAACCCTCTCGAGCAAGGACCACACGTCCTCGTGCAAGGCCCCCTCGTCCTCGTACAAGGCTATATCGTCCTCGTGCAAGGACCCCATCGTCCTCGTGCAAGGACCGCGTCGTGCAAGCCCCCTCGTCCTTGTGCAAGGACCCCCTCGTCCTTGTGCAAGGACCTTCCCCATCCTCGTGCAAGGCTCCCATCGTCCTCGAGCAAGGCCCCATCGTCCTCGTGCAAGGACCCCGTCGTGCAAGGTCCCCCTATTCCTAGTACAAGGACCCCCTCGTTCTTGTGCAAGGACCTCCCTCATCCTCGTGCGAGGACCCTCCTCTTGCGAGGACACCCCTTGTGCAAGGAACCCCATTTGTCCTCGTGCAAGGACCTCCTCGTTGTCGTGCAAGGATCCCCCTCGTGCAAGGACCCCCTTCGGCCTCATGGAAGGACCCTCCTCGTGCAATGACACCCCTCGTCCTCTTGCAAGGACACCCTCGTGCAAGAACCCCTAATTCTCGTGCAAGGACCTCCTCGTCCTTGTGCAAGGACACGCCTCGTGCAAGGACCCCCTCGTGCAAGGTCCCCTCGTTCTCATGCAAGGACATCCCTTGTCCTCGTGCAAAGACCCCCCTCGTCCTCGTGCAAAGACCCACCTCGTGGAAGACCCCTTGTTTTAATGCAAGGACCCCCCTCGTCCTCGTGCAAGGGACTTCCTCGTGCAAGGACACCCTCGTGCAAGGTTCCCTCGTTCTCGTTAAAGGACCTCCCTCATCCTCGTGCAAGCGTCCCATCGTCCTCGTGCAAGGACCCCGTCGTGCAAGGCTCCCTCTTCCTCGTGCAAGGACCCCATCGTTCTTGTGTAACGACCTTCTCCATCCTCGTGCAAGGCTCCCATCGTCCTCGTACAAGGCCCCATCGTCTTCTTGCAAGGCCCCATCGTCCTCGTGCAAGGACCCCGTCGTGCAAGGCCCCCTTCGTCCTCGTGCAAGGACCCCCTCGTTCTTGTGCAAGGACCTTCCCCCATCCTCGTGCAAGGCTCCCATCGTCCTCGAGCAAGGCCCCATCGTCCTCGTGCAAGGACCCTGTCGTGCAAGGCCCCCCTCGTCCTTGTGCAAGGACCCCCTCGTTCTTGTGCAAGGACCTTCCCCATCCTCGTGCAAGGATCCTCCTCGTGCGAGGACCCCCCTCGTGCAAGGACCCCCCTCGTCCCCGTGCAAGGGACTTCCTCGTGCAAGGACCGCACTTGTACTCGTGCAAGGATCCCCTCGTCCTTGTGCAAGGACCCCCCTCGTGCAACGACACTCTCTCCCTAGTGCAAGGACCCCCTCTTCCTCGTGAAAGGACCCCACTTGCCCTCGTGCAAGAGCCACCTCGTCCTCGTGCAAGCCCCCCCCATGTCCTCGTGCAAGCCTCCCCTAATCATCGTGCAAGGTCCCCCTAATCCTCGTGCAAGGACCCCCTCTACCTCGTGCAAGGCCCCCCTTGCCCTCGTTCAAGGCCCCCCCTAGTGCAAGAACACCCCTCCTTCTCGTACAAGGACCCCCTCATCCTTGTTCAAAGAGCCTCCTCGTGCAAGGACCCCGTCGTGCAAGGCCCCCTCGTTCTCATGCAAGGACCCCCGTAGTCCTCGTGCAAGGACCACCCCTAGTGCAAGCCCCCTCGTCGTCGTGCAAGCCCCTCGTCCTCCTGCAAGGCCCCCATCGTCCTCGTGCAAGGACCCATCGTCCTCGTGCAAGGGCCCCGTCGTGCAAGCCCCCCTCGTTCTTGTGCAAGGAACTCCCTCATCCTCGTGCAAGGACCCTCCGCGTGCGAGGACACCCCTCGTGCAAGGACCCCCCTCATCCTTGTTCAAACACCCTCCTCGTGCAAGGACCCCGTCGTAAAAGCCTCCTCATTCTCATGCAAGGACCCCCCTCGTCCTCGTGCAAGGGATTTCCTCGTGCACGGACCCCACTTGTCCTCGTGCAAGGACCCCACTTGTCCTCGTGCAAGGACCCCCCTCGTGCAAGGACACCCTCGTGCAAGGCTCCCTCGTTCTCGTTAAAGGACCTCCCTCATCCTCGTGCAAGGATCCCCTGGTTCTCGTGCAAGGACCCTCCTCGTGCGAGTACACCCCTCGTCCTTCTGCAAAGACACCCTCGTTCTTGTGCAAGGACCTTCTCATCCTCGTGCAAGGCTCCCATCGTCCTCGAGCAAGGCCCCATCGTCCTCGTTGAAGGACCCCGTCGTGCAAGGACCCCCTCGTCCTCGTGCAAGGCCCCCGTCGTGCAAGGCCCTCCAGTTCTCATGCAAGGACCCCCCATGTCCTCGTGCAAGGACTACCCCTCGTGCAAGGTCCCCCTCTTCCTAGTGCAAGGACCCCCACTTCCTCGTGCAAGGACCCCCTCGTTCTTGTGCAAGGACCTCCCTCATCCTCGTGCGAGGACCCTCCTCGTGCGAGGACACCCCTCGTGCAAGGAACCCCATTTGTCCTCGTGCAAGGACCTCCTCGTTGTCGTGCAAGGATCCCCCTCGTGCAAGAACCCCCTTCGGCCTCATGGAAGGACCCTCCTCGTGCAATGGCACCTCTCGTCCTCGTGCAAGGACACCCTCGTGCAAGAACCCCGAATTCTCGTGCAAGGACCTCCTCGTCCTTGTGCAAGGACACCCCTCGTGCAAGGACCCCCTCGTGCAAGGATCCCCTCGTCCTCGTGCAAGGACCCTCCTCGTGCGAGGACACCCCTCGTCCTTGTGCAAAGACAACCTCGTTCTTGTGCAAGGACTTTCCCATCCTCGTGCAAAGCTCCCATCGTCCTCGAGCAAGGCACCGTCGTCCTCGTTGAAGGACCCCGTCGTGCAAGGCCCCCTCGTTCTTGTGCAAGGACCTCCCCCATCCTCGTGCAAGGACCCTCCGCGTGCGAGGATACCCCTCATGCAAGGACCCTCCTCATCCTTGTTCAAACACCCTCCTCGTGCAAGGACCCCGTCGTAAAAGCCCCCTCATTCTCATGCAAGGACCCCCCTCATCCTCGTGCAAGGCCCCCTCGTCCTCGTACAAGGCCATATCGTCCTCGTGCAAGGACCCCATCGTCCTCGTGCAAGGACCCATCGTCCTCGTGCAAGTACCCCGTCGTGCAAGGCCCCCCTCGTCCTTGTGAAAGGACCCCCTCGTTCTTGTGCAAGGACCTTCCCCATCCTCGTGCAAGGATCCTCCTCGTGCGAGGACACCCCTCGTGCAAGGACCCCCCTCGTCCCCGTGCAAGGGACTTCCTCGTGCAAGGACCGCACTTGTCCTCGTGAAAGGACCCCCTCGTCCTTGTGCAAGGACCCCCCTCGGGCAAGGACACCCTCTCCCTAGTGCAAGGAACCCCTCTTCCTCGTGAAAGGACCTTCCTTGCCCTCGTGCAAGAGCCCCCTCGTCCTCGTGCAAGCCCCCCCATGTCCTCGTGCAAGCCCTGCCTAATCATCGTGAAAGGTCCCCCTAATCCTCGTGCAAGGACCCCCTCTTCCTCATGCAAGGCCCTTCTTGCCCTCGTTCAAGGCCCCCCCTAGTGCAAGAACACCCCTCGTTCTCGTACAAGGACCCACTCATCCTTGTTCAAAGAGCCTCCTCGTGCAAGGACCCGGTCGTGCAAGGCCCCCTTGTTCTCATGCAAGGACCCCCGTAGTCCTCGTGCAAGGACCACCCCTAGTGCAAGCCCCCTCGTCGTCGTGCAAGGACCCTCCTCGTGCGAGGACAACCCTCGTCCTCGTGCAAGGACACCCTCGTTCTTGTGCAAGAACCTTCCCCATCCTCGTGCAAGGCTCCCATTGTCCTCGTACAAGGCCCTATCGTCCTCGTGCAAGGACCCCATCGTCCTCGTGCAAGGACCTCGTCGTGCAAGCCCCCTCGTCGTCGTGCAAGGACCCCCTCGTTCTTTTGCAAGGACCTTCCCCATCCTCGTGCAAGGTTCCCATCATACTCGAGCAAGGCCCCATCGTCCTCGTGCAAGGACCCCGTCGTGCAAGTCCCCCCTCGTCCTCGTGCAAGGACCCCCTCGTTCTTGTGCAAGGAACTTCTCCACCCTCGTGCAAGGCTCCCATCGTCCTCGTACAAGGCCCCAAAGTCCTCGTGCAAGGACCCCATTGTGCAAGGCCCCCCTCGTCCTCGTGCAAGGACCCCCCTCGTTCTTGTGTAAGGACCTTCCCCATCCTCGTGCAAGTCCCCAACGTCCTCGTACAAAGCCCTATCGTCCTCGTGCAAGGACCCCATCGTCCTCGTGCAATGACCCCTCTTGTCCTCGTGCAAAAACCTCCTCGTTGTCGTGCAAGGAACCCCTCGTGCAAGAACCCCCTCGTGCAAGGTCCCCTCGTTCTCATGCAAGGACCTCCCTTGTCCTCGTGCAAGGACCGCCTCGTTCTGGTGCAAGGACCTTCCCCATCCTCGTGAAAAGCTCCCATCTTCCTCGAGGAAAGCCCCATCGTCCTCGTGCAAGGACCCCATCTTGCAAGGCCCCCCTCGTCCTTGTGCAACGACCCCCTCGTACTTGTGCAAGGACCTTCCCCATCCTCGTGCAAGGATCCTCCTTGTGCGAGGACACCCCTCGTGCAAGGACCCCCCTCGTCCCCGTGCAAGTCCCCCCCTCGTGCAAGGACACCCTCTTCCTAGTGCAAGGACCCCCTCTTCCTCGTGAAAGGACCACCCTTGCCCTCGTGCAAGAGACCCCTCGTCCTCGTGCAAGCCCCCCCATATCGTCGTGCAAGCCCCCCAATCATCGTGCAAGGTCTCCCTAATCCTCGTGCAAGGACCCCCTCTTCCTCGTGCAAGGCCCCCCTTGCCCTAGTTCAAGCCCCCCCTAGTGCAAGAACACCCCTCGTTCTCGTACAAGAACCCCCTCATCCTTGTTCAAAGAGCCTTCTCGTGCAAGGACCCCGTCGTGCAAGGCCCCCTCGTTCTCATGCAAGGACCCCCGTAGTCCTCGTGCAAGGACCACCCCTAGTGCAAGCCCCCTCGTCCTCGTGCAAGGCCCCCTCGTTCTTGTGCAAGGACCTCCCCCATCCTCGTGCAAGGACCCTCCGCGTGCGAGGATACACCTCATGCAAGGACCCTCCTCATCCTTGTTCAAACACCCTCCTCGTGCAAGGACCCCGTCGTAAAAGCCTCCTCATTCTCATGCAAGGACCCCCCTCGTCCTCGTGCAAGGCCCCCTCGTCCTCGTACAAGGCCATATCGTCCTCGTGCAAGGACCCCATCGTCCTCGTGCAAGGACCCCCTCGTCCTCGTGCAAGGACCCCCTCTTTCTTGTGCAAGGAACTTCTCCATCCTCGTGCAAGTCTCCCATCGTCCTCGTACAAGGCCCTATCGTCCTCGCGCAAGGACCCCATCGTCCTCGTGCAAGGACCCCCCTTGTCCTCGTGCAAGGACCTCCTCGTTGTCGTGCAAGGATCCCCCTCGTGCAAGAACCCCCTTCGGCCTCATAGAAGGACCCTCCTCGTGCAATGACACCTCTTGTCCTCGTGCAAGGACACCCTCGTGCAATAACCCCTAATTCTCGTGCAAGGACCTCCTCGTCCTCGTGCAAGGACACCCCTCGTTCTTGTGCAAGGACCTTCCCCATCCTCGTGCAAGTCTCCCATCGTCCTCGTACAAGGCCCTATCGTCCTCGTGCAAGGACCCCATCGTCCTCGTGCAATGACCCCCCTTGTCCTCGTGCAAGGACCTCCTCGTTGTCGTGCAAGGAACCCCTCGTGCAAGAACCCCCTTTGGCCTCATGGAAGGACCCTCCTCGTGTAATGACACCTCTCGTCCTCGTGCAAGGACACCCACGTGCAATAACCCCTCATTCTAGTGCAAGGACCTCCTCGTCCTCGTGCAAGGGACTTCCTCGTACAAGGACCCCACTCGTCCTCGTGCAAGGGCCCCGTCGTGCAAGCCCCCCTCGTCCTCGTGCAAGGACCCCCTCGTTCTTGTGCAAGGAACTTCTCCATCCTCGTGCAAGTCTCCCATCGTCCTCGTACAAGGCCCTATCGTCCTCGCGCAAGGACCCCATCGTCCTCGTGCAAGGACCCCTCTTGTCCTCGTGCAAGGACCTTCTCGTTGTCGTGCAAGGATCCCCCTCGTGCAAGAACCCCCTTCGGCCTCATAGAAGGACCCTCCTCGTGCAATGACACCTCTCGTCCTCGTGCAAGTACACCCTCGTGCAATAACCCTTCATTCTAGTGCAAGGACCTCCTCGTCCTCGTGCAAGGGACTTCCTCGTGCAAGGACCCCCCTCGTGCAAGGACACCCTCGTGCAAGACTCCCTCGTTCTCGTTAAAGGACCTCCCTCATCCTCGTGCAAGGATCCCCTCGTCCTCGTGCAAGGATCCCCTCGTCCTCGTGCAAGGACCCTCCTCGTGCGAGGACACCCCTCGTGCAAGGACCCCCCTTGTCCTCGTGCAAGGAACTCCTCGAGCAAGGACCACCCTTGCCCTCGTCCAAGAGCCCGCTCGTCCTCGTGCAAGGACCCCCTCGTCCTCGTGCAAGGCCCCCGTTGTTCAAGGCCCTCCAGTTCTCATGCAAGGACCCCCCATGTCCTCGTGCAAGGACTACCCCTCGTGCAAGGTCCCCCTCTTCCTAGTGCAAGGACCCCCACTTCCTCGTGCAAGGACCCCCTCTTCCTCGTGCAAGGCCCCCCTTGCCCTAGTTCAAGCCCCCCCCTAGTGCAAGAACACCCCTCGTTCTCGTACAAGAACCCCCTCATCCTTGTTCAAAGAGCCTTCTCGTGCAAGGACCCCGTCGTGCAAGGCCCCCTCGTTCTCATGCAAGGACCCCCGTAGTCCTCGTGCAAGGACCACCCCTAGTGCAAGCCCCC
This sequence comes from Dromococcyx pavoninus, assembly GCA_033558185.1. Classification (NCBI taxonomy): domain Eukaryota; kingdom Metazoa; phylum Chordata; class Aves; order Cuculiformes; family Neomorphidae; genus Dromococcyx; species Dromococcyx pavoninus. The sequence goes on along the minus strand of JAUMJL010001320.1, from coordinate 161,931 downwards.
TCGTCCTCGTGCAAGGCCCCCTCGTTCTTGTGCAAGGACCTCCCCCATCCTCGTGCAAGGACCCTCCGCGTGCGAGGATACACCTCATGCAAGGACCCTCCTCATCCTTGTTCAAACACCCTCCTCGTGCAAGGACCCCGTCGTAAAAGCCTCCTCATTCTCATGCAAGGACCCCCCTCGTCCTCGTGCAAGGCCCCCGTCGTGCAAGGCCCTCCAGTTCTCATGCAAGGACCCCCCATGTCCTCGTGCAAGGACTACCCCTCGTGCAAGGTCCCCCTCTTCCTAGTGCAAGGACCCCCACTTCCTCGTGCAAGGACCCCCTCGTTCTTGTGCAAGGACCTCCCTCATCCTCGTGCGAGGACCCTCCTCGTGCGAGGACACCCCTCGTGCAAGGAACCCCATTTGTCCTCGTGCAAGGACCTCCTCGTTGTCGTGCAAGGATCCCCCTCGTGCAAGAACCCCCTTCGGCCTCATGGAAGGACCCTCCTCGTGCAATGGCACCTCTCGTCCTCGTGCAAGGACACCCTCGTGCAAGAACCCCGAATTCTCGTGCAAGGACCTCCTCGTCCTTGTGCAAGGACACCCCTCGTGCAAGGACCCCCTCGTGCAAGGATCCCCTCGTCCTCGTGCAAGGACCCTCCTCGTGCGAGGACACCCCTCGTCCTTGTGCAAAGACAACCTCGTTCTTGTGCAAGGACTTTCCCATCCTCGTGCAAAGCTCCCATCGTCCTCGAGCAAGGCACCGTCGTCCTCGTTGAAGGACCCCGTCGTGCAAGGCCCCCTCGTTCTTGTGCAAGGACCTCCCCCATCCTCGTGCAAGGACCCTCCGCGTGCGAGGATACCCCTCATGCAAGGACCCTCCTCATCCTTGTTCAAACACCCTCCTCGTGCAAGGACCCCGTCGTAAAAGCCCCCTCATTCTCATGCAAGGACCCCCCTCATCCTCGTGCAAGGCCCCCTCGTCCTCGTACAAGGCCATATCGTCCTCGTGCAAGGACCCCATCGTCCTCGTGCAAGGACCCATCGTCCTCGTGCAAGTACCCCGTCGTGCAAGGCCCCCCTCGTCCTTGTGAAAGGACCCCCTCGTTCTTGTGCAAGGACCTTCCCCATCCTCGTGCAAGGATCCTCCTCGTGCGAGGACACCCCTCGTGCAAGGACCCCCCTCGTCCCCGTGCAAGGGACTTCCTCGTGCAAGGACCGCACTTGTCCTCGTGAAAGGACCCCCTCGTCCTTGTGCAAGGACCCCCCTCGGGCAAGGACACCCTCTCCCTAGTGCAAGGAACCCCTCTTCCTCGTGAAAGGACCTTCCTTGCCCTCGTGCAAGAGCCCCCTCGTCCTCGTGCAAGCCCCCCCATGTCCTCGTGCAAGCCCTGCCTAATCATCGTGAAAGGTCCCCCTAATCCTCGTGCAAGGACCCCCTCTTCCTCATGCAAGGCCCTTCTTGCCCTCGTTCAAGGCCCCCCCTAGTGCAAGAACACCCCTCGTTCTCGTACAAGGACCCACTCATCCTTGTTCAAAGAGCCTCCTCGTGCAAGGACCCCGTCGTGCAAGGCCCCCTTGTTCTCATGCAAGGACCCCCGTAGTCCTCGTGCAAGGACCACCCCTAGTGCAAGCCCCCTCGTCGTCGTGCAAGGACCCTCCTCGTGCGAGGACAACCCTCGTCCTCGTGCAAGGACACCCTCGTTCTTGTGCAAGAACCTTCCCCATCCTCGTGCAAGGCTCCCATTGTCCTCGTACAAGGCCCTATCGTCCTCGTGCAAGGACCCCATCGTCCTCGTGCAAGGACCTCGTCGTGCAAGCCCCCTCGTCGTCGTGCAAGGACCCCCTCGTTCTTTTGCAAGGACCTTCCCCATCCTCGTGCAAGGTTCCCATCATACTCGAGCAAGGCCCCATCGTCCTCGTGCAAGGACCCCGTCGTGCAAGTTCCCCCTCGTCCTCGTGCAAGGACCCCCTCGTTCTTGTGCAAGGAACTTCTCCACCCTCGTGCAAGGCTCCCATCGTCCTCGTACAAGGCCCCAAAGTCCTCGTGCAAGGACCCCATTGTGCAAGGCCCCCCTCGTCCTCGTGCAAGGACCCCCCTCGTTCTTGTGTAAGGACCTTCCCCATCCTCGTGCAATTCTCCCATCGTCCTCGTACAAAGCCCTATCGTCCTCGTGCAAGGACCCCATCGTCCTCGTGCAATGACCCCTCTTGTCCTCGTGCAAAAACCTCCTCGTTGTCGTGCAAGGAACCCCTCGTGCAAGAACCCCCTCGTGCAAGGTCCCCTCGTTCTCATGCAAGGACCTCCCTTGTCCTCGTGCAAGGACCGCCTCGTTCTGGTGCAAGGACCTTCCCCATCCTCGTGAAAAGCTCCCATCTTCCTCGAGGAAAGCCCCATCGTCCTCGTGCAAGGACCCCATCGTGCAAGGCCCCCCTCGTCCTTGTGCAACGACCCCCTCGTACTTGTGCAAGGACCTTCCCCATCCTCGTGCAAGGATCCTCCTTGTGCGAGGACACCCCTCGTGCAAGGACCCCCCTCGTCCCCGTGCAAGTCCCCCCCTCGTGCAAGGACACCCTCTTCCTAGTGCAAGGACCCCCTCTTCCTCGTGAAAGGACCACCCTTGCCCTCGTGCAAGAGACCCCTCGTCCTCGTGCAAGCCCCCCCATATCGTCGTGCAAGCCCCCCAATCATCGTGCAAGGTCTCCCTAATCCTCGTGCAAGGACCCCCTCTTCCTCGTGCAAGGCCCCCCTTGCCCTAGTTCAAGCCCCCCCCTAGTGCAAGAACACCCCTCGTTCTCGTACAAGAACCCCCTCATCCTTGTTCAAAGAGCCTTCTCGTGCAAGGACCCCGTCGTGCAAGGCCCCCTCGTTCTCATGCAAGGACCCCCGTAGTCCTCGTGCAAGGACCACCCCTAGTGCAAGCCCCCTCGTCCTCGTGCAAGGCCCCCTCGTTCTTGTGCAAGGACCTCCCCCATCCTCGTGCAAGGACCCTCCGCGTGCGAGGATACACCTCATGCAAGGACCCTCCTCATCCTTGTTCAAACACCCTCCTCGTGCAAGGACCCCGTCGTAAAAGCCTCCTCATTCTCATGCAAGGACCCCCCTCGTCCTCATGCAAGGCCCCCTCGTCCTCGTACAAGGCCATATCGTCCTCGTGCAAGGACCCCATCGTCCTCGTGCAAGGACCCCCTCGTCCTCGTGCAAGGACCCCCTCTTTCTTGTGCAAGGAACTTCTCCATCCTCGTGCAAGTCTCCCATCGTCCTCGTACAAGGCCCTATCGTCCTCGCGCAAGGACCCCATCGTCCTCGTGCAAGGACCCCCCTTGTCCTCGTGCAAGGACCTCCTCGTTGTCGTGCAAGGATCCCCCTCGTGCAAGAACCCCCTTCGGCCTCATAGAAGGACCCTCCTCGTGCAATGACACCTCTTGTCCTCGTGCAAGGACACCCTCGTGCAATAACCCCTAATTCTCGTGCAAGGACCTCCTCGTCCTCGTGCAAGGACACCCCTCGTTCTTGTGCAAGGACCTTCCCCATCCTCGTGCAAGTCTCCCATCGTCCTCGTACAAGGCCCTATCGTCCTCGTGCAAGGACCCCATCGTCCTCGTGCAATGACCCCCCTTGTCCTCGTGCAAGGACCTCCTCGTTGTCGTGCAAGGAACCCCTCGTGCAAGAACCCCCTTTGGCCTCATGGAAGGACCCTCCTCGTGCAATGACACCTCTCGTCCTCGTGCAAGGACACCCACGTGCAATAACCCCTCATTCTAGTGCAAGGACCTCCTCGTCCTCGTGCAAGGGACTTCCTCGTACAAGGACCCCACTCGTCCTCGTGCAAGGGCCCCGTCGTGCAAGCCCCCCTCGTCCTCGTGCAAGGACCCCCTCGTTCTTGTGCAAGGAACTTCTCCATCCTCGTGCAAGTCTCCCATCGTCCTCGTACAAGGCCCTATCGTCCTCGCGCAAGGACCCCATCGTCCTCGTGCAAGGACCCCTCTTGTCCTCGTGCAAGGACCTTCTCGTTGTCGTGCAAGGATCCCCCTCGTGCAAGAACCCCCTTCGGCCTCATAGAAGGACCCTCCTCGTGCAATGACACCTCTCGTCCTCGTGCAAGTACACCCTCGTGCAATAACCCTTCATTCTAGTGCAAGGACCTCCTCGTCCTCGTGCAAGGGACTTCCTCGTGCAAGGACCCCCCTCGTGCAAGGACACCCTCGTGCAAGACTCCCTCGTTCTCGTTAAAGGACCTCCCTCATCCTCGTGCAAGGATCCCCTCGTCCTCGTGCAAGGATCCCCTCGTCCTCGTGCAAGGACCCTCCTCGTGCGAGGACACCCCTCGTGCAAGGACCCCCCTTGTCCTCGTGCAAGGAACTCCTCGAGCAAGGACCACCCTTGCCCTCGTCCAAGAGCCCGCTCGTCCTCGTGCAAGGACCCCCTCGTCCTCGTGCAAGGCCCCCGTTGTTCAAGGCCCTCCAGTTCTCATGCAAGGACCCCCCATGTCCTCGTGCAAGGACTACCCCTCGTGCAAGGTCCCCCTCTTCCTAGTGCAAGGACCCCCACTTCCTCGTGCAAGGACCCCCTCGTTCTTGTGCAAGGACCTCCCTCATCCTCGTGCGAGGACCCTCCTCGTGCGAGGACACCCCTCGTGCAAGGAACCCCTTTTGTCCTCGTGCAAGGACCTCCTCGTTGTCGTGCAAGGATCCCCCTCGTGCAAGAACCCCCTTCGGCCTCATGGAAGGACCCTCCTCGTGCAATGACACCCTCGTCCTCGTGCAAGGACACCCTCGAGCAAGAACCCCTAATTCTCGTGTAAGGACCTCCTCGTCCTTGTGCAAGGACACCCCTCGTGCAAGGACCCCCTCGTGCAAGGTCCCCTCGTTCTCATGCAAGGACCTCCCTTGTCCTCGTGCAAGGACCCTACTTGTCCTCGTGCAAAGACCCCCCTCGTGCAAGACCCCCTTGTTTTAATGCAAGGACCCCCCTCGTCCTCGTGCAAGGGACTTCCTCGTGCAAGGACCCCACTTGTCCTCGTGCAAGGACCCCCCTCGTGCAAGGACACCCTCGTGCAAGGCTCCCTCGTTCTCGTTAAAGGACCTCCCTCATCCTCGTGCAAGGATCCCCTCGTCCTCGTGCAAGGACCCCGTCCTGCAAGGCCCCCCTCGTCCTCGTGCAAGGACCGCCTCGTTCTTGTGCAAGGACCTTCCCCATCCTCGTGAAAAGCTCCCATCTTCCTCGAGGAAAGCCCCATCGTCCTCGTGCAAGGACCTCGTCGTGCAAGGCCCCCTCGTCCTCGTGCAAGGACTCCCTCGTTCTTGTGCAAGGACCTTCTCCATCCTCGTGCAAGGCTCCCATCGCCCTCGTACAAGGCCCCATCGTCGTCTTGCAAGGCCCCGTCGTCCCCGTGCAAGGACCCCATCGTGCAAGGCCCCCCTCGTCCTTGTGCAAGGACCCCCTCGTACTTGTGCAAGGACCTTCCCCATCCTCGTGCAAGGATCCTCCTTGTGCGAGGCCTCCCCTCCTGCAAGGACACCCTCTTCCTAGTGCAAGGACCCCCTCTTCCTCGTGAAAGGACCACCCTTGCCCTCGTGCAAGAGACCCCTCGTCCTCGTGCAAGCCCCCCATATCCTCGTGCAAGCCCCCCCAATCATCGTGCAAGGTCTCCCTAATCCTCGTGCAAGGACCCCCTCTTCCTCGTGCAAGGCCCCCCTTGCCCTAGTTCAAGGCCCCCCCTAGTGCAAGAACACCCCTCGTTCTCGTACAAGAACCTCCTCATCCTTGTTCAAAGAGCCTTCTCGTGCAAGGACCCCGTCGTGCAAGGCCCCCTCGTTCTCATGCTAGGACCCCCGTTGTCCTCGTGCAAGGACCACCCCTAGTGCAAGCCCCCTCGTCCTCGTGCAAGGCCGCCATCGTCCTCGTGCAAGGACCCATCGTCCTCGTGCAAGGGCCCTGTCGTGCAAGGCCCCCTCGTTCTTGTGCAATGACCTCCCCCATCCTCGTGCAAGGACCCTCCGCGTGCGAGGATACACCTCATGCAAGGACCCTCCTCATCCTTGTTCAAACACCCTCCTCGTGCAAGGACCCCGTCGTAAAAGCCTCCTCTTTCTCATGCAAGGACCCCCTCGTCCTCGTGCAAGGCCCCCTCGTCCTCGTACAAGGCTATATCGTCCTCGTGCAAGGACCCCATCGTCCTCGTGCAAGGACCGCGTCGTGCAAGCCCCCTCGTCCTTGTGCAAGGACCCCCTCGTCCTTGTGCAAGGACCTTCCCCATCCTCGTGCAAGGCTCCCATCGTCCTCGAGCAAGGCCCCATCGTCCTCGTGCAAGGACCCCGTCGTGCAAGGTCCCCCTATTCCTAGTACAAGGACCCCCTCGTTCTTGTGCAAGGACCTCCCTCATCCTCGTGCGAGGACCCTCCTCTTGCGAGGACACCCCTTGTGCAAGGAACCTCATTTGTCCTCGTGCAAGGACCTCCTCGTTGTCGTGCAAGGATCCCCCTCGTGCAAGGACCCCCTTCGGCCTCATGGAAGGACCCTCCTCGTGCAATGACACCCCTCGTCCTCTTGCAAGGACACCCTCCTGCAAGAACCCCTAATTCTCGTGCAAGGACCTCCTCGTCCTTGTGCAAGGACACGCCTCGTGCAAGGACACCCTCGTGCAAGGCTCCCTCGTTCTCGTTAAAGGACCTCCCTCATCCTCGTGCAAGGATCCCCTCGTTCTCGTGCAAGGACCCTCCTCGTGCGAGTACACCCCTCGTCCTTCTGCAAAGACACCCTCGTTCTTGTGCAAGGACCTTCCCATCCTCGTGCAAGGCTCCCATCGTCCTCGAGCAAGGCCCCATCGTCCTCGTTGAAGGACCCCGTCGTGCAAGGACCCCCTCGTCCTCGTGCAAGGCCCCCGTCGTGCAAGGCCCTCCAGTTCTCATGCAAGGACCCCCCATGTCCTCGTGCAAGGACTACCCCTCGTGCAAGGTCCCCCTCTTCCTAGTGCAAGGACCCCCACTTCCTCGTGCAAGGACCCCCTCGTTCTTGTGCAAGGACCTCCCTCATCCTCTTGCGAGGGCCCTCCTCGTGCGAGGACACCCCTCGTGCAAGGAACCCCATTTGTCCTCGTGCAAGGACCTCCTCGTTGTCGTGCAAGGATCCCCCTCGTGCAAGAACCCCCTTCGGCCTCATGGAAGGACCCTCCTATTGCAATGGCACCTCTCGTCCTCGTGCAAGGACACCCTCGTGCAAGAACCCCTAATTCTCGTGCAAGGACCTCCTCGTCCTTGTGCAAGGACACCCCTCGTGCAAGGACCCCCTCGTGCAAGGTCCCCTCGTTCTCATGCAAGGACCTCCCTTGTCCTCGTGCAAGGACCCTACTTGTCCTCGTGCAAAGACCCCCCTCGTGCAAGGTCCCCTCGTTCTCATGCAAGGACCTCCCTTGTCCTCGTGCAAGGACCCCACTTGTCCTCGTGCAAGGACCCCCCTCGTGCAAGGACACCCTCGTGCAAGGCTCCTTCGTTCTCGTTAAAGGACCTCCCTCATTATCGTGCAAGGCCCCCCTCGTCCTCGTGCAAGGACCGCCTCGTTCTTGTGCAAGGACCTTCCCCATCCTCGTGCAAAGCTCCCATCATCCTCGAGCAAGGCACCATCGTCCTCGTGCAAGGACCCCCTCGTGCAAAGACCCCCTCGTCTTGTGCAAGGACCTTCTCCATCCTCGTGCAAGGCTCCCATCGTCCTCGTACAAGGACTCATCGTCTTTTTGCAAGGCCCCATCGTCCTCGTGCAAGGACCCCGTCGTGCAAGGCCCCCCTCGTCCTTGTGCAAGGACCCCCACTACCTCGTGCAAGGACCTTCCCCATCCTCGTGCAAGGATCCTCGTGCGAGGACACCCCTCGTGCAAGGACCCCCCTCGTCCCCGTGCAAGGGACTTTCTCGTGCAAGGACCACACTTGTCCTCGTGCAAGGACCCCTCGTCCTTGTGCAAGGACCCCCCTCGTGCAAGGACACCCTCTTCCTAGTGCAAGGACGCCCTCTTCCTCGTGAAAGGACCACCCTTGCCCTCGTGCAAGAGCCCCCATGTCCTCGTGCAAGCTCCCCCTAATCATCGTGCAAGGTCTCCCTAATCCTCGTGCAAGGACCTCCTCTTCCTCGTGCAAGGCCCCCCTTGCCCTCGTTCAAGGCCCCCCCTAGTGCAAGAACACCCCTCGTTCTCGTACAAGGACCCCCTCATCCTTGTTCAAAGAGCCTCCTCGTGCAAGGACCCCGTCGTGCAAGGCCCCCTCGTTCTCATGCAAAGACCCCCGTAGTCCTCGTGCAAGGACCACCCCTAGTGCAAGCCCCCTCGTCGTCGTGCAAGGACCCTCCTCGTGCGAGGACACCCCTCGTCCTCGTGCAAGGACACCCTCGTTCTTGTGCAAGGACTTTCCCCATCCTCGTGCAAGGCTCCCGTCGTCATCGAGCAAGGCCCCATTGTCCTCGTTGAAGGACCTCGTCGTGCAAGGCCCCGCTCGTCCTCGTGCAAGGACCCCCTCGTTCTTGTGCAAGAACCTTCCCCATCCTCGTGCAAGGCTCCCATTGTCCTCGTACAAGGCCCTATCTTCCTCGTGCAAGGACCCCATCGTCCTCGTGCAAGGACCTCGTCGTGCAAGCCCCCTCGTCGTCGTGCAAGGACCCCCTCGTCCTTTTGCAAGGACCTTCCCCATCCTCGAGCAAGGTTCCCATCATACTCGAGCAAGGCCCCATCGTCCTCGTGCAAGGACCCCGTCGTGCAAGTCCCCCCTCGTCCTCGTGCAAGGACCCCCTCGTTCTTGTGCAAGGAACTTCTCCATCCTCGTGCAAGGCTCCAATCGTCCTCGTACAAGGCCCCAAAGTCCTCGTGCAAGGACCCCATTGTGCAAGGCCCCCCTCGTCCTCGTGCAAGGACCCCCCTCGTTCTTGTGCAAGGACCTTCCCCATCCTCGTGCAAGTCTCCCATCGTCCTCGTACAAGGCCCTATCGTCCTCGTGCAAGGACCCCATCGTCCTCGTGCAAGGACCCCCCTTGTCCTCGTGCAAAAACCTCCTCGTTGTCGTGCAAGGAACCCCTCGTGCAAGAACCCCCTTTGGCCTCATGGAAGAACCCTCCTCGTGCAATGACACCTCTCGTCCTCGTGCAAGGGACTTCCTCGTGCAAGGACCCCACTTGTCCTCGTGCAAGGACCCCCCTCGTGCAAGGGCACCCTCGTGCAAGGCTCCCTCGTTCTCGTTAAAGGACCGCCCTCATCCTCGTGCAAGGATCCCCTCGTCCTCGTGCAAGGACCCCATCGTGCAAGGCCCCCTCGTCCTCGTGCAAGGACCCCCTCGTTCTTGTGCAAGGACCTTCTCCATCCTCGTGCAAGGCTCCCATCGTCCTCGTACAAGGCCCCATCGTCTTCTTGCAAGGCCCCATCGTCCTCGTGCAAGGACCCCGTCGTGCAAGCCCCCTCGTCCAGGTGCAAGGACCCCCTCGTACTTGTGCAAGGACCTTCCCCATCCTCGTGCAAGGATCCTCCTTGTGCGAGGACACCCCTCGTGCAAGGACCCCCCTCGTCCCCGTGCAAGGCCCCCCCTCGTGCAAGGACACCCTCTTCCTAGTGCAAGGACCCCCTCTTCCTCGTGAAAGGACCACCCTTGCCCTCGTGCAAGAGCCTCCTCGTCCTCGTGCAAGCCCCCCATATCCTCGTGCAAGTCCCCCCAATCATCGTGCAAGGTCTCCCTAATCCTCGTGCAAGGTCCCCCTCTTCCTCGTGCAAGGCCCCCCTTGCTTTAGTTCAAGGCCCCCCCTAGTGCAAGAACACCCCTCGTTCTCCTACAAGAACCCCCTCATCCTTGTTCGAAGAGCCTTCTCGTGCAAGGACCCCGTCGTGCAAGGCCCCCTCGTTCTCATGCAAGACCCCCATCGTCCTCGTGCAAGGACCCATCGTCCCCGTGCAAGGGCCCTGTCGTCCAAGGCCCCCTCGTTCTTGTGCAAGGACCTCCCCCATCCTCGTGCAAGGACCCTCCGCGTGCGAGGATACACCTCATGCAAGGACCCTCCTCATCCTTGTTCAAACACCCTCCTCGTGCAAGGACCCAGTCGTAAAAGCCCCCTCATTCTCATGCAAGGCCCCCCCTCGTCCTCGTGCAAGGCCCCCTCGTCCTCGTACAAGGCCATATCGTCCTCGTGCAAGGACCCCATCGTCCTCGTGCAAGGACTCCGCTGTGCAAGCCCCCTCGTCCTTGTGCAAGGACCCCCTCGTTCTTGTCCAAGGACCTTCCCCATCCTCGTGCAAGGCTCCCATCGTCCTCGAGCAAGGCCCCATCGTCTTCGTGCAAGGACCTCGTCGTGCAAGCCCCCTCGTCCTCGTGCAAGGACCCCCTCGTTCTTGTGCAAGGACCTTCCCCATCCTCGTGCAAGGTTCCCATCATACTCGAGCAAGGCCCCATCCTCCTCGTTCAAGGACCCCGTCGTGCAAGGCCCCCCTCGTCCTCGTGCAAGGACCCCCTCGTTCTTGTGCAAGGAACTTCTCCATCCTCGTGCAAGGCTCCCATCGTCCTCGTACAAGGCCCCAAAGTCCTCGTGCAAGGACCCCATCGTGCAAGGCCCCCCTCGTCCTCGTGCAAGGACCCCCCTCGTGCGAGGACACCCCTCGTGCAAGGACCCCCCTTGTCCTCGTGCAAGGAACTCCTCGAGCAAGGACCACCCTTGCCCTCGTCCAAGAGCCCACTCGTCCTCGTGCAAGGCCCCCGTCGTGCAAGGCCCTCCAGTTCTCATGCAAGGACCCCCCATGTCCTCGTGGAAGGACTACCTCTCGTGCAAGGTCCCCCTCTTCCTAGTGCAAGGACCCCCACTTCCTCGTGCAAGGACCCCCTCGTTCTTGTGCAAGGACCTCCCTCATCCTCGTGCGAGGACCCTCCTCGTGCGAGGACACCCCTCGTCCTCGTGCAAGGAGACACTCGTTCTTGTGCAAGGACCTTCCCCATCCTCGTGCAAGGCTCCCACCGTCCTCGAGCAAGGCCCCATCGTCCTCGTTGAAGGACCCCGTCGTGCAAGGCCCCCCTCGTCCTCGTGCAAGGACCCCCTCGTTCTTGTGCAAGGACCTTCCCCATCCTCGTGCAAGGTTCCCATCATACTCGAGCAAGGCCCCATCGTCCTCGTGCAAGGACCCCATCGTGCAAGGCCTCCCTCGTCCTCGTGCAAGGACCCCCTCGTTCTTGTGCAAGGAACTTCTCCATCCTCGTGCAAGTCTCCCATCGTCCTCGTACAAGGCCCTATCGTCCTCGTGCAAGGACCCCATCGTCCTCGTGCAAGGACCCCCCTTGTCCTCGTGCAAGGACCTCCTCGTTGTCGTGCAAGGAACCCCTCGTGTAAGAACCCCCTTCGGCCTCATGGAAGGACCCTCCTCGTGCAATGACACCTCTCGTCCTCGTGCAAGGACACCCTCGTGCAATAACCCCTCATTCTAGTGCAAGGACCTCCTCATCCTCGTGCAAGGGACTTCCTCGTGCAAGGACCCCACTTGTCCTCGTGCAAGGACCCCCCTCGTCCAAGGACACCCTCGTGCAAGACTCCCTCGTTTTCGTTAAAGGACCTCCCTCATCCTCGTGTAAGGATCCCCTCGTCCTCGTGCAAGGACCCCCCTTGTCCTCGTGCAAGGAACTCCTCGAGCAAGGACCACCCTTGCCCTCATCCAAGAGCCCACTCATCCTCGTGCAAGGACCCCCTCGTCCTCGTGCAAGGCCCCCGTCGTGCAAGGCCCTCCAGTTCTCATGCAAGGACCCCCCATGTCCTCGTGCAAGGACTACCCCTCGTGCAAGGTCCCCCTCTTCCTAGTGCAAGGACCCCCACTTCCTCGTGCAAGGCCCCCCTCGTCCTTGTGCAAGGACCCCCACTTCCTCGTGCAAGGACCTTCCCCATCCTCGTGCAAGGATCCTCCTTGTGCGAGGACACCCCTCGTGCAAGGACCCCCTCGTCCCCGTGCAAGGGACTTCCTCGTGCAAGGACCACACTTGTCCTCGTGCAAGGACCCCTCGTCCTTGTGCAGGGACCCCCCTCGTGCAAGGACACCCTCTTCCTAGTGCAAGGACCCCCTCTTCCTCGTGAAAGGACCACCCTTGCCCTCGTGCAAGAGCCCCCATGTCCTCGTGCAAGCTTCCCCCAATCATCGTGCAAGGTCTCCCTAATCCTCGTGCAAGGACCCCCTCTTCCTCGTGCAAGGCCCCCCTTGCCCTCGTTCAAGGCCCCCCCTAGTGCAAGAACACCCCTCGTTCTCCTACAAGAACCCCCTCATCCTTGTTCAAAGAGCCTTCTCGTGCAAGGACCCCGTCGTGCAAGGCCCCCTCGTTCTCATGCAAGGAACCCCGTAGTCCTCGTGCAAGGACCACCCCTAGTGCAAGCCCCCTCGTCCTCGTACAAGGCCCCCATCGTCCTCGTGCAAGGCCCCATCGTCCTCGAGCAAGGCCCCATCGTCCTCGTTGAAGGACCCCGTCGTGCAAGGCCCCCCTCGTCCTCGTGCAAGGAACACCCCTAGTGCAAGTCCCCCCTCGTCCTCGTACAAGGCCCTATCGTCCTCGTGGAAGGCCCCCGCCGTGCAAGGCCCCCTCGTCCTCGTGCAAGGACCCCCTCGTTCTTGTGCAAGGACCATCCCTATCCTCGTGCAAGGCTCCCATCTTTCTCGTATAAGGCCCTATCGTCCTCGTGCAAGAACCCCATCGTCCTTGTGCAAGGACACCGTCGTGCAAGCCCCCCTCGACCTCGTGCAAGGACCCCCTCGTTCTTGTGCAAGGACCTCTCTCATCCTCGTGCGAGGACCCTCCTCGTGCGAGGACACCCCTCGTGCAAAGAACCCCATTTGTCCTCGTGCAAGGACCTCCTCGTTGTCGTGCAAGGATCCCCCTCGTGCAAGAACCCCCTTCGGCCTCATGGAAGGACTCTCCTCGTGCAATGACACCCCTCGTCCTCGTGCAAGGACACCCTCGTGCAAGAACCCCTCATACTCGTGCAAGGACCTCCTCGTCCTTGTGCAAGGACACCCCTCGTGCAAGGACCCCATCGTGCAAGGTCCCCTCGTTCTCATGCAAGGACCTCCCTTGTCCTCGTGTAAGGACCCTACTTGTCCTCGTGCAAAGACCCCCCTCGTGCAAGACCCCCTTGTTTTAATGCAAGGACCCCCCTCGTCCTCGTGCAAGGGACTTCCTCGTGCAAGGACCCCGTCGTAAAAGTCCCCTCATTCTCATGCAAGGACCCCCCAGCCCTCGTGCAAGGAACACCCCTAGTGCAAGTCCCCCCTCGTCCTCGTACAAGGCCCTATAGTCCTCGTGTAAGGACCCCGTCGTGCAAGCCCCCTCGTCCTCGTGCAAGGACCCCCTCGTTCTTGTTCAAGAACCTTCCCCATCCTCGTGCAAGGCTCCCATCGTCCTCGAGCAAGGCCCCATCGTCCTCGTGCAAGGACCCCGCCGTGCAAGGCCCCCTCGTCCTCGTGCAAGGACCCCCTCGTTCTTGTGCAAGGACCTTCCCTATCCTCGTGCAAGGCTCCCATCTTTCTCGTACAAGGCCCTATCGTCCTCGTGCCAGAACCCCATCGTCCTTGTGCAAGGACACCGTCGTGCAAGCCCCCCTCGTCCTCGTGCAAGGACTCCCTCGTTCTTGTGCAAGGACCTTCTCCATCCTCGTGCAAGGCTCCCATCGTCCTCGTACAAGGACCCATCGTCTTCTTGCAAGGCCCCATCGTCCTCGTGCAAGGACCCCGTCGTGCAAGGCCCCCCTCGTCCTTGTGCAAGGACCCCCACTTCCTCGTGCAAGGACCTTCCCCATCCTCGTGCAAGGATCCTCCTTGTGCGAGGACACTCCTCGTCCCCGTGCAAGGGACTTCCTCGTGCAAGGACCACACTTGTCCTCGTGCAAGGACCCCTCGTCCTTGTGCAGGGACCCCCCTCGTGCAAGGACACCCTCTTCCTAGTGCAAGGACCCCCTCTTCCTCGTGAAAGGACCACCCTTGCCCTCGTGCAAGAGCCCCCATGTCCTCGTGCAAGCTTCCCCCAATCATCGTGCAAGGTCTCCCTAATCCTCGTGCAAGGACCCCCTCTTCCTCGTGCAAGGCCCCCCTTGCCCTCGTTCAAGGCCCCCCCTAGTGCAAGAACACCCATCGTTCTCCTACAAGAACCACCTCATCCTTGTTCAAAGAGCCTTCTCTTGCAAGGACCCCGTCGTGCAAGGCCCCCTCGTTCTCATGCAAGGAACCCCGTAGTCCTCGTGCAAGGACCACCCCTAGTGCAAGCCCCCTCGTCCTCGTGCAAGGCCCCCATCTTCCTCGTGCAAGGCCCCATCGTCCTCGAGCAAGGCCCCATCGTCCTCGTTTAAGGACCCCGTCGTGCAAGGCCCCCCTCGTCCTCGTGCAAGGAACACCCCTAGTGCAAGTCCCCCCTCGTCCTCGTACAAGGCCCTATCGTCCTCGTGGAAGGCCCCCGCCGTGCAAGGCCCCCTCGTCCTCGTGCAAGGACCCCCTCGTTCTTGTGCAAGGACCATCCCTATCCTCGTGCAAGGCTCCCATCTTTCTCGTACAAGGCCCTATCGTCCTCGTGCAAGAACCCCATCGTCCTTGTGCAAGGACACCGTCGTGCAAGCCCCCCTCGTCCTCGTGCAAGGACCCCCTCGTTCTTGTGCAATTACCTCCCTCATCCTCGTGCGAGGACCCTCCTCGTGCGAGGACACCCCTCGTGCAAGGAACCCCATTTGTCCTCGTGCAAGGACCTCCTCGTTGTCGTGCAAGGATCCCCCTCGTGCAAGAACCCCCTTCGGCCTCATGGAAGGACCCTCCTCGTGCAATGACACCCCTCGTCCTCGTGCAAGGACACCCTCGTGCAAGAACCCCTCATACTCGTGCAAGGACCTCCTCGTCCTTGTGCAAGGACACCCCTCGTGCAAGGACCCCATCGTGCAAGGTCCCCACGTTCTCATGCAAGGACCTCCCTTGTCCTCGTGTAAGGACCCTACTTGTCCTCGTGCAAAGACCCCCCTCGTGCAAGACCCCCTTGTTTTAATGCAAGGACCCCCCTCGTCCTCGTGCAAGGGACTTCCTCGTGCAAGGACCCCGTCGTAAAAGTCCCCTCATTCTCATGCAAGGACCCCCCAGCCCTCGTGCAAGGAACACCCCTAGTGCAAGTCCCCCCTCGTCCTCGTACAAGGCCCTATAGTCCTCGTGTAAGGACCCCGTCGTGCAAGCCCCCTCGTCCTCGTGCAAGGACCCCCTCGTTCTTGTTCAAGAACCTTCCCCATCCTCGTGCAAGGCTCCCATCGTCCTCGAGCAAGGCCCCATCGTCCTCGTGCAAGGACCCCGCCGTGCAAGGCCCCCTCGTCCTCGTGCAAGGACCCCCTCGTTCTTGTTCAAGGACCTTCCCCATCCTCGTGCAAGGCTCCCATCTTTCTCGTACAAGGCCCTATCGTCCTCGTGCAAGAACCCATCGTCCTTGTGCAAGGACACCGTCGTGCAAGCCCCCCTCGTCCTCGTGCAAGGACCCCCTCGTTCTTGTGCAAGGACCTCCCTCATCCTCGTGCGAGGACCCTCCTCGTGCGAGGACACCCCTCGTGCAAGGAACCCCATTTGTTTTCGTGGAAGGACCTCCTCGTTGTCGTGCAAGGATCCCCCTCGTGCAAGAACCCCCTTCGGCCTCATGGAAGGACCCTCCTCGTGCAATGACACCCCTCGTCCTCGTGCAAGGACACCCTCGTGCAAGAACCCCTCATACTCGTGCAAGGACCTCCTCGTCCTTGTGCAAGGACACCGCTCATGCAAGGACCCCATCGTGCAAGGTCCCCTCGTTCTCATGCAAGGACCTCCCTTGTCCTCGTGTAAGGACCCTACTTGTCATCGTGCAAAGACCCCCCTCGTGCAAGACCCCCTTGTTTTAATGCAAGGACCCCCCTCGTCCTCGTGCAAGGGACTTCCTCGTGCACGGACCCCACTTGTCCTCGTGCAAGGTCCCCACTTGTCCTCGTGCAAGGACCCCCCTCGTGCAAGGACACCCTCGTGCAAGGCTCCCTCGTTCTCGTTAAAGGACCTCCCTCATCCTCGTGCAAGGATCCCCTCGTCCTCGTGCAAGGACCCTCCTCGTGCGAGGACACCCCTCGTCCTTGTGCAAAGACAACCTCGTTCTTGTGCAAGGACTTTCCCATCCTCGTGCAAAGCTCCCATCGTCCTCGAGCAAGGCCCCATCGTCCTCGTGCAAGGACCCCCTCGTGCAAAGACCCCCTCGTCTTGTGCAAGGACCTTCTCCATCCTCGTGCAAGGCTCCCATCGTCCCCGTACAAGGCCCCATCGTCTTCGTGCAAGGCCCCATCGTCCTCGTGCAAGTACCCCGTCGTGCAAGGTTCCCCTCGTCCTTGTGCAAGGACGCCCTCGTTCTTGTGCAAGGACCTTCCCCATCCTCGTGCAAGGATCCTCCTCGTGCGAGGACACCCCTCGTGCAAGGACCACCCTCGTCCCCGTGCAAGGGACTTCCTCGTGCAAGGACCGCACTTGTCCTCGTGAAAGGACCCCCTCGTCCTTGTGCAAGGACCCCCCCTCGGGCAAGGACACCCTCTCCCTAGTGCAAGGACCCCCTCTTCCTCGTGAAAGGACCCCACTTGCCCTCGTGCAAGAGCCCCCTCGTCCTCGTGCAAGCCCCACCCATGTCCTCGTGCAACCCCCCCAATCATCGTGCAAGGTCCCCCTAATCCTCGTGCAAGGACCCCCTCTTCCTCATGCAAGGCCCCCCTTGCCCTCGTTCAAGGCCCCCGCTAGTGCAAGAACACCCCTCGTTTTCGTACAAGGAGCCCCTCATCCTTGTTCAAAGAGCCTCGTCGTGCAAGGACCCCGTCGTGCAAGGCCCCCTCGTTCTCATGCAAGGACCCCCGTAGTCCTCGTGCAAGGACCACCCCTAGTGCAAGCCCCCTCGTCGTCATGCAAGGACCCTCCTCGTGCGAGGACACCCCTCGTCCTCGTGCAAAGACACCCTCGTTCTTGTGCAAGAACCTTCCCCATCCTCGTGCAAGGCTCCCATTGTCCTCGTACAAGGCCCTATCGTCCTCGTGCAAGGACCCCATCGTCCTCGTGCAAGGACCTCGTCGTGCAAGCCCCCTCGTCGTCGTGCAAGGACCCCCTCGTTCTTTTGCAAGGACCTTCCCCATCCTCGTGCAAGGTTCCCATCATAGTCGAGCAAGGCCCCATCGTCCTCGTGCAAGGACCCCGTCGTGCAAGTCCCCCCTCGTCCTCGTGCAAGGACCCCCTCGTTCTTGTGCAAGGACCTTCCCCATCCTCGTGCAAGTCTCCCATCGTCCATGTACAAGGCCCTATCGTCCTCGTGCAAGGACCCCATCGTCCTCGTGCAATGACCCCCCTTGTCCTCGTGCAAAAACCTCCTCGTTGTCGTGCAAGGAACCCATCGTGCAAGAACCCCCTTTGGCCTCATGAAAGGACCCTCCTCGTGCAATGACACCTCTCGTCCTCGTGCAAGGACACCCACGTGCAATAACCCCTCTTTCTAGTGCAAGGACCTCCTCGTCCTCGTGCAAGGGACTTCCTCGTGCAAGGACCCCACTTGTCCTCGTGCAAGGACCCCCCTCGTCCTCGTGCAAGGGACTTCCTCGTGCAAGGACCCCACTTGTCCTCGTGCAAGGACCCCCCTCGTGCAAGGACACACTCGTGCAAGGCTCCCTCGTTCTCGTTAAAGGACCGCCCTCATCCTCGTGCAAGGATCCCCTCGTCCTCGTGCAAGGACCCCGTCGTGCAAGGCCCCCTCGTCCTCGTGCAAGGACCCCCTCGTTCTTGTGCAAGGACCTTCTCCATCCTCGTGCAAGGCTCCCATCGTCCTCGTACAAGGCCCCATCGTCTTCTTGCAAGGCCCCATCGTCCTCGTGCAAGGACCCCGTCGTGCAAGGCCCCCCTCGTCCTTGTGCAAGGACCCCCTTGTACTTGTGCAAGGACCTTCCCCATCCTCGTGCAAGGATCCTCCTTGTGCGAGGACACCCCTCGTGCAAGGACCCCCCTCGTCCCCGTGCAAGTCACCCCCTCGTGCAAGGACACCCTCTTCCTAGTGTAAGGACCCCCTCTTCCTCGTGAAAGGACCACCCTTGCCCTCGTGCAAGAGCCCCCTCGTCCTCGTGCAAGCCCCCATATCCTCGGGCAAGCCCCCCCAATCATCGTGCAAGGTCTCCCTAATCCTCGTGCAAGGACCCCCTCTTCCTCGTGCAAGGCCCCCCTTGCTTTAGTTCAAGGCCCCCCCCCTAGTGCAAGAACACCCCTCGTTCTCGTACAAGAAACCCCCCTCATCCTTGTTCGAAGAGCCTTCTCGTGCAAGGACCCCCGTCGTGCAAGGCCCCCTCGTTCTCATGCAAGGACCACCGTAGTCCTCGTGCAAGGACCACCCCTAGTGCAAGCCCCCTCGTCCTCGTGCAAGGCCCCCATCGTCCTCGTGCAAGGACCCATCGTCCTCATGCAAGGGCCCTGTCGTCCAAGGCCCCCTCGTTCTTGTGCAAGGACCTCCCCCATCCTCGTGCAAGGTTCCCATCATACTCGAGCAAGGCCCCATCGTCCTCGTTCAAGGACCCCGTCGTGCAAGGCCCCCCTCGTCCTCGTGCAAGGACCCCCTCGTTCTTGTGCAAGGAACTTCTCCATCCTCGTGCAAGGTTCCCATCACACTCGAGCAAGGCCCCATCGTCCTCGTGCAAGGACCCCGTCGTGCAAGTCCCCCCTCGTCCTCGTGCAACGACCCCCTCGTTCTTGTGCAAGGACCTTCCCCATCCTCGTGCAAGTCTCCCATCGTCCTCGTACAAGGCCCTATCGTCCTCGTGCAAGGACCCCATCGTCCTCGTGCAATGACCCCCCTTGTCCTCGTGCAAAAACCTCCTCGTTGTCGTGCAAGGAACCCATCGTGCAAGAACCCTCTTTGGCCTCATGGAAGGACCCTCCTCGTGCAATGACACCTCTCGTCCTCGTGCAAGGACACCCACGTGCAATAACCCCTCATTCTAGTGCAAGGACCTCCTAGTCCTCGTGCAAGGGACTTCCTCGTGCAAGGACCCCACTTGTCGTCGTGCAAGGACCCCCCTCGTCCTCGTGCAAGGGACTTCCTCGTGCAAGGACCCCACTTATCCTCGTGCAAGGACCCCCCTCGTGCAAGGACACCCTCGTGCAAGGCTCCCTCGTTCTTGTTAAAGGACCGCCCTCATCCTCGTGCAAGGATCCCCTCGTCCTCGTGCAAGGACCCCGTCGTGCAAGTCCCCCTCGTCCTCGTGCAAGGACCCTCTCGTTCTTGTGCAAGGACCTTCTCCATCCTCGTGCAAGGCTCCCATCGTCCTCGTACAAGGCCCCATCGTCTTCTTGCAAGGCCCCATCGTCCTCGTGCAAGGACCCCGTCGTGCAAGGCCCCCCTCGTCCTTGTGCAAGGACCCCCTCGTACTTGTGCAAGGACCTTCCCCATCCTCGTGCAAGGATCCTCCTTGTGCGAGGACACCCCTCGTGCAAGGACACCCCTCGTCCCCGTGCAAGGCCCCCCCTCGTGCAAGGACAACCCTCTTCCTAGTGCAAGGACCCCCTCTTCCTCGTGAAAGGACCACCCTTGCCCTCGTGCAAGAGCCCCCTCGTCCTCGTGGAAGCCCCCCCATATCCTCGGGCAAGCCCCCCCAATCATCGTGCAAGGTCTCCCTAATCCTCGTGCAAGGACCCCCTCTTCCTCGTGCAAGGCCCCCCTTGCTTTAGTTCAAGGCCCCCCCTAGTGCAAGAACACCCCTCGTTCTCGTACAAGAACCCCCTCATCCTTGTTCGAAGAGCCTTCTCGTGCAAGGACCCCGTCGTGCAAGGCCCCCTCGTTCTCATGCAAGGACCCCCGTAGTCCTCGTGCAAGGACCACCCCTAGTGCAAGCCCCTCGTCCTCGTGCAAGGCCCCCATCGTCCTCGTGCAAGGACCCATCGTCCTCGTGCAAGGGCCCTGTCGTCCAAGGCCCCCTCGTTCTTGTGCAAGGACCTCCCCCATCCTCGTTCAAGGACCCTCCGCGTGCGAGGATACACCTCATGCAAGGACCCTCCTCATCCTTGTTCAAACACCCTCCTCGTGCAAGGACCCCGTCGTAAAAGCCCCCTCATTCTCATGCAAGGACCCCCCTCGTCCTCGTGCAAGGCCCCCTCGTCCTCGTACAAGGCCATATCGTCCTCGTGCAAGGACCCCATCGTCCTCGTGCAAGGACACATCGTCCTCGTGCAAGTACCCCCGTCGTGCAAGGCCCCCCCTCGTCCTTGTGCAAGGACCCCCTCGTTCTTGTGCAAGGACCTTCCCCATCCTCGTGCAAGGATCCTCCTCGTGCGAGGACACCCCTCGTGCAAGGACCCCCCTCGTCCCCGTGCAAGGGACTTCCTCGTGCAAGGACCGCACTTGTCCTCGTGAAAGGACCCCCTTGTCCTTGTGCAAGGACCCCCCTCGGGCAAGGACACCCTCTCCCTAGTGCAAGGACCCCCTCTTCCTCTTGAAAGGACCTTCCTTGCCCTCGTGCAAGAGCCCCCTCGTCCTCGTGCAAGCCCCCCCATGTCCTCGTGCAAGCCCCCCCCCTAATCATCGTGCAAGGTCCCCCTAATCCTCATGCAAGGACCCCCTCTTCCTCATGCAAGGCCCCCCTTGCCCTCGTTCAAGGCCCCCGCTAGTGCAAGAACACCCCTCGTTCTCATAGAAGGACCCCCTCATCCTTGTTCAAAGAGCCTCCTCGTGCAAGAACCCCGTCGTGCAAGGCCCCCTCGTTCTCATGAAGGACCCCCGTAGTCCTCGTGCAAGGACCACCCCTAGTGCAAGCCCCCTCGTCGTCGTGCAAGGACCCTCCTCGTGCGAGGACACCCCTCGTCCTCGTGCAAGGACACCCTCGTTCTTGTGCAAGGACTTTCCCCATCCTCGTGCAAGGCTCCCGTCGTCATCGAGCAAGGCCCCATCGTCCTCGTTGAAGGACCCCGTCGTGCAAGGCCCCCCTCGTCCTCGTGCAAGGACCCCCTCGTTCTTGTGCAAGAACCTTCCCCATCCTCGTGCAAGGTTCCCATTGTCCTCGTACAAGGCCCTATCGTCCTCGTGCAAGGACCCCATCGTCCTCATGCAAGGACCTCGTCGTGCAAGCCCCCTCGTCGTCGTGCAAGGACCCCCTCGTTCTTTTGCAAGGACCTTCCCCATCCTCGTGCAAGGTTCCCATCATAGTCGAGCAAGGCCCCATCGTCCTCGTGCAAGGACCCCGTCGTGCAAGTCCCCCCTCGTCCTCGTGCAAGGACCCCCTCGTTCTTGTGCAAGGAACTTCTCCATCCTCGTGCAAGGCTCCCATCGTCCTCGTACAAGGCCCCAAAGTCCTCGTGCAAGGACCCCATTGTGCAAGGCCCCCCTCGTCCTCGTGCAAGGACCCCCCTCGTTCTTGTGCAAGGACCTCCTCGTTGTCGTGCAAGGAAACCATCGTGCAAGAACCCCCTTTGGCCTCATGGAAGGACCCTCCTCGTGCAATGACACCTCTCGTCTTCGTGCAAGGACACCCACGTGCAATAACCCCTCATTCTAGTGCAAGGACCTCCTCGTCCTCGTGCAAGGGACTTCCTCGTGCAAGGACCCCACTTGTCCTCGTGCAAGGACCCCCCTCGTCCTCGTGCAAGGGACTTCCTCGTGCAAGGACCCCACTTGTCCTCGTGCAAGGACCCCCCTCGTGCAAGGACACCCTCGTGCAAGGCTCCCTCGTTCTCGTTAAAGGACCGCCCTCATCCTCGTGCAAGGATCCCCTCGTCCTCGTGCAAGGACCCCGTCGTGCAAGACCCCTCGTCCTCGTGCAAGGACCCCCTCGTTCTTGTGCAAGGACCTTCTCCATCCTCGTGCAAGGCTCCCATCGTCCTCGTACAAGGCCCCATCGTCTTCTTGCAAGGCCCCATCGTCCTCGTGCAAGGACCCCGTCGTGCAAGGCCCCCCTCGTCCTTGTGCAAGGACCCCCTCGTACTTGTGCAAGGACCTTCCCCATCCTCGTGCAAGGATCCTCCTTATGCGAGGACACCCCTCGTGCAAGGACCCCCATCGTCCCCGTGCAAGCCCCCCCCTCGTTCAAGGACACCCTCTTCCTAGTGCAAGGACCCCCTCTTCCTCGTGAAAGGACCACCCTTGCCCTCGTGCAAGAGCCCCCTCGTCCTCGAGCAAGCCCCCCATATCCTCGTGCAAGCCCCCCCAATCATCGTGCAAGGTCTCCCTAATCCTCGTGCAAGGACCCCCTCTTCCTCGTGCAAGGCTCCCCTTGCTTTAGTTCAAGGCCCCCCCTAGTGCAAGAACACCCCTCGTTCTCGTACAAGAACCCCCTCATCCTTGTTCGAAGAGCCTTCTCGTGCAAGGACCCCGTCGTGCAAGGCCCCCTCGTTCTCATGCAAGGACCCCCGTAGTCCTCGTGCAAGGACCACCCCTAGTGCAAGCCCCATCGTCCTCGTGCAAGGACCCCATCGTCCTCGTGCAAGGACCCATCGTCCTCGTGCAAGGGCCCTGTCGTCCAAGGCCCCCTCGTTCTTGTGCAAGGACATCCCCCATCCTCGTGCAAGGACCCTCCGCGTGCGAGGATACACCTCATGCAAGGACACTCCTCATCCTTGTTCAAACACCCTCCTCGTGCAAGGACCCCGTCGTAAAAGCCCCCTCATTCTCATGCAAGGACCCCCCTCATCCTCGTGCAAGGCCCCCTCGTCCTCGTACAAGGCCATATCGTCCTCGTGCAAGGACCCCATCGTCCTCGTGCAAGGACCCCGTCGTGCAAGCCCCCTCGTCCTTGTGCAAGGACCCCCTCGTTCTTGTGCAAGGACCTTCCCCATCCTCGTGCAAGGCTCCCATCGTCCTCGAGCAAGGCCCCATCGTCCTCGTGGAAGGACCTCGTCGTGCAAGCCCCCTCGTCCTCGTGCAAGGACCCCCTCGTTCTTGTGCAAGGACCTTCCCCATCCTCGTGCAAGGTTCCCATCATACTCGAGCAAGGCCCCATCGTCCTCGTTCAAGGACCCCGTCGTGCAAGGCCCCCCTCGTCCTCGTGCAAGGACCCCCTCGTTCTTGTGCAAGGAATTTCTCCATCCTCGTGCAAGGCTCCCATCGTCCTCGTACAAGGCCCCAAAGTCCTCGTGCAAGGACCCCATCGTGCAAGGCCCCCCTCGTCCTCGTGCAAGGACCCCCCTCGTTCTTGTGCAAGGACCTTCCCCATCCTCGTACAACTCTCCCATCGTCCTCGTACAAGGCCCTATCGTCCTCGTGCAAGGACCCCATCGTCCTCGTGCAATGACCCCCCTTGTCCTCGTGCAAGGACCTCCTCGTTGTCGTGCAAGGAACCCATCGTGCAAGAACCCCCTTTGGCCTTCTAGAAGGACCCTCCTCGTGCAATGACACCTCTCGTCCTCGTGCAAGGACACCCACGTGCAATAACCCCTCATTCTAGTGCAAGGACCTCCTCGTCCTCGTGCAAGGGACTTCCTCGTGCAAGGACCCCACTTGTCCTCGTGCAAGGACCCCATTTGTCCTCGTGCAAGGACCCCCCTCGTCCTCGTGCAAGGGACTTCCTCGTGCAAGGACCCCACTTGTCCTCGTGCAAGGACCCCCCTCGTGCAAGGACACCCTCGTGCAAGGCTCCCTCGTTCTCGTTAAAGGACCGCCCTCATTCTCATGCAAGGATCCCCTCGTCCTCGTGCAAGGCCCCCGTCGTGCAAGGCCCCCTCGTCCTCGTGCAAGGACCCCCTCGTTCTTGTGCAAGGACCTTCTCCATCCTCGTGCAAGGCTCCCATCGTCCTCGTACAATGCCCCATCGTCTTCTTGCAAGGCCCCATCGTCCTCGTGCAAGGACCCCGTCGTGCAAGGCCCCCCTCGTCCTTGTGCAAGGACCCCCTCGTACTTGTGCAAGGACCTTCCCCATCCTCGTGCAAGGATCCTCCTTGTGCGAGGACACCCCTCGTGCAAGGACCCCCCTCGTCCCCGTGCAAGGCCCCCCCTCGTGCAAGGACACCCTCTTCCTAGTGCAAGGACCCCCTCTTCCTCGTGAAAGGACCACCCTTGCCCTCGTGCAAGAGCCCCCTCGTCCTCGTGCAAGCCCCCCATATCCTCGGGCAAGCCCCCCCAATCATCGTGCAAGGTCTCCCTAATCCTCGTGCAAGGACCCCCTCTTCCTCGTGCAAGGCCCCCCTTGCTTTAGTTCAAGGCCCCCCCTAGTTCAAGAACACCCCTCGTTCTCGTACAAGAACCCCCTCATCCTTGTTCGAAGAGCCTTCTCGTGCAAGGACCCCGTCGTGCAAGGCCCCCTCGTTCTCATGCAAGGACCCCCGTAGTCCTCGTGCAAGGACCACCCCTAGTGCAAGCCCCCTCGTCCTCGTGCAAGGCCCCCATCGTCCTCGTGCAAGGACCCATCGTCCTCGTGCAACGGCCCTGTCGTCCAAGGCCCCCTCGTTCTTGTGCAAGGACCTCCCCCATCCTCGTGCAAGGACCCTCCGCGTGCGAGGATACACCTCATGCAAGGACCCTCCTCATCCTTGTTCAAACACCCTCCTCGTGCAAGGACCCCGTCGTAAAAGCCCCCTCATTCTCATGCAAGGACCCCCCTCGTCCTCGTGCAAGGCCCCCTCGTCCTCGTACAAGGCCATATCGTCCTCGTGCAAGGACCCCATCGTCCTCGTGCAAGGACCCATCGTCCTCGTGCAAGTACCCCGTCGTGGAAGGCCCCCCTCGTCCTTGTGCAAGGACCCCCTCGTTCTTGTGCAAGGACCTTCCCCATCCTCGTGCAAGGATCCTCCTCGTGCGAGGACACCCCTCGTGCAAGGACCCCCCTCGTCCCCGTGCAAGGGACTTCCTCGTGCAAGGACCGCACTTGTCCTCGTGAAAGGACCCCCTCGTCCTTGTGCAAGGACCCCCCTCGGGCAAGGACACCCTCTCCCTAGTGCAAGGACCCCCTCTTCCTCTAGAAAGGACCTTCCTTGCCCTCGTGCAAGAGCCCCCTCGTCCTCGTGCAAGCCCCCCCATGTCCTCGTGCAAGCCCCCCCCTAATCATCGTGCAAGGTCCCCCTAATCCTCGTGCAAGGACCCCCTCTTCCTCATGCAAGGCCCCCCTTGCCCTCGTTCAAGGCCCCCGCTAGTGCAAGAACACCCCTCGTTCTCATACAAGGACCCCCTCATCCTTGTTCAAAGAGCCTCCTCGTGCAAGGACCCCGTCGTGCAAGGCCCCCTCGTTCTCATGCAAGGACCCCCGTAGTCCTCGTGCAAGGACCACCCCTAGTGCAAGCCCCCTCGTCGTCGTGCAAGGACCCTCCTCGTGCGAGGACACCCCTCGTCCTCGTGCAAGGACACCCTCGTTCTTGTGCAAGGACTTTCCCCATCCTCGTGCAAGGCTCCCGTCGTCATCGAGCAAGGCCCCATCGTCCTCGTTGAAGGACCCCGTCGTGCAAGGCCCCCCTCGTCCTCGTGCAAGGACCCCCTCGTTCTTGTGCAAGAACCTTCCCCATCCTCGTGCAAGGTTCCCATTGTCCTCGTACAAGGCCCTATCGTCCTCGTGCAAGGACCCCATCGTCCTCGTGCAAGGACCTCGTCGTGCAAGCCCCCTCGTCGTCGTGCAAGGACCCCCTCGTTCTTTTGCAAGGACCTTCCCCATCCTCGTGCAAGGTTCCCATCATAGTCGAGCAAGGCCCCATCGTCCTCGTGCAAGGACCCCGTCGTGGAAGCCCCCCCTCGTCCTCGTGCAAGGACCCCCTCGTTCTTGTGCAAGGAACTTCTCCA
Organism: Dromococcyx pavoninus; assembly: GCA_033558185.1. Lineage (NCBI taxonomy): Eukaryota > Metazoa > Chordata > Aves > Cuculiformes > Neomorphidae > Dromococcyx > Dromococcyx pavoninus. The sequence continues at coordinate 136,227 of JAUMJL010001320.1, read as the reverse complement.
TCCTCGTGCAAGGCTCCCATCGTCCTCGTACAAGGCCCCATCGTCCTCGTGCAAGGACCCCGTCGTGCAAGCCCCCCTCGTCCTCGTGCAAGGACCCCCTCATTCTTGTGCAAGGAACTTCTCCATCCTCGTGCAAGGCTCCCATCGTCCTCGTACAAGGCCCCAAAGTCCTCGTGCAAGGACCCCATTGTGCAAGGCCCCCCTCGTCCTCGTGCAAGGACCCCCCTCGTTCTTGTTCAAGGACCTTCCCTATCCTCGTGCAAGTCTCCCATCGTCCTCGTACAAGGCCCTATCGTCCTCGTGCAAGGACCCCATCGTCCTCGTGCAATGACCCCCCTTGTCCTCGTGCAAAAACCTCCTAATTGTCGTGCAAGGAAACCATCGTGCAAGAACCCCCTTTGGCCTCATGGAAGGACCCTCCTCGTGCAATGACACCTCTCGTCCTCGTGCAAGGACACCCACGTGCAATAACCCCTCATTCTAGTGCAAGGACCTCCTCGTCCTCGTGCAAGGGACTTCCTCGTGCAAGGACCCCACTTGTCCTCGTGCAAGGACCCCCCTCGTCCTCGTGCAAGGGACTTCCTCGTGCAAGGACCCCACTTGTCCTCGTGCAAGGACCCCCCTCGTGCAAGGACACCCTCGTGCAAGGCTCCCTCGTTCTCGTTAAAGGACCGCCCTCATCCTCGTGCAAGGATCCCCTCGTCCTCGTGCAAGGACCCCGTCGTGCAAGGCCCCCTCGTCCTCGTGCAAGGACCCCCTCGTTCTTGTGCAAGGACCTTCTCCATCCTCGTGCAAGGCTCCCATCGTCCTCGTACAAGGCCCCATCGTCTTCTTGCAAGGCCCCATCGTCCTCGTGCAAGGACCCCGTCGTGCAAGGCCCCCCTCGTCCTTGTGCAAGGACCCCCTCGTACTTGTGCAAGGACCTTCCCCATCCTCGTGCAAGGATCCTCCTTGTGCGAGGACACCCCTCGTGCAAGGACACCCTCTTCCTAGTGCAAGGACCCCCTCTTCCTCGTGAAAGGACCACCCTTGCCCTCGTGCAAGAGCCCCCTGGTCCTCGTGCAAGCCCCCCATATCCTCGTGCAAGCTCCCCCAATCATCGTTCAAGGTCTCCCTAATCCTCGTGCAAGGACACCATCTTCCTCGTGCAAGGCCCCCCTTGCTTTAGTTCAAGGCCCCCCCTAGTGCAAGAACACCCCTCGTTCTCGTACAAGAACCCCCTCATCCTTGTTCGAAGAGCCTTCTCGTGCAAGGACCCCGTCGTGCAAGGCCCCCTCGTTCTCATGCAAGGACCCCCGTAGTCCTCGTGCAAGGACCACCCCTAGTGCAAGCCTCCTCGTCCTCGTGCAAGGCCCCCATCGTCCTCGTGCAAGGACCCATCGTCCTCGTGCAAGGGCCCTGTCGTCCAAGGCCCCCTCGTTCTTGTGCAAGGACCTCCCCCATCCTCGTGCAAGGACCCTCCGCGTGCGAGGATACACCTCATGCAAGGACCCTCCTCATCCTTGTTCAAACACCCTCCTCGTGCAAGGACCCCGTCGTAAAAGCCCCCTCATTCTCAAGCAAGGACCCCCCTCGTCCTCGTGCAAGGCCCCCTCGTCCTCGTACAAGGCCATATCGTCCTCGTGCAAGGACCCCATCGTCCTCGTGCAAGGACCCCGTCGTGCAAGCCCCCTCGTCCTTGTGCAAGGACCCCCTCGTTCTTGTGCAAGGACCTTCCCCATCCTCGTGCAAGGCTCCCATCGTCCTCGAGCAAGGCCCCATCGTCCTCGTGCAAGGACCTCGTCGTGCAAGCCCCCTCGTCCTCGTGCAAGGACCCCCTCGTTCTTGTGCAAGGACCTTCCCCATCCTCGTGCAAGGTTCCCATCATACTCGAGCAAGGCCCCATCGTCCTCGTTCAAGGCCCCCGTCGTGCAAGGCCCCCCTCGTCCTCGTGCAAGGACCCCCTTCGTTCTTGTGCAAGGAACTTCTCCATCCTCGTGCAAGGCTCCCATCGTCCTCGTACAAGGCCCCAAAGTCCTCGTGCAAGGACCCCATCGTGCAAGGCCACCCTCGTCCTCGTGCAAGGACACCCCTCGTTCTTGTGCAAGGAACTTCCCCATCCTCGTGCAAGGCTCCCATCGTCCTCGTACAAGGCCCTATCGTCCTCGTGCAAGGACCCCATCGTCCTCGTGCAAGGACCCCCCTTGTCCTCGTGCAAGGACCTCCTCGTTGTCGTGCAAGGAACCCCTCGTGCAAGAACCCGCTTCGGCCTCATGGAAGGACCCTCCTCGTGCAATGACACCTCTCGTCCTCGTGCAAGGCCCCCGTCGTGCAAGGCCCTCCAGTTCTCATGCAAGGACCCCCCATGTCCTCGTGCAAGGACTACCCCTCGTGCAAGGTTACCCTCTTCCTAGTGCAAGGACCCCCACTTCCTCGTGCAAGGACCCCCTCGTTCTTGTGCAAGGACCTCCCTCATCCTCGTGCGAGGACCCTCCTCGTGCGAGGACACCCCTTGTCCTCGTGCAAGGACACACTCCTTCTCGTGCAAGGACCTTCCCCATCCTCGTGCAAGGCTCCCACCGTCCTCGAGCAAGGCCCCATCGTTCTCGTTGAAGGACCCCGTCGTGCAAGGCCCCCCTCGTCCTCGTGCAAGGACCCCCTCGTTCTTGTGCAAGGACCTTCCCCATCCTCGTGCAAGGTTCCCATCATACTCGAGCAAGGCCCCATCGTCCTCGTGCAAGGACCCCATCGTGCAAGGCCTCCCTCGTCCTCGTGCAAGGACCCCCTCGTTCTTGTGCAAGGAACTTCTCCATCCTCGTGCAAGTCTCCCATCGTCCTCGTACAAGGCCCTATCGTCCTCGTGCAAGGACCCCATCGTCCTCGTGCAAGGACCCCCCTTGTCCTCGTGCAAGGACCTCCTCGTTGTCGTGCAAGGAACCCCTCGTGTAAGAACCCCCTTCGGCCTCATGGAAGGACCCTCCTCGTGCAATGACACCTCTCGTCCTCGTGCAAGGACACCCTCGTGCAATAACCCCTCATTCTAGTGCAAGGACCTCCTCATCCTCGTGCAAGGGACTTCCTCGTGCAAGGACCCCACTTGTCCTCGTGCAAGGACCCCCCTCGTCCAAGGACACCCTCGTGCAAGACTCCCTCGTTTTCGTTAAAGGACCTCCCTCATCCTCGTGTAAGGATCCCCTCGTCCTCGTGCAAGGACCCCCCTTGTCCTCGTGCAAGGAACTCCTCGAGCAAGGACCACCCTTGCCCTCATCCAAGAGCCCACTCATCCTCGTGCAAGGACCCCCTCGTCCTCGTGCAAGGCCCCCGTCGTGCAAGGCCCTCCAGTTCTCATGCAAGGACCCCCCATGTCCTCGTGCAAGGACTACCCCTCGTGCAAGGTCCCCCTCTTCCTAGTGCAAGGACCCCCACTTCCTCGTGCAAGGCCCCCCTCGTCCTTGTGCAAGGACCCCCACTTCCTCGTGCAAGGACCTTCCCCATCCTCGTGCAAGGATCCTCCTTGTGCGAGGACACCCCTCGTGCAAGGACCCCCTCGTCCCCGTGCAAGGGACTTCCTCGTGCAAGGACCACACTTGTCCTCGTGCAAGGACCCCTCGTCCTTGTGCAGGGACCCCCCTCGTGCAAGGACACCCTCTTCCTAGTGCAAGGACCCCCTCTTCCTCGTGAAAGGACCACCCTTGCCCTCGTGCAAGAGCCCCCATGTCCTCGTGCAAGCTTCCCCCAATCATCGTGCAAGGTCTCCCTAATCCTCGTGCAAGGACCCCCTCTTCCTCGTGCAAGGCCCCCCTTGCCCTCGTTCAAGGCCCCCCCTAGTGCAAGAACACCCCTCGTTCTCCTACAAGAACCCCCTCATCCTTGTTCAAAGAGCCTTCTCGTGCAAGGACCCCGTCGTGCAAGGCCCCCTCGTTCTCATGCAAGGAACCCCGTAGTCCTCGTGCAAGGACCACCCCTAGTGCAAGCCCCCTCGTCCTCGTACAAGGCCCCCATCGTCCTCGTGCAAGGCCCCATCGTCCTCGAGCAAGGCCCCATCGTCCTCGTTGAAGGACCCCGTCGTGCAAGGCCCCCCTCGTCCTCGTGCAAGGAACACCCCTAGTGCAAGTCCCCCCTCGTCCTCGTACAAGGCCCTATCGTCCTCGTGGAAGGCCCCCGCCGTGCAAGGCCCCCTCGTCCTCGTGCAAGGACCCCCTCGTTCTTGTGCAAGGACCATCCCTATCCTCGTGCAAGGCTCCCATCTTTCTCGTACAAGGCCCTATCGTCCTCGTGCAAGAACCCCATCGTCCTTGTGCAAGGACACCGTCGTGCAAGCCCCCCTCGACCTCGTGCAAGGACCCCCTCGTTCTTGTGCAAGGACCTCTCTCATCCTCGTGCGAGGACCCTCCTCGTGCGAGGACACCCCTCGTGCAAAGAACCCCATTTGTCCTCGTGCAAGGACCTCCTCGTTGTCGTGCAAGGATCCCCCTCGTGCAAGAACCCCCTTCGGCCTCATGGAAGGACTCTCCTCGTGCAATGACACCCCTCGTCCTCGTGCAAGGACACCCTCGTGCAAGAACCCCTCATACTCGTGCAAGGACCTCCTCGTCCTTGTGCAAGGACACCCCTCGTGCAAGGACCCCATCGTGCAAGGTCCCCTCGTTCTCATGCAAGGACCTCCCTTGTCCTCGTGTAAGGACCCTACTTGTCCTCGTGCAAAGACCCCCCTCGTGCAAGACCCCCTTGTTTTAATGCAAGGACCCCCCTCGTCCTCGTGCAAGGGACTTCCTCGTGCAAGGACCCCGTCGTAAAAGTCCCCTCATTCTCATGCAAGGACCCCCCAGCCCTCGTGCAAGGAACACCCCTAGTGCAAGTCCCCCCTCGTCCTCGTACAAGGCCCTATAGTCCTCGTGTAAGGACCCCGTCGTGCAAGCCCCCTCGTCCTCGTGCAAGGACCCCCTCGTTCTTGTTCAAGAACCTTCCCCATCCTCGTGCAAGGCTCCCATCGTCCTCGAGCAAGGCCCCATCGTCCTCGTGCAAGGACCCCGCCGTGCAAGGCCCCCTCGTCCTCGTGCAAGGACCCCCTCGTTCTTGTGCAAGGACCTTCCCTATCCTCGTGCAAGGCTCCCATCTTTCTCGTACAAGGCCCTATCGTCCTCGTGCCAGAACCCCATCGTCCTTGTGCAAGGACACCGTCGTGCAAGCCCCCCTCGTCCTCGTGCAAGGACTCCCTCGTTCTTGTGCAAGGACCTTCTCCATCCTCGTGCAAGGCTCCCATCGTCCTCGTACAAGGACCCATCGTCTTCTTGCAAGGCCCCATCGTCCTCGTGCAAGGACCCCGTCGTGCAAGGCCCCCCTCGTCCTTGTGCAAGGACCCCCACTTCCTCGTGCAAGGACCTTCCCCATCCTCGTGCAAGGATCCTCCTTGTGCGAGGACACTCCTCGTCCCCGTGCAAGGGACTTCCTCGTGCAAGGACCACACTTGTCCTCGTGCAAGGACCCCTCGTCCTTGTGCAGGGACCCCCCTCGTGCAAGGACACCCTCTTCCTAGTGCAAGGACCCCCTCTTCCTCGTGAAAGGACCACCCTTGCCCTCGTGCAAGAGCCCCCATGTCCTCGTGCAAGCTTCCCCCAATCATCGTGCAAGGTCTCCCTAATCCTCGTGCAAGGACCCCCTCTTCCTCGTGCAAGGCCCCCCTTGCCCTCGTTCAAGGCCCCCCCTAGTGCAAGAACACCCATCGTTCTCCTACAAGAACCACCTCATCCTTGTTCAAAGAGCCTTCTCTTGCAAGGACCCCGTCGTGCAAGGCCCCCTCGTTCTCATGCAAGGAACCCCGTAGTCCTCGTGCAAGGACCACCCCTAGTGCAAGCCCCCTCGTCCTCGTGCAAGGCCCCCATCTTCCTCGTGCAAGGCCCCATCGTCCTCGAGCAAGGCCCCATCGTCCTCGTTTAAGGACCCCGTCGTGCAAGGCCCCCCTCGTCCTCGTGCAAGGAACACCCCTAGTGCAAGTCCCCCCTCGTCCTCGTACAAGGCCCTATCGTCCTCGTGGAAGGCCCCCGCCGTGCAAGGCCCCCTCGTCCTCGTGCAAGGACCCCCTCGTTCTTGTGCAAGGACCATCCCTATCCTCGTGCAAGGCTCCCATCTTTCTCGTACAAGGCCCTATCGTCCTCGTGCAAGAACCCCATCGTCCTTGTGCAAGGACACCGTCGTGCAAGCCCCCCTCGTCCTCGTGCAAGGACCCCCTCGTTCTTGTGCAATTACCTCCCTCATCCTCGTGCGAGGACCCTCCTCGTGCGAGGACACCCCTCGTGCAAGGAACCCCATTTGTCCTCGTGCAAGGACCTCCTCGTTGTCGTGCAAGGATCCCCCTCGTGCAAGAACCCCCTTCGGCCTCATGGAAGGACCCTCCTCGTGCAATGACACCCCTCGTCCTCGTGCAAGGACACCCTCGTGCAAGAACCCCTCATACTCGTGCAAGGACCTCCTCGTCCTTGTGCAAGGACACCCCTCGTGCAAGGACCCCATCGTGCAAGGTCCCCACGTTCTCATGCAAGGACCTCCCTTGTCCTCGTGTAAGGACCCTACTTGTCCTCGTGCAAAGACCCCCCTCGTGCAAGACCCCCTTGTTTTAATGCAAGGACCCCCCTCGTCCTCGTGCAAGGGACTTCCTCGTGCAAGGACCCCGTCGTAAAAGTCCCCTCATTCTCATGCAAGGACCCCCCAGCCCTCGTGCAAGGAACACCCCTAGTGCAAGTCCCCCCTCGTCCTCGTACAAGGCCCTATAGTCCTCGTGTAAGGACCCCGTCGTGCAAGCCCCCTCGTCCTCGTGCAAGGACCCCCTCGTTCTTGTGCAAGGACCTTCCCTATCCTCGTGCAAGGCTCCCATCTTTCTCGTACAAGGCCCTATCGTCCTCGTGCAATAACCCATCGTCCTTGTGCAAGGACACCGTCGTGCAAGCCCCCCTCGTCCTCGTGCAAGGACCCCCTCGTTCTTGTGCAAGGACCTCCCTCATCCTCGTGCGAGGACCCTCCTCGTGCGAGGACACCCCTCGTGCAAGGAACCCCATTTGTTTTCGTGGAAGGACCTCCTCGTTGTCGTGCAAGGATCCCCCTCGTGCAAGAACCCCCTTCGGCCTCATGGAAGGACCCTCCTCGTGCAATGACACCCCTCGTCCTCGTGCAAGGACACCCTCGTGCAAGAACCCCTCATACTCGTGCAAGGACCTCCTCGTCCTTGTGCAAGGACACCGCTCATGCAAGGACCCCATCGTGCAAGGTCCCCTCGTTCTCATGCAAGGACCTCCCTTGTCCTCGTGTAAGGACCCTACTTGTCATCGTGCAAAGACCCCCCTCGTGCAAGACCCCCTTGTTTTAATGCAAGGACCCCCCTCGTCCTCGTGCAAGGGACTTCCTCGTGCACGGACCCCACTTGTCCTCGTGCAAGGTCCCCACTTGTCCTCGTGCAAGGACCCCCCTCGTGCAAGGACACCCTCGTGCAAGGCTCCCTCGTTCTCGTTAAAGGACCTCCCTCATCCTCGTGCAAGGATCCCCTCGTCCTCGTGCAAGGACCCTCCTCGTGCGAGGACACCCCTCGTCCTTGTGCAAAGACAACCTCGTTCTTGTGCAAGGACTTTCCCATCCTCGTGCAAAGCTCCCATCGTCCTCGAGCAAGGCCCCATCGTCCTCGTGCAAGGACCCCCTCGTGCAAAGACCCCCTCGTCTTGTGCAAGGACCTTCTCCATCCTCGTGCAAGGCTCCCATCGTCCCCGTACAAGGCCCCATCGTCTTCGTGCAAGGCCCCATCGTCCTCGTGCAAGTACCCCGTCGTGCAAGGTTCCCCTCGTCCTTGTGCAAGGACGCCCTCGTTCTTGTGCAAGGACCTTCCCCATCCTCGTGCAAGGATCCTCCTCGTGCGAGGACACCCCTCGTGCAAGGACCACCCTCGTCCCCGTGCAAGGGACTTCCTCGTGCAAGGACCGCACTTGTCCTCGTGAAAGGACCCCCTCGTCCTTGTGCAAGGACCCCCCCTCGGGCAAGGACACCCTCTCCCTAGTGCAAGGACCCCCTCTTCCTCGTGAAAGGACCCCACTTGCCCTCGTGCAAGAGCCCCCTCGTCCTCGTGCAAGCCCCACCCATGTCCTCGTGCAACCCCCCCCAATCATCGTGCAAGGTCCCCCTAATCCTCGTGCAAGGACCCCCTCTTCCTCATGCAAGGCCCCCCTTGCCCTCGTTCAAGGCCCCCGCTAGTGCAAGAACACCCCTCGTTTTCGTACAAGGAGCCCCTCATCCTTGTTCAAAGAGCCTCGTCGTGCAAGGACCCCGTCGTGCAAGGCCCCCTCGTTCTCATGCAAGGACCCCCGTAGTCCTCGTGCAAGGACCACCCCTAGTGCAAGCCCCCTCGTCGTCATGCAAGGACCCTCCTCGTGCGAGGACACCCCTCGTCCTCGTGCAAAGACACCCTCGTTCTTGTGCAAGAACCTTCCCCATCCTCGTGCAAGGCTCCCATTGTCCTCGTACAAGGCCCTATCGTCCTCGTGCAAGGACCCCATCGTCCTCGTGCAAGGACCTCGTCGTGCAAGCCCCCTCGTCGTCGTGCAAGGACCCCCCTCGTTCTTTTGCAAGGACCTTCCCCATCCTCGTGCAAGGTTCCCATCATAGTCGAGCAAGGCCCCATCGTCCTCGTGCAAGGACCCCGTCGTGCAAGTCCCCCCTCGTCCTCGTGCAAGGACCCCCTCGTTCTTGTGCAAGGACCTTCCCCATCCTCGTGCAAGTCTCCCATCGTCCATGTACAAGGCCCTATCGTCCTCGTGCAAGGACCCCATCGTCCTCGTGCAATGACCCCCCTTGTCCTCGTGCAAAAACCTCCTCGTTGTCGTGCAAGGAACCCATCGTGCAAGAACCCCCTTTGGCCTCATGAAAGGACCCTCCTCGTGCAATGACACCTCTCGTCCTCGTGCAAGGACACCCACGTGCAATAACCCCTCTTTCTAGTGCAAGGACCTCCTCGTCCTCGTGCAAGGGACTTCCTCGTGCAAGGACCCCACTTGTCCTCGTGCAAGGACCCCCCTCGTCCTCGTGCAAGGGACTTCCTCGTGCAAGGACCCCACTTGTCCTCGTGCAAGGACCCCCCTCGTGCAAGGACACACTCGTGCAAGGCTCCCTCGTTCTCGTTAAAGGACCGCCCTCATCCTCGTGCAAGGATCCCCTCGTCCTCGTGCAAGGACCCCGTCGTGCAAGGCCCCCTCGTCCTCGTGCAAGGACCCCCTCGTTCTTGTGCAAGGACCTTCTCCATCCTCGTGCAAGGCTCCCATCGTCCTCGTACAAGGCCCCATCGTCTTCTTGCAAGGCCCCATCGTCCTCGTGCAAGGACCCCGTCGTGCAAGGCCCCCCTCGTCCTTGTGCAAGGACCCCCTTGTACTTGTGCAAGGACCTTCCCCATCCTCGTGCAAGGATCCTCCTTGTGCGAGGACACCCCTCGTGCAAGGACCCCCCTCGTCCCCGTGCAAGTCACCCCCTCGTGCAAGGACACCCTCTTCCTAGTGTAAGGACCCCCTCTTCCTCGTGAAAGGACCACCCTTGCCCTCGTGCAAGAGCCCCCTCGTCCTCGTGCAAGCCCCCCATATCCTCGGGCAAGCCCCCCCAATCATCGTGCAAGGTCTCCCTAATCCTCGTGCAAGGACCCCCTCTTCCTCGTGCAAGGCCCCCCTTGCTTTAGTTCAAGGCCCCCCCCCTAGTGCAAGAACACCCCTCGTTCTCGTACAAGAACCCCCTCATCCTTGTTCGAAGAGCCTTCTCGTGCAAGGACCCCGTCGTGCAAGGCCCCCTCGTTCTCATGCAAGGACCACCGTAGTCCTCGTGCAAGGACCACCCCTAGTGCAAGCCCCCTCGTCCTCGTGCAAGGCCCCCATCGTCCTCGTGCAAGGACCCATCGTCCTCATGCAAGGGCCCTGTCGTCCAAGGCCCCCTCGTTCTTGTGCAAGGACCTCCCCCATCCTCGTGCAAGGTTCCCATCATACTCGAGCAAGGCCCCATCGTCCTCGTTCAAGGACCCCGTCGTGCAAGGCCCCCCTCGTCCTCGTGCAAGGACCCCCTCGTTCTTGTGCAAGGAACTTCTCCATCCTCGTGCAAGGTTCCCATCACACTCGAGCAAGGCCCCATCGTCCTCGTGCAAGGACCCCGTCGTGCAAGTCCCCCCTCGTCCTCGTGCAACGACCCCCTCGTTCTTGTGCAAGGACCTTCCCCATCCTCGTGCAAGTCTCCCATCGTCCTCGTACAAGGCCCTATCGTCCTCGTGCAAGGACCCCATCGTCCTCGTGCAATGACCCCCCTTGTCCTCGTGCAAAAACCTCCTCGTTGTCGTGCAAGGAACCCATCGTGCAAGAACCCTCTTTGGCCTCATGGAAGGACCCTCCTCGTGCAATGACACCTCTCGTCCTCGTGCAAGGACACCCACGTGCAATAACCCCTCATTCTAGTGCAAGGACCTCCTAGTCCTCGTGCAAGGGACTTCCTCGTGCAAGGACCCCACTTGTCGTCGTGCAAGGACCCCCCTCGTCCTCGTGCAAGGGACTTCCTCGTGCAAGGACCCCACTTATCCTCGTGCAAGGACCCCCCTCGTGCAAGGACACCCTCGTGCAAGGCTCCCTCGTTCTTGTTAAAGGACCGCCCTCATCCTCGTGCAAGGATCCCCTCGTCCTCGTGCAAGGACCCCGTCGTGCAAGTCCCCCTCGTCCTCGTGCAAGGACCCTCTCGTTCTTGTGCAAGGACCTTCTCCATCCTCGTGCAAGGCTCCCATCGTCCTCGTACAAGGCCCCATCGTCTTCTTGCAAGGCCCCATCGTCCTCGTGCAAGGACCCCGTCGTGCAAGGCCCCCCTCGTCCTTGTGCAAGGACCCCCTCGTACTTGTGCAAGGACCTTCCCCATCCTCGTGCAAGGATCCTCCTTGTGCGAGGACACCCCTCGTGCAAGGACACCCCTCGTCCCCGTGCAAGGCCCCCCCTCGTGCAAGGACACCCTCTTCCTAGTGCAAGGACCCCCTCTTCCTCGTGAAAGGACCACCCTTGCCCTCGTGCAAGAGCCCCCTCGTCCTCGTGGAAGCCCCCCATATCCTCGGGCAAGCCCCCCCAATCATCGTGCAAGGTCTCCCTAATCCTCGTGCAAGGACCCCCTCTTCCTCGTGCAAGGCCCCCCTTGCTTTAGTTCAAGGCCCCCCCTAGTGCAAGAACACCCCTCGTTCTCGTACAAGAACCCCCTCATCCTTGTTCGAAGAGCCTTCTCGTGCAAGGACCCCGTCGTGCAAGGCCCCCTCGTTCTCATGCAAGGACCCCCGTAGTCCTCGTGCAAGGACCACCCCTAGTGCAAGCCCCTCGTCCTCGTGCAAGGCCCCCATCGTCCTCGTGCAAGGACCCATCGTCCTCGTGCAAGGGCCCTGTCGTCCAAGGCCCCCTCGTTCTTGTGCAAGGACCTCCCCCATCCTCGTTCAAGGACCCTCCGCGTGCGAGGATACACCTCATGCAAGGACCCTCCTCATCCTTGTTCAAACACCCTCCTCGTGCAAGGACCCCGTCGTAAAAGCCCCCTCATTCTCATGCAAGGACCCCCCTCGTCCTCGTGCAAGGCCCCCTCGTCCTCGTACAAGGCCATATCGTCCTCGTGCAAGGACCCCATCGTCCTCGTGCAAGGACACATCGTCCTCGTGCAAGTACCCCGTCGTGCAAGGCCCCCCCTCGTCCTTGTGCAAGGACCCCCTCGTTCTTGTGCAAGGACCTTCCCCATCCTCGTGCAAGGATCCTCCTCGTGCGAGGACACCCCTCGTGCAAGGACCCCCCTCGTCCCCGTGCAAGGGACTTCCTCGTGCAAGGACCGCACTTGTCCTCGTGAAAGCACCCCCTTGTCCTTGTGCAAGGACCCCCCTCGGGCAAGGACACCCTCTCCCTAGTGCAAGGACCCCCTCTTCCTCTTGAAAGGACCTTCCTTGCCCTCGTGCAAGAGCCCCCTCGTCCTCGTGCAAGCCCCCCCATGTCCTCGTGCAAGCCCCCCCCCTAATCATCGTGCAAGGTCCCCCTAATCCTCATGCAAGGACCCCCTCTTCCTCATGCAAGGCCCCCCTTGCCCTCGTTCAAGGCCCCCGCTAGTGCAAGAACACCCCTCGTTCTCATAGAAGGACCCCCTCATCCTTGTTCAAAGAGCCTCCTCGTGCAAGAACCCCGTCGTGCAAGGCCCCCTCGTTCTCATGCAAGGACCCCCGTAGTCCTCGTGCAAGGACCACCCCTAGTGCAAGCCCCCTCGTCGTCGTGCAAGGACCCTCCTCGTGCGAGGACACCCCTCGTCCTCGTGCAAGGACACCCTCGTTCTTGTGCAAGGACTTTCCCCATCCTCGTGCAAGGCTCCCGTCGTCATCGAGCAAGGCCCCATCGTCCTCGTTGAAGGACCCCGTCGTGCAAGGCCCCCCTCGTCCTCGTGCAAGGACCCCCTCGTTCTTGTGCAAGAACCTTCCCCATCCTCGTGCAAGGTTCCCATTGTCCTCGTACAAGGCCCTATCGTCCTCGTGCAAGGACCCCATCGTCCTCATGCAAGGACCTCGTCGTGCAAGCCCCCTCGTCGTCGTGCAAGGACCCCCTCGTTCTTTTGCAAGGACCTTCCCCATCCTCGTGCAAGGTTCCCATCATAGTCGAGCAAGGCCCCATCGTCCTCGTGCAAGGACCCCGTCGTGCAAGTCCCCCCTCGTCCTCGTGCAAGGACCCCCTCGTTCTTGTGCAAGGAACTTCTCCATCCTCGTGCAAGGCTCCCATCGTCCTCGTACAAGGCCCCAAAGTCCTCGTGCAAGGACCCCATTGTGCAAGGCCCCCCTCGTCCTCGTGCAAGGACCCCCCTCGTTCTTGTGCAAGGACCTCCTCGTTGTCGTGCAAGGAAACCATCGTGCAAGAACCCCCTTTGGCCTCATGGAAGGACCCTCCTCGTGCAATGACACCTCTCGTCTTCGTGCAAGGACACCCACGTGCAATAACCCCTCATTCTAGTGCAAGGACCTCCTCGTCCTCGTGCAAGGGACTTCCTCGTGCAAGGACCCCACTTGTCCTCGTGCAAGGACCCCCCTCGTCCTCGTGCAAGGGACTTCCTCGTGCAAGGACCCCACTTGTCCTCGTGCAAGGACCCCCCTCGTGCAAGGACACCCTCGTGCAAGGCTCCCTCGTTCTCGTTAAAGGACCGCCCTCATCCTCGTGCAAGGATCCCCTCGTCCTCGTGCAAGGACCCCGTCGTGCAAGACCCCTCGTCCTCGTGCAAGGACCCCCTCGTTCTTGTGCAAGGACCTTCTCCATCCTCGTGCAAGGCTCCCATCGTCCTCGTACAAGGCCCCATCGTCTTCTTGCAAGGCCCCATCGTCCTCGTGCAAGGACCCCGTCGTGCAAGGCCCCCCTCGTCCTTGTGCAAGGACCCCCTCGTACTTGTGCAAGGACCTTCCCCATCCTCGTGCAAGGATCCTCCTTATGCGAGGACACCCCTCGTGCAAGGACCCCCATCGTCCCCGTGCAAGCCCCCCCCTCGTTCAAGGACACCCTCTTCCTAGTGCAAGGACCCCCTCTTCCTCGTGAAAGGACCACCCTTGCCCTCGTGCAAGAGCCCCCTCGTCCTCGTGGAAGCCCCCCATATCCTCGTGCAAGCCCCCCCAATCATCGTGCAAGGTCTCCCTAATCCTCGTGCAAGGACCCCCTCTTCCTCGTGCAAGGCTCCCCTTGCTTTAGTTCAAGGCCCCCCCTAGTGCAAGAACACCCCTCGTTCTCGTACAAGAACCCCCTCATCCTTGTTCGAAGAGCCTTCTCGTGCAAGGACCCCGTCGTGCAAGGCCCCCTCGTTCTCATGCAAGGACCCCCGTAGTCCTCGTGCAAGGACCACCCCTAGTGCAAGCCCCATCGTCCTCGTGCAAGGACCCCATCGTCCTCGTGCAAGGACCCATCGTCCTCGTGCAAGGGCCCTGTCGTCCAAGGCCCCCTCGTTCTTGTGCAAGGACATCCCCCATCCTCGTGCAAGGACCCTCCGCGTGCGAGGATACACCTCATGCAAGGACACTCCTCATCCTTGTTCAAACACCCTCCTCGTGCAAGGACCCCGTCGTAAAAGCCCCCTCATTCTCATGCAAGGACCCCCCTCATCCTCGTGCAAGGCCCCCTCGTCCTCGTACAAGGCCATATCGTCCTCGTGCAAGGACCCCATCGTCCTCGTGCAAGGACCCCGTCGTGCAAGCCCCCTCGTCCTTGTGCAAGGACCCCCTCGTTCTTGTGCAAGGACCTTCCCCATCCTCGTGCAAGGCTCCCATCGTCCTCGAGCAAGGCCCCATCGTCCTCGTGGAAGGACCTCGTCGTGCAAGCCCCTCGTCCTCGTGCAAGGACCCCCTCGTTCTTGTGCAAGGACCTTCCCCATCCTCGTGCAAGGTTCCCATCATACTCGAGCAAGGCCCCATCGTCCTCGTTCAAGGACCCCGTCGTGCAAGGCCCCCCTCGTCCTCGTGCAAGGACCCCCTCGTTCTTGTGCAAGGAACTTCTCCATCCTCGTGCAAGGCTCCCATCGTCCTCGTACAAGGCCCCAAAGTCCTCGTGCAAGGACCCCATCGTGCAAGGCCCCCCTCGTCCTCGTGCAAGGACCCCCCTCGTTCTTGTGCAAGGACCTTCCCCATCCTCGTACAACTCTCCCATCGTCCTCGTACAAGGCCCTATCGTCCTCGTGCAAGGACCCCATCGTCCTCGTGCAATGACCCCCCTTGTCCTCGTGCAAGGACCTCCTCGTTGTCGTGCAAGGAACCCATCGTGCAAGAACCCCCTTTGGCCTTCTAGAAGGACCCTCCTCGTGCAATGACACCTCTCGTCCTCGTGCAAGGACACCCACGTGCAATAACCCCTCATTCTAGTGCAAGGACCTCCTCGTCCTCGTGCAAGGGACTTCCTCGTGCAAGGACCCCACTTGTCCTCGTGCAAGGACCCCATTTGTCCTCGTGCAAGGACCCCCCTCGTCCTCGTGCAAGGGACTTCCTCGTGCAAGGACCCCACTTGTCCTCGTGCAAGGACCCCCCTCGTGCAAGGACACCCTCGTGCAAGGCTCCCTCGTTCTCGTTAAAGGACCGCCCTCATTCTCATGCAAGGATCCCCTCGTCCTCGTGCAAGGCCCCCGTCGTGCAAGGCCCCCTCGTCCTCGTGCAAGGACCCCCTCGTTCTTGTGCAAGGACCTTCTCCATCCTCGTGCAAGGCTCCCATCGTCCTCGTACAATGCCCCATCGTCTTCTTGCAAGGCCCCATCGTCCTCGTGCAAGGACCCCGTCGTGCAAGGCCCCCCTCGTCCTTGTGCAAGGACCCCCTCGTACTTGTGCAAGGACCTTCCCCATCCTCGTGCAAGGATCCTCCTTGTGCGAGGACACCCCTCGTGCAAGGACCCCCCTCGTCCCCGTGCAAGGCCCCCCCTCGTGCAAGGACACCCTCTTCCTAGTGCAAGGACCCCCTCTTCCTCGTGAAAGGACCACCCTTGCCCTCGTGCAAGAGCCCCCTCGTCCTCGTGCAAGCCCCCCATATCCTCGGGCAAGCCCCCCCAATCATCGTGCAAGGTCTCCCTAATCCTCGTGCAAGGACCCCCTCTTCCTCGTGCAAGGCCCCCCTTGCTTTAGTTCAAGGCCCCCCCTAGTGCAAGAACACCCCTCGTTCTCGTACAAGAACCCCCTCATCCTTGTTCGAAGAGCCTTCTCGTGCAAGGACCCCGTCGTGCAAGGCCCCCTCGTTCTCATGCAAGGACCCCCGTAGTCCTCGTGCAAGGACCACCCCTAGTGCAAGCCCCTCGTCCTCGTGCAAGGCCCCCATCGTCCTCGTGCAAGGACCCATCGTCCTCGTGCAAGGGCCCTGTCGTCCAAGGCCCCCTCGTTCTTGTGCAAGGACCTCCCCCATCCTCGTTCAAGGACCCTCCGCGTGCGAGGATACACCTCATGCAAGGACCCTCCTCATCCTTGTTCAAACACCCTCCTCGTGCAAGGACCCCGTCGTAAAAGCCCCCTCATTCTCATGCAAGGACCCCCCTCGTCCTCGTGCAAGGCCCCCTCGTCCTCGTACAAGGCCATATCGTCCTCGTGCAAGGACCCCATCGTCCTCGTGCAAGGACACATCGTCCTCGTGCAAGTACCCCGTCGTGCAAGGCCCCCCCTCGTCCTTGTGCAAGGACCCCCTCGTTCTTGTGCAAGGACCTTCCCCATCCTCGTGCAAGGATCCTCCTCGTGCGAGGACACCCCTCGTGCAAGGACCCCCCTCGTCCCCGTGCAAGGGACTTCCTCGTGCAAGGACCGCACTTGTCCTCGTGAAAGCACCCCCTTGTCCTTGTGCAAGGACCCCCCTCGGGCAAGGACACCCTCTCCCTAGTGCAAGGACCCCCTCTTCCTCTTGAAAGGACCTTCCTTGCCCTCGTGCAAGAGCCCCCTCGTCCTCGTGCAAGCCCCCCCATGTCCTCGTGCAAGCCCCCCCCCTAATCATCGTGCAAGGTCCCCCTAATCCTCATGCAAGGACCCCCTCTTCCTCATGCAAGGCCCCCCTTGCCCTCGTTCAAGGCCCCCGCTAGTGCAAGAACACCCCTCGTTCTCATAGAAGGACCCCCTCATCCTTGTTCAAAGAGCCTCCTCGTGCAAGAACCCCGTCGTGCAAGGCCCCCTCGTTCTCATGCAAGGACCCCCGTAGTCCTCGTGCAAGGACCACCCCTAGTGCAAGCCCCCTCGTCGTCGTGCAAGGACCCTCCTCGTGCGAGGACACCCCTCGTCCTCGTGCAAGGACACCCTCGTTCTTGTGCAAGGACTTTCCCCATCCTCGTGCAAGGCTCCCGTCGTCATCGAGCAAGGCCCCATCGTCCTCGTTGAAGGACCCCGTCGTGCAAGGCCCCCCTCGTCCTCGTGCAAGGACCCCCTCGTTCTTGTGCAAGAACCTTCCCCATCCTCGTGCAAGGTTCCCATTGTCCTCGTACAAGGCCCTATCGTCCTCGTGCAAGGACCCCATCGTCCTCATGCAAGGACCTCGTCGTGCAAGCCCCCTCGTCGTCGTGCAAGGACCCCCTCGTTCTTTTGCAAGGACCTTCCCCATCCTCGTGCAAGGTTCCCATCATAGTCGAGCAAGGCCCCATCGTCCTCGTGCAAGGACCCCGTCGTGCAAGTCCCCCCTCGTCCTCGTGCAAGGACCCCCTCGTTCTTGTGCAAGGAACTTCTCCATCCTCGTGCAAGGCTCCCATCGTCCTCGTACAAGGCCCCAAAGTCCTCGTGCAAGGACCCCATTGTGCAAGGCCCCCCTCGTCCTCGTGCAAGGACCCCCCTCGTTCTTGTGCAAGGACCTCCTCGTTGTCGTGCAAGGAAACCATCGTGCAAGAACCCCCTTTGGCCTCATGGAAGGACC
Source organism: Dromococcyx pavoninus (assembly GCA_033558185.1). Classification (NCBI taxonomy): domain Eukaryota; kingdom Metazoa; phylum Chordata; class Aves; order Cuculiformes; family Neomorphidae; genus Dromococcyx; species Dromococcyx pavoninus. Next base: position 118,861 of record JAUMJL010001320.1, on the reverse strand, counting down.
CTCCTCGTGCAATGACACCTCTCGTCTTCGTGCAAGGACACCCACGTGCAATAACCCCTCATTCTAGTGCAAGGACCTCCTCGTCCTCGTGCAAGGGACTTCCTCGTGCAAGGACCCCACTTGTCCTCGTGCAAGGACCCCCCTCGTCCTCGTGCAAGGGACTTCCTCGTGCAAGGACCCCACTTGTCCTCGTGCAAGGACCCCCCTCGTGCAAGGACACCCTCGTGCAAGGCTCCCTCGTTCTCGTTAAAGGACCGCCCTCATCCTCGTGCAAGGATCCCCTCGTCCTCGTGCAAGGACCCCGTCGTGCAAGACCCCTCGTCCTCGTGCAAGGACCCCCTCGTTCTTGTGCAAGGACCTTCTCCATCCTCGTGCAAGGCTCCCATCGTCCTCGTACAAGGACCCATCGTCTTCTTGCAAGGCCCCATCGTCCTCGTGCAAGGACCCCGTCGTGCAAGGCCCCCCTCGTCCTTGTGCAAGGACCCCCTCGTACTTGTGCAAGGACCTTCCCCATCCTCGTGCAAGGATCCTCCTTATGCGAGGACACCCCTCGTGCAAGGACCCCCATCGTCCCCGTGCAAGCCCCCCCCTCGTTCAAGGACACCCTCTTCCTAGTGCAAGGACCCCCTCTTCCTCGTGAAAGGACCACCCTTGCCCTCGTGCAAGAGCCCCCTCGTCCTCGTGGAAGCCCCCCATATCCTCGTGCAAGCCCCCCCAATCATCGTGCAAGGTCTCCCTAATCCTCGTGCAAGGACCCCCTCTTCCTCGTGCAAGGCTCCCCTTGCTTTAGTTCAAGGCCCCCCCTAGTGCAAGAACACCCCTCGTTCTCGTACAAGAACCCCCTCATCCTTGTTCGAAGAGCCTTCTCGTGCAAGGACCCCGTCGTGCAAGGCCCCCTCGTTCTCATGCAAGGACCCCCGTAGTCCTCGTGCAAGGACCACCCCTAGTGCAAGCCCCATCGTCCTCGTGCAAGGACCCCATCGTCCTCGTGCAAGGACCCATCGTCCTCGTGCAAGGGCCCTGTCGTCCAAGGCCCCCTCGTTCTTGTGCAAGGACATCCCCCATCCTCGTGCAAGGACCCTCCGCGTGCGAGGATACACCTCATGCAAGGACACTCCTCATCCTTGTTCAAACACCCTCCTCGTGCAAGGACCCCGTCGTAAAAGCCCCCTCATTCTCATGCAAGGACCCCCCTCATCCTCGTGCAAGGCCCCCTCGTCCTCGTACAAGGCCATATCGTCCTCGTGCAAGGACCCCATCGTCCTCGTGCAAGGACCCCGTCGTGCAAGCCCCCTCGTCCTTGTGCAAGGACCCCCTCGTTCTTGTGCAAGGACCTTCCCCATCCTCGTGCAAGGCTCCCATCGTCCTCGAGCAAGGCCCCATCGTCCTCGTGGAAGGACCTCGTCGTGCAAGCCCCTCGTCCTCGTGCAAGGACCCCCTCGTTCTTGTGCAAGGACCTTCCCCATCCTCGTGCAAGGTTCCCATCATACTCGAGCAAGGCCCCATCGTCCTCGTTCAAGGACCCCGTCGTGCAAGGCCCCCCTCGTCCTCGTGCAAGGACCCCCTCGTTCTTGTGCAAGGAACTTCTCCATCCTCGTGCAAGGCTCCCATCGTCCTCGTACAAGGCCCCAAAGTCCTCGTGCAAGGACCCCATCGTGCAAGGCCCCCCTCGTCCTCGTGCAAGGACCCCCCTCGTTCTTGTGCAAGGACCTTCCCCATCCTCGTACAACTCTCCCATCGTCCTCGTACAAGGCCCTATCGTCCTCGTGCAAGGACCCCATCGTCCTCGTGCAATGACCCCCCTTGTCCTCGTGCAAGGACCTCCTCGTTGTCGTGCAAGGAACCCATCGTGCAAGAACCCCCTTTGGCCTTCTAGAAGGACCCTCCTCGTGCAATGACACCTCTCGTCCTCGTGCAAGGACACCCACGTGCAATAACCCCTCATTCTAGTGCAAGGACCTCCTCGTCCTCGTGCAAGGGACTTCCTCGTGCAAGGACCCCACTTGTCCTCGTGCAAGGACCCCATTTGTCCTCGTGCAAGGACCCCCCTCGTCCTCGTGCAAGGGACTTCCTCGTGCAAGGACCCCACTTGTCCTCGTGCAAGGACCCCCCTCGTGCAAGGACACCCTCGTGCAAGGCTCCCTCGTTCTCGTTAAAGGACCGCCCTCATTCTCATGCAAGGATCCCCTCGTCCTCGTGCAAGGCCCCCGTCGTGCAAGGCCCCCTCGTCCTCGTGCAAGGACCCCCTCGTTCTTGTGCAAGGACCTTCTCCATCCTCGTGCAAGGCTCCCATCGTCCTCGTACAATGCCCCATCGTCTTCTTGCAAGGCCCCATCGTCCTCGTGCAAGGACCCCGTCGTGCAAGGCCCCCCTCGTCCTTGTGCAAGGACCCCCTCGTACTTGTGCAAGGACCTTCCCCATCCTCGTGCAAGGATCCTCCTTGTGCGAGGACACCCCTCGTGCAAGGACCCCCCTCGTCCCCGTGCAAGGCCCCCCCTCGTGCAAGGACACCCTCTTCCTAGTGCAAGGACCCCCTCTTCCTCGTGAAAGGACCACCCTTGCCCTCGTGCAAGAGCCCCCTCGTCCTCGTGCAAGCCCCCCATATCCTCGGGCAAGCCCCCCCAATCATCGTGCAAGGTCTCCCTAATCCTCGTGCAAGGACCCCCTCTTCCTCGTGCAAGGCCCCCCTTGCTTTAGTTCAAGGCCCCCCCTAGTTCAAGAACACCCCTCGTTCTCGTACAAGAACCCCCTCATCCTTGTTCGAAGAGCCTTCTCGTGCAAGGACCCCGTCGTGCAAGGCCCCCTCGTTCTCATGCAAGGACCCCCGTAGTCCTCGTGCAAGGACCACCCCTAGTGCAAGCCCCCTCGTCCTCGTGCAAGGCCCCCATCGTCCTCGTGCAAGGACCCATCGTCCTCGTGCAACGGCCCTGTCGTCCAAGGCCCCCTCGTTCTTGTGCAAGGACCTCCCCCATCCTCGTGCAAGGACCCTCCGCGTGCGAGGATACACCTCATGCAAGGACCCTCCTCATCCTTGTTCAAACACCCTCCTCGTGCAAGGACCCCGTCGTAAAAGCCCCCTCATTCTCATGCAAGGACCCCCCTCGTCCTCGTGCAAGGCCCCCTCGTCCTCGTACAAGGCCATATCGTCCTCGTGCAAGGACCCCATCGTCCTCGTGCAAGGACCCATCGTCCTCGTGCAAGTACCCCGTCGTGGAAGGCCCCCCTCGTCCTTGTGCAAGGACCCCCTCGTTCTTGTGCAAGGACCTTCCCCATCCTCGTGCAAGGATCCTCCTCGTGCGAGGACACCCCTCGTGCAAGGACCCCCCTCGTCCCCGTGCAAGGGACTTCCTCGTGCAAGGACCGCACTTGTCCTCGTGAAAGGACCCCCTCGTCCTTGTGCAAGGACCCCCCTCGGGCAAGGACACCCTCTCCCTAGTGCAAGGACCCCCTCTTCCTCTAGAAAGGACCTTCCTTGCCCTCGTGCAAGAGCCCCCTCGTCCTCGTGCAAGCCCCCCCATGTCCTCGTGCAAGCCCCCCCCTAATCATCGTGCAAGGTCCCCCTAATCCTCGTGCAAGGACCCCCTCTTCCTCATGCAAGGCCCCCCTTGCCCTCGTTCAAGGCCCCCGCTAGTGCAAGAACACCCCTCGTTCTCATACAAGGACCCCCTCATCCTTGTTCAAAGAGCCTCCTCGTGCAAGGACCCCGTCGTGCAAGGCCCCCTCGTTCTCATGCAAGGACCCCCGTAGTCCTCGTGCAAGGACCACCCCTAGTGCAAGCCCCCTCGTCGTCGTGCAAGGACCCTCCTCGTGCGAGGACACCCCTCGTCCTCGTGCAAGGACACCCTCGTTCTTGTGCAAGGACTTTCCCCATCCTCGTGCAAGGCTCCCGTCGTCATCGAGCAAGGCCCCATCGTCCTCGTTGAAGGACCCCGTCGTGCAAGGCCCCCCTCGTCCTCGTGCAAGGACCCCCTCGTTCTTGTGCAAGAACCTTCCCCATCCTCGTGCAAGGTTCCCATTGTCCTCGTACAAGGCCCTATCGTCCTCGTGCAAGGACCCCATCGTCCTCGTGCAAGGACCTCGTCGTGCAAGCCCCCTCGTCGTCGTGCAAGGACCCCCTCGTTCTTTTGCAAGGACCTTCCCCATCCTCGTGCAAGGTTCCCATCATAGTCGAGCAAGGCCCCATCGTCCTCGTGCAAGGACCCCGTCGTGGAAGCCCCCCCTCGTCCTCGTGCAAGGACCCCCTCGTTCTTGTGCAAGGAACTTCTCCATCCTCGTGCAAGGCTCCCATCGTCCTCGTACAAGGCCCCAAAGTCCTCGTGCAAGGACCCCGTCGTGCAAGCCCCCCTCGTCCTCGTGCAAGGACCCCCTCATTCTTGTGCAAGGAACTTCTCCATCCTCGTGCAAGGCTCCCATCGTCCTCGTACAAGGCCCCAAAGTCCTCGTGCAAGGACCCCATTGTGCAAGGCCCCCCTCGTCCTCGTGCAAGGACCCCCCTCGTTCTTGTTCAAGGACCTTCCCTATCCTCGTGCAAGTCTCCCATCGTCCTCGTACAAGGCCCTATCGTCCTCGTGCAAGGACCCCATCGTCCTCGTGCAATGACCCCCCTTGTCCTCGTGCAAAAACCTCCTAATTGTCGTGCAAGGAAACCATCGTGCAAGAACCCCCTTTGGCCTCATGGAAGGACCCTCCTCGTGCAATGACACCTCTCGTCCTCGTGCAAGGACACCCACGTGCAATAACCCCTCATTCTAGTGCAAGGACCTCCTCGTCCTCGTGCAAGGGACTTCCTCGTGCAAGGACCCCACTTGTCCTCGTGCAAGGACCCCCCTCGTCCTCGTGCAAGGGACTTCCTCGTGCAAGGACCCCACTTGTCCTCGTGCAAGGACCCCCCTCGTGCAAGGACACCCTCGTGCAAGGCTCCCTCGTTCTCGTTAAAGGACCGCCCTCATCCTCGTGCAAGGATCCCCTCGTCCTCGTGCAAGGACCCCGTCGTGCAAGGCCCCCTCGTCCTCGTGCAAGGACCCCCTCGTTCTTGTGCAAGGACCTTCTCCATCCTCGTGCAAGGCTCCCATCGTCCTCGTACAAGGCCCCATCGTCTTCTTGCAAGGCCCCATCGTCCTCGTGCAAGGACCCCGTCGTGCAAGGCCCCCCTCGTCCTTGTGCAAGGACCCCCTCGTACTTGTGCAAGGACCTTCCCCATCCTCGTGCAAGGATCCTCCTTGTGCGAGGACACCCCTCGTGCAAAGACCCCCCTCGTCCCCGTGCAAGGCCCCCCCTCGTGCAAGGACACCCTCTTCCTAGTGCAAGGACCCCCTCTTCCTCGTGAAAGGACCACCCTTGCCCTCGTGCAAGAGCCCCCTGGTCCTCGTGCAAGCCCCCCATATCCTCGTGCAAGCTCCCCCAATCATCGTGCAAGGTCTCCCTAATCCTCGTGCAAGGACACCATCTTCCTCGTGCAAGGCCCCCCTTGCTTTAGTTCAAGGCCCCCCCTAGTGCAAGAACACCCCTCGTTCTCGTACAAGAACCCCCTCATCCTTGTTCGAAGAGCCTTCTCGTGCAAGGACCCCGTCGTGCAAGGCCCCCTCGTTCTCATGCAAGGACCCCCGTAGTCCTCGTGCAAGGACCACCCCTAGTGCAAGCCTCCTCGTCCTCGTGCAAGGCCCCCATCGTCCTCGTGCAAGGACCCATCGTCCTCGTGCAAGGGCCCTGTCGTCCAAGGCCCCCTCGTTCTTGTGCAAGGACCTCCCCCATCCTCGTGCAAGGACCCTCCGCGTGCGAGGATACACCTCATGCAAGGACCCTCCTCATCCTTGTTCAAACACCCTCCTCGTGCAAGGACCCCGTCGTAAAAGCCCCCTCATTCTCAAGCAAGGACCCCCCTCGTCCTCGTGCAAGGCCCCCTCGTCCTCGTACAAGGCCATATCGTCCTCGTGCAAGGACCCCATCGTCCTCGTGCAAGGACCCCGTCGTGCAAGCCCCCTCGTCCTTGTGCAAGGACCCCCTCGTTCTTGTGCAAGGACCTTCCCCATCCTCGTGCAAGGCTCCCATCGTCCTCGAGCAAGGCCCCATCGTCCTCGTGCAAGGACCTCGTCGTGCAAGCCCCCTCGTCCTCGTGCAAGGACCCCCTCGTTCTTGTGCAAGGACCTTCCCCATCCTCGTGCAAGGTTCCCATCATACTCGAGCAAGGCCCCATCGTCCTCGTTCAAGGCCCCCGTCGTGCAAGGCCCCCCTCGTCCTCGTGCAAGGACCCCCTTCGTTCTTGTGCAAGGAACTTCTCCATCCTCGTGCAAGGCTCCCATCGTCCTCGTACAAGGCCCCAAAGTCCTCGTGCAAGGACCCCATCGTGCAAGGCCACCCTCGTCCTCGTGCAAGGACACCCCTCGTTCTTGTGCAAGGAACTTCCCCATCCTCGTGCAAGGCTCCCATCGTCCTCGTACAAGGCCCTATCGTCCTCGTGCAAGGACCCCATCGTCCTCGTGCAAGGACCCCCCTTGTCCTCGTGCAAGGACCTCCTCGTTGTCGTGCAAGGAACCCCTCGTGCAAGAACCCGCTTCGGCCTCATGGAAGGACCCTCCTCGTGCAATGACACCTCTCGTCCTCGTGCAAGGCCCCCGTCGTGCAAGGCCCTCCAGTTCTCATGCAAGGACCCCCCATGTCCTCGTGCAAGGACTACCCCTCGTGCAAGGTTACCCTCTTCCTAGTGCAAGGACCCCCACTTCCTCGTGCAAGGACCCCCTCGTTCTTGTGCAAGGACCTCCCTCATCCTCGTGCGAGGACCCTCCTCGTGCGAGGACACCCCTTGTCCTCGTGCAAGGACACACTCCTTCTCGTGCAAGGACCTTCCCCATCCTCGTGCAAGGCTCCCACCGTCCTCGAGCAAGGCCCCATCGTTCTCGTTGAAGGACCCCGTCGTGCAAGGCCCCCCTCGTCCTCGTGCAAGGACCCCCTCGTTCTTGTGCAAGGACCTTCCCCATCCTCGTGCAAGGTTCCCATCATACTCGAGCAAGACCCCATCGTCCTCGTGCAAGGACCCCGTCGTGCAAGGCCTTCCTCGTCCTCGTGCAAGGACCCCCTCGTTCTTGTGCAAGGAACTTCTCCATCCTCGTGCAAGTCTCCCATCGTCCTCATACAAGGCCCTATCGTCCTCGTGCAAGGACCCCATCGTCCTTGTGCAAGGACCCCCCTTGTCCTCGTGCAAGGACCTCCTCGTTGTCGTGCAAGGATCCCCCTCGTGCAAGAACCCCCTTCGGCCTCATGGAAGGACCCTCCTCGTGCAATGACACCTCTCGTCCTCGTGCAAGGACACCCTCGTGCAATAACCCCTCATTCTAGTGCAAGGACCTCCTCGTCCTCGTGCAAGGGACTTCCTCGTGCAAGGACCCCACTTGTCCTCGTGCAAGGACCCCCCTCGTCCAAGGACACACTCGTGCAAGACTCCCTCGTTCTCGTTAAAGGACCTCCCTCATCCTCGTGCAAGGATCCCCTCGTCCTCGTTCAAGGACCCTCCTCGTGCGAGGACACCCCTCGTGCAAGGACCCCCCTCGTCCTCGTGCAAGGAACTCCTCGAGCAAGGACCACCCTTGCCCTCGTCCAAGAGCCCGCTCGTCCTCGTGCAAGGACCCCCTCGTCCTCGTGCAAGGCCCCCGTCGTGCAAGGCCCTCCAGTTCTCATGCAAGGACCCCCCTCGTCGTCGTGCAAGGACCCCCTCGTTCTTGTGCAAGGACCTTCCCCATCCTCGTGCAAGGCTCCCATCGTCCTCGAGCAAGGCCCCATCGTCCTCGTGCAAGGACCCCGTCGTGCAAGGTCCCCCTATTCCTAGTGCAAGGACCCCCTCGTTCTTGTGCAAGGACCTCCCTCATCCTCGTGCAAGGACCCCCTCGTGCAAGGTCCCCTCGTTCTCATGCAAGGACCTCCCTTGTCCTCGTGCAAAGACGCCCCTCGTCCTCGTGCAAAGACCCCCCTCGTGCAAGACCCCCTTGTTTTAATGCAAGGAACCCCCTCGTCCTCGTGCAAGGGACTTCCTCGTGCAAGGACACCCTCGTGCAAGGTTCCCTCGTTCTCGTTAAAGGACCTCCCTCATCCTCGTGCAAGCATCCCATCGTCCTCGTGCAAGGACCCCGTCGTGCAAGGCTCCCTCGTCCTCGTGCAAGGACCCCATCGTTCTTGTGCAACGATTTTCTCCATCCTCGTGCAAGGCTCCCATTGTCCTCGTACAAGGCCCCATTGTCTTCTTGCAAGGCCCCATCGTCCTCGTGCAAGGACCCCGTCGTGCAAGGCCCCCTTCGTCCTCGTGCAAGGCCCCCCTCGTTCTTGTGCAAGGACCTTCCCCATCCTCGTGCAAGGCTCCCATCATTTTCGAGCAAGGCCCCATCGTCCTCGTGCAAGGACCCCCTCGTTCTTGTGCAAGGACATGCCCCATCCTCGTGCAAGGATCCTCTTCGTGCGAGGACCCCCCTCGTGCAAGGACCCCCCTCGTCCCCGTGCAAGGGACTTCCTCGTGCAAGGACCGCACTTGTACTCGTGCAAGGATCCCCTCGTCCTTGTGCAAGGACCCCCTCGTGCAACGACACTCTCTCCCTAGTGCAAGGACCCCCTCTTCCTCGTGAAAGGACCCCACTTGCCCTCGTGCAAGAGCCACCTCGTCCTCGTGCAAGCCCCCCCATGTCCTCGTGCAAGCCTCCCCTAATCATCGTGCAAGGTCCCCCTAATCCTCGTGCAAGGACCCCCTCTACCTCGTGCAAGGCCCCCCTTGCCCTCGTTCAAGGCCCCCCCTAGTGCAAGAACACCCCTCGTTCTCGTACAAGGACCCCCTCATCCTTGTTCAAAGAGCCTCCTCGTGCAAGGACCCCGTCGTGCAAGGCCCCCTCGTTCTCATGCGAGGACCCCCGTAGTCCTCGTGCAAGGACCACCCCTAGTGCAAGCCCTCTCGTCCTCGTGCAAGCCCCTCGTCCTCGTGCAAGGCCCCCATCGTCCTCGTGCAAGGACCCATCGTCCTCGTGCAAAAGCCCCGTCGTGCAAGCCCCCCTCGTTCTTGTGCAAGGACCTCCCTCATCCTCGTGCAAGGACCCTCCGAGTGCGAGGACACCCCTCGTGCAAGGACCCCCCTCATCCTTGTTCAAACACCCTCCTCGTGCAAGGACCCCGTCGTAAAAGCCTCCCCATTCTCATGCAAGGACCCCCCTCGTCCTCGTGCAAGGCCCCCTCGTCCTCGTACAAGTCCATATTGTCCTCGTGCAAGGACCCCATCGTCCTCGTGCAAGGGACTTCCTCGTGCACGGACCCCACTTGTCCTCGTGCAAGGCCCCCTCGTCCTCGTACAAGGCCATATCGTCCTCGTGCAAGGACCCCCCTCGTCCTCGTGCAAGGGACTTCCTCGTGCACGGACCCCACTTGTCCTCGTGCAAGGACCCAACTTGTCCTCGTGCAAGGACACCCCTCGTGCAAGGACACCCTCGTGCAAGGCTCCCTCGTTCTCGTTAAAGGACCTCCCTCATCTTCGTGCAAGGATCCCCTTGTTCTCGTGCAAGGACCCTCCTCGTGCGAGGACACCCCTCGTCCTTGTGCAAAGACACCCTCGTTCTTGTGCAAGGACCTTCCCATCCTCGTGCAAGGCTCCCATCGTCCTCGAGCAAGGCCCCATCGTCCTCGTTAAAGGACCCCGTCGTGCAAGGACCCCCTCGTCCTCGTGCAAGGCCCCCGTCGTGCAAGGCCCTCCAGTTCTCATGCAAGGACCCCCCATGTCCTCGTGCAAGGACTACCCCTCGTGCAAGGTTACCCTCTTCCTAGTGCAAAGACCCCCACTTCCTCGTGCAAGGACCCCCTCGTTCTTGTGCAAGGACCTCCCTCATCCTCTTGCGAGGACCCTCCTCGTGCGAGGACACCCCTCGTGCAAGGAACCCCATTTGTCCTCGTGCAAGGACCTCCTTGTTGTCGTGCAAGGATCCCCCTCGTGCAAGAACCCCCTTCGGCCTCATTGAAGGACCCTCCTCGTGCAAGGACCTCCTCGTCCTTGTGGAAGGACACCCCTCGTGCAAGGACCCCCTCGTGCAAGGTCCCCTCGTTCTCATGCAAGGACCTCCCTTGTCCTCGTGCAAGGACCCTACTTGTCCTCGTGCAAAGACCCCCCTCGTGCAAGACCCACTTGTTTTAATGCAAGGACCCCCCTCGTCCTCGTGCAAGGACCCCACTTGTCCTCGTGCAAGGACACCCTCGTGCAAGGCTCCTTCGTTCTCGTTAAAGGACCTCCCTCATCCTCGTGCAAGGCCCCCCTCGTCCTCGTGCAAGGACCGCCTCGTTCTTGTGCAAGGACCTTCCCCATCCTCGTGCAAAACTCCCATCGTCCTAGACGAAGGACCCATCGTCCTCGTGCAAGGACCCCGTCGTGCAAGGCCCCCTCGTTCTCGTGCAAGGACCCCCACTTCCTCGTGCAAGGACTTTCCCCATCCTCGTGCAAGGATCCTCCTTGTGCGAGGACACCCCTCGTGCAAGGACCCTCCTCGTCCCCGTGCAAGGGACTTCCTTGTGCAAGGACCACACTTGTCCTCGAGCAAGGACCCCTCGTCCTTGTGCAAGGACCCCCCTCGTGCAAGGACACCCTCTTCCTAGTGCAAGGACCCCCTCTTCCTCGTGAAAGGACCACCCTTACCCTCGTGCAAGAGCCCCCATGTCCTCGTGCAAGCTTCCCCCAATCATCGTTCAAGGTCTCCCTAATCCTCGTGCAAGAACCCCCTCTTCCTCGTGCAAGGCCCCCCTTGCCCTCGTTCAAGGCCCCCCCTAGTGCAAGAACACCCCTCGTTCTCGTACAAGAACCCCCTCATCCTTGTTCAAAGAGCCTTCTCGTGCAAGGACCCCGTCGTGCAAGGCCCTCTCGTTCTCATGCAAGGAACCCCGTAGTCCTCGTGCAAGGACCACCCCTAGTGCAAGCCCCCTCGTCCTCGTGCAAGGCCCCAATGGTCCTCGTGCAAGGCCCCATCGTCCTCGAGCAAGGCCCCATCGTCCTCGTTGAAGGACCCCGTCGTGCAAGGCCCCCCTCGTCCTCGTGCAAGGACCCCCTCGTTCTTGTGCAAGGACCTTCCCGGTCTTCGTGCAAGGCTCCCATTGTTTTCGAGCAAGGCCCCAACGCCCTCGTGCAAGGACCCCGCCGTGCAAGGCCCCCCCGTCCTCGTGCAACGTCCCCCTCTGTCGTGTGCAAGGACCTTCCCCTTCCTCGTGCAAGGACCCTCCGCGTGCGAGGACACCCCTCGTGCAAGGACCCCCCTCATCCTTGTTCAAATACCCTCCTCGTGCAATGACCCCGTCGTGCAAGCCCCCTCATTCTCATGCAAGGACCCCCCAGCCCTCGTGCAAGGAACACCCCTAGTGCAAGTCCCCCCTCGTCCTCGTACAAGGCCCTATAGTCCTCGTGGAAGGACCCCGTCGTGCAAGGACCCATCGTCCTCGTGCAAGGACCCCCTCGTTCTTGTTCAAGGACCTTCCCCATCCTCGTGCAAGGCTCCCATCGTCCTCGAGCAAGGCCCCATCGTCCTCGTGCAAGGACCCCGCCGTGCAAGGCCCCCTCGTCCTCGTGCAAGGACCCCCTCGTTCTTGTTCAAGGACCTTCCCCATCCTCGTGCAAGGCTCCCATCTTTCTCGTACAAGGCCCTATCGTCCTCGTGCAAGAACCCCATCGTCCTTGTGCAAGGACACCGTCGTGCAAGCCCCCTCGTCCTCGTGCAAGGACCCCCTCGTTCTTGTGCAAGGACCTCCCTCATCGCCGTGTGAGGACCCTCCTCGTGCGAGGACACCCCTCGTGCAAGGAACCCCATTTGTCCTCGTGCAAGGACCTCCTCGTTGTCGTGCAAGGATCCCCCTCGTGCAAGAACCCCCTTCGGCCTCATGGAAGGACCCTCCTCGTGCAATGACACCCCTCGTCCTCGTGCAAGGACACCCTCGTGCAAGAACCCCTCATACTCGTGCAAGGACCTCCTCGTCCTTGTGCAAGGACACCGCTCGTGCAAGGACCCCATCGTGCAAGGTCCCCTCGTTCTCATGCAAGGACCTCCCTTGTCCTCGTGTAAGGACCCTACTTGTCCTCGTGCAAAGACCCCCCTCGTGCAAGACCCCCTTGTTTTAATGCAAGAACCCCCCTCGTCCTCGTGCAAGGGACTTCCTCGTGCAAGGACCCCGTCGTAAAAGCCCCCTCATTCTCATGCAAGGACCCCCCAGCCCTCGTGCAAGGAACACCTCTAGTGCAAGTCCCCCCTCGTCCTCGTACAAGGCCCTATCGTCCTCGTGTAAGGACCCCGTCGTGCAAGCCCCCTCGTCCTCGTGAAAGGACCCCCTCGTTCTTGTTCAAGGACCTTCCCCATCCTCGTGCAAGGCTCCCATCGTCCTCGAGCAAGGCCCCATCGTCCTCGTGCAAGGACCCCGCCGTGCAAGGCCCCCTCGTCCTCGTGCAAGGACCCCCTCGTTCTTGTTCAAGGACCTTCCCCATCCTCGTGCAAGGCTCCCATCTTTCTCGTACAAGGCCCTATTGTCCTCGTGCAAGAACCCCATCGTCCTTGTGCAAGGACACCGTCGTGCAAGCCCCCTCGTCCTCGTGCAAGGACCCCCTCGTTCTTGTGCAAGGACCTCCCTCATCGCCGTGTGAGGACCCTCCTCGTGCGAGGACACCCCTCGTGCAAGGAACCCCATTTGTCCTCGTGCAAGGACCTCCTCGTTGTCGTGCAAGGATCCCCCTCGTGCAAGAACCCCCTTCGGCCTCATGGAAGGACCCTCCTCGTGCAATGACACCCCTTGTCCTCGTGCAAGGACACCCTCGTGCAAGAACCCCTCATACTCGTGCAAGGACCTCCTCGTCCTTGTGCAAGGACACCGCTCGTGCAAGGACCCCATCGTGCAAGGTCCCCTCGTTCTCATGCAAGGACCTCCCTTGTCCTCGTGTAAGGACCCTACTTGTCCTCGTGCAAAGACCCCCCTCGTGCAAGACCCCCTTGTTTTAATGCAAGAACCCCCCTCGTCCTCGTGCAAGGGACTTCCTCGTGCAAGGACCCCGTCGTAAAAGCCCCCTCATTCTCATGCAAGGACCCCCCAGCCCTCGTGCAAGGAACACCTCTAGTGCAAGTCCCCCCTCGTCCTCGTACAAGGCCCTATCGTCCTCGTGTAAGGACCCCGTCGTGCAAGCCCCCTCGTCCTCGTGAAAGGACCCCCTCGTTCTTGTTCAAGGACCTTCCCCATCCTCGTGCAAGGCTCCCATCGTCCTCGAGCAAGGCCCCATCGTCCTCGTGCAAGGACCCCGCCGTGCAAGGCCCCCTCGTCCTCGTGCAAGGACCCCCTCGTTCTTGTGCAAGGACCGTCCCTATCCTCGTGCAAGGCTCCCATCTTTCTCGTACAAGGCCCTATCGTCCTCGTGCAAGAACCCCATTGTCCTTGTGCAAGGACACCGTCGTGCAAGCCACCTCGTCCTCGTGCAAGGACCCACTCGTTCTTGTGCAAGGACCTCCCTCATCCTCGTGCGAGGACCCTCCTCGTGCGAGGACACCCCTCGTGCAAGGAACCCCATTTGTCCTCGTGGAAGGACCTCCTCGTTGTCGTGCAAGGATCCCCCTCGTGCAAGAACCCCCTTCGGCCTCATGGAAGGACCCTCCTCGTGCAATGACACCCCTCGTCCTCGTGCAAGGACACCCTCGTGCAAGAACCCCTCATACTCGTGCAAGGACCTCCTCGTCCTTGTGCAAGGACACCCCTCGTGCAAGAACCCCATCGTGCAAGGTCCCCTCGTTCTCATGCAAGGACATCCCTTGTCCTCGTGTAAGGACCCTACTTGTCCTCGTGCAAAGACCCCCCTCGTGCAAGACCCCCTTGTTTTAATGCAAGGACCCCCCTCGTCCTCGTGCAAGGGACTTCCTCGTGCACGGACCCCACTTGTCCTCGTGCAAGGACTCCACTTGTCCTCGTGCAAGGACCCCCCTCGTGCAAGGACACCCTCGTGCAAGGCTCCCTCGTTCTCGTTAAAGGACCTCCCTCATCCTCGTGCAAGGATCCCCTCGTCCTCGTGCAAGGACCCTCCTCGTGCGAGGACACCCCTCGTCCTTGTGCAAAGACAACCTCGTTCTTGTGCAAGGACTTTCCCATCCTCGTGCAAAGCTCCCATCGTCCTCGAGCAAGGCCCCCTCATCCTCGTGCAAGGACCCTCCGCGTGCGAGGACACCCCTCGTGCAAGGACCCCCCACATCCTTGTTCAAATACCCTCTTCGTGCAAGGACCCCGTCGTGAAAGCTTCCTCATTCCCCCCTAGCACTCGTGCAAGGAACACCCCTAGTGAAAGTCCCCCCTCGTCCTCGAGCAAGGCCCACTCGTTCTCGTACAAGGCCCTATCGTCCTCGTGCAAATACCTTATCGTCCTCGTGGAAGGACCCCGTCGTGCAAGCCCCCTCGTCCTCGTGTAAGGACACTTTCGTCCTCGTGCAAGGACCCCACTCGTTCTTGTGCAAGGACCTTCCCCATCCTCGTGCAAGGCTCCAATCGTCCTCGAGCAAGGCCCCATCGTCCTCGTGCAAGGACCCTGTCGTGCAAGGCCCCCCTCGTCCTTGTGCAAGGACCCCCTCGTTCTTGTGCAAGGACCTCCCCCATCCTCGTGCAAGGACCCTCCGCGTGCGAGGATACCCCTCATGCAAGGACCCTCCTCATCCTTGTTCAAACACCCTCCTCGTGCAAGGACCCCGTCGTAAAAGCCCCCTCATTCTCATGCAAGGACCCCCCTCGTCCTCGTGCAAGGCCCCCTCGTCCTCGTACTAGGCCCTATCGTCCTCGTGCAAGGACCCCATCGTCCTCGTGCAAGGACCCCGTCGTGCAAGCCCCCTCGTCCTTGTGCAAGGACCCCCTCGTTCTTGTGCAAGGACCTTCCCCATCCTCGTGCAAGGCTCCCATCGTCCTCGAGCAAGGCCCCATCGTCCTCGTGCAAGGACCCCGTCGTGCAAGGTCCCCCTTTTCCTAGTGCAAGGACCCCCTCGTTCTTGTGCAAGGACCTCCCTCATCCTCGTGCGAGGACCCTCCTCTTGCGAGGACACCCCTCGTGCAAGGAACCCCATTTGTCCTCGTGCAAAGACCTCCTCGTTGTCGTGCAAGGATCCCCCTCGTGCAAGGACCCCCTTCGGCCTCATGGAAGGACCCTCCTCGTGCAATGACACCCCTCGTCCTCTTGCAAGGACACCCTCGTGCAAGAACCCCTAATTCTCGTGCAAGGACCTCCTCGTCCTCTTGCAAGGACACCCTCGTGCAAGGACCCCCTCGTGCAAGGTCCCCTCGTTCTCATGCAAGTACCTCCCTTGTCCTCGTGAAAGGACCCTACTTGTCCTAATGCAAAGACCCCCTCGTGCAAGACCCCCTTGTTTTAATGCAAAGACCCCCCTCGTCCTCGTGCAAGGGACTTCCTCGTGAAAGGACCCCACTTGTCCTCGTGCAAGGACCCTTTTCGTGCAAGGACACCGTCGTGCAAGGTTCCCTCGTTCTCGTTAAAGGACCTCCCTCATCCTCGTGCAAGGATCCCCTCGTCCTCGTGCAAGGACCCTCCTCGTGCGAGGACACCCCTCGTCCTCGTGCAAGGACACCCTCGTTCTTCTGCAAGGACTTTCCCCATCCTCGTGCAAGGCTCCCGTCGTCCTCGAGCAAGGCCCCATCGTCCTCGTTGAAGAACCCCGTCGTGCAAGGCCCCCCTCGTCCTCGTGCAAGGACCTACTCGTTCTTGTGCAAGAACCTTCCCCATCCTCGTGCAAGGCTCCCATTGTCTTCTTACAAGGCCCTATCGTCCTCGTGCAAGGACCCACTCGTCCTCGTGCAAGGACCCCCTCGTTCTTGTGGAAGCCTTGTCCTCGTGCAAGGACCTCCTCGTTGTCGTGCAAGGATCCCCCTCGTGCAAGAACCCCCTTCGGCCTCATGGAAGGACCCTCCTCGTGCAATGACACCTCTCGTCCTCGTGCAAGGACACCCTCGTGCAATAACCCCTCATTCTAGTGCAAGGACCTCCTCGTCCTCGTGCAAGGGACTTCCTCGTCCAAGGACACCCTCGTGCAAGACTCCCTCGTTCTCGTTAAAGGACCTCCCTCATCCTCGTGCAAGGATCCCCTCGTTCTCGTTCAAGGACCCTCCTCGTGCGAGGACACCCCTCCTGCAAGGACCCCCCTTGTCCTCGTGCAAGGAACCCTCTCGAGCAAGGACCACACGTCCTCGTGCAAGGACCCCCTCGTCCTCGTGCAAGGCTCCGTCGTGCAAGGCCCTCCAGTTCTCATGCAAGGACCCCCCATGTCCTCGTGCAAGGACTACCCCTCGTGCAAGGTCCCCCTCTTCCTAGTGCAAGGACCCCCACTTCCTCGTGCAAGGCCCCCCTCGTCCTCGTGCAAGGACCCCCTCGTTCTTGTGCAAGGACCTTCCCCATCCTCGTGCAAGGTTCCCATCATACTCGAGCAAGGCCCCATCGTCCTCGTGCAAGGACCCCCTCGTTCTTGTGCAAGGAACTTCTCCATCCTCGTGCAAGTCTCCCATCATCCTCGTACAAGGCCCTATCGTCCTCGTGCAAGGACCCCATCGTCCTCGTGCAAGGACCCCCCTTGTCCTCGTGCAAGGACCTCCTCGTTGTCGTGCAAGGATCCCCCTCGTGCAAGAATCCCCTTCGGCCTCATGGAAGGACCCTCCTCGTGCAATGACACCTCTCGTCCTCGTGCAAGGACACCCTCGTGCAATAACCCCTCATTCTAGTGCAAGGACCTCCTCGTCCTCGTGCAAGGGACTTCCTCGTGCAAGGACCCCACTTGTCCTCGTGCAAGGACCCTCCTCTTCCAAGGACACCCTCGTGCAAGACTTCCTCGTTCTCGTTAAAGGACCTCCCTCATCCTCGTGCAAGGATCCCCTCGTCCTCGTGCAAGGACCCTCCTCGTGAGAGGACACCCCTCGTGCAAGGACCCCCCTTGTCCTCGTGCAAGGTATTCCTCGAGCAAGGACCACCCTTGCCCTCGTCCAAGAGCCCGCTCGTCCTCGTGCAAGGACCCCCTCGTCCTCGTACAAGGCCCTATCGTCCTCGTGCAAGGGCCCCATCGTCCTCGTGCAAGGACCTCGTCGTACAAGCCCCCTCGTCCTCGTGCAAGGACCCCCTCGTTCTTGTGCAAGGACCTCCCTCATCCTCGTGCGAGGACCCTCCTCGTGCGAGGACACCCCTCGTCCTCGTGCAAGGACACACTCGTTCTTGTGCAAGGAACTTCCCCATCCTCGTGCAAGGCTCCCATCGTCCTCGAGCAAGGCCTCATCGTCCGCGTTGAAGGACCCCGTCGTGCAAGCCCCCCCTCGTCCTCGTGCAAGGACCCCTTCGTTCTTGTGCAAGGACCTTCCCCATCCTCGTGCAAGGGTCCCATAATACTCGAGCAAGGCTCCATCGTCCTCGTGCAAGGACCCCGTCGTGCAAGGCCCCCCTCGTCCTCGTGCAAGGACCCCCTCGTTCTTGTGCAAGGAACTTCTCCATCTTCGTGCAAGTCTCCCATCGTCCTCGTACAAGGCCATATCGTCCTCGTGCAAGGACGCCATCGTCCTCGTGCAAGGACCCCGCTTGTCCTCGTGCAAGGACCTCCTCGTTGTCGTGCAAGGATCCCCCTCGTGCAAGAACCCCCTTCGGCCTCATGGAAGGACCCTCCTCGTGCAATGACACCTCTCGTCCTCGTGCAAGGACACCCTCGTGCAATAACCCCTCATTCTAGTGCAAGGATCTCCTCGTCCTCGTGCAAGGGACTTCCTCGTGCAAGGACCCCACTTGTCCTCGTGCAAGGACCCCCCTCGTCCAAGGACACCCTCGTGCAAGGCTCCCTCGTTCTCGTTAAAGGACTTCCCTCATCCTCGTGCAAGGATACCCTCGTCCTCGTGCATGGACCCTCCTCGTGCGAGGACACCCCTCGTGCAAGGACCCCCCTTGTCCTAGTGCAAGGAACTCCTCGAGCAAGGACCACCCTTGCCCTCGTCCAAGAGCCCGCTCGTCCTCGTGCAAGGACCCCCTCGTTCTTGTGCAAGGACCTTCCCCATCCTCGTGCAAGGTTCCCATCATACTCGAGCAAGGCCCCATCGTCCTCGTGCAAGGACCCCGTCGTGCAAGACCCCCTCGTCCTCGTGCAAGAATCTCCTCGTTCTTGTGCAAGGAACTTCTCCATCCTCGTGCAAGGCTCCCATCGTCCTCGTACAAGGCCCCAAAATCCTCGTGCAAGGACCCCATTGTGCAAGGTTCCCCTCGACGTCGTGCAACGACCCCCCTCGTTCTTGTGCAAGGACCTTCCCCATCCTCGTGCAAGTCTCCTATCGTCCTCGTACAAGGCCCTATCGTCCTCGTGCAAGGACCCTATCGTCCTCGTGCAAGGACCCCCCTTGTCCTCGTGCAAGGAACTCCTCGAGCAAGGACCACCCTTGCCCTCGTCCAAGAGCCCACTCGTCCTCGTGCAAGGACCCCCTCGTCCTCGTGCAAGGCCCCCGTCCTGCAAGGCCCTCCAGTTCTCATGCAAGGCCCCCCCATGTCTTCGTGCAAGGACTACCCCTCGTGCAATGTCCCCCTCTTCCTAGTGCAAGGACCCCCACTTCCTCGTGCAAGGACCCCCTCGTTCTTGTGCAAGGACCTCCCTCATTCTCTTGCGAGGACCCTTCTCATGCGAGGACACCGCTCGTGCAAGGAACCCCATTTGTCCTCGTGCAAGGACCTCCTCGTTGTCGTGCAAGGATCCCCCTCGTGCAAGAACCCCCTTCGGCCTCATGCAAGGACCCTCCTCGTGCAATGACACCCCTCGTCCTCGTGCAAGGACACCCTCCTGCAAGAACCCCTCATTCTCGTTCAAGGACGTCCTCGTCCTTGTGCAAGGACACCCCTCGTGCAAGGACCCCCTCGTGCAAGGTCCCCTCGTTCTCATGCAAGGACCTCCCTTGTCCTCGTGCAAGGACCCTACTTGTCCTCGTGCAAGGACACCCCTCGTGTAAGGACACCCTCGTGCAAGGCTCCCTCGTTCTCGTTAAAGGACCTCCCTCATCCTCGTGCAAGGATCCCCTCGTCCTCGTGCAAGGACCCTCCTCGTGCGAGGACACCCCTCGTCCTCGTGCAAGGTCACCGCCGTTCTTGTGCAAGGACCTTCCCCATCCTCGTGCAAGGCTCCAATCGTCATCGAGCAAGGCCCCATCATCCTCGTTGAAGGACCCCGTCGTGCAAGGCCCCCCTCGTCCTCGTGCAAGGACCCCCTCGTTCTTGTGCAAGGACCTTCCCCATCCTCGTGCAAAGCTCCCATCGTCCTCGAGAAAGGCCCCATCGTCTTCGTGCAAGGACCCCGTCGTGCAAGGCCCCTCGTCCTCGTGCAAGGACCACCTCGTTCTTGTGCAAGGACCTTCTCCATCCTCGTGCAAGGCTCCCGTCGTCCTCGTACAAGGCCCCATCGTCTTCTTGCAAGGCCCCATTGTCCTCGCGCAAGGACCCCGTCGTGCAAGGCCCCCCTCGTCCTCGTGCAAGGCCCCCCTCCTTCTTGTGCAAGGACCTTCCCCATCCTCGTGCAAGGCTCCCATCGTCCTCGAGAAAGGCCCCATCGTCGTCGTGCAAGGACCCTGTCGTGAAAGGCCCCCCTCGTCCTTGTGCAAGGACCCCCTCGTTCTTGTGCAAGGACCTTCCCCATCCTCGTGCAAGGATCCTCCTCGTGCGAGGACACCCCTCGTGCAAGGACCCCCCTCGTCCCCGTGCAAGGGACTTCCTCGTGCAAGGAGCGCACTTGTCCTCGTGAAAGGACCCCCTCGTCCTTGTGCAAGGACCCCCCTCGTGCAAGGACACCCTCTCCCTAGTGCAAGGACCCACTCTTCCTCGTGAAAGGACCCCCCTTGCCCTCGTGCAAGAGCCCCCTCGTCCTTGTGCAAGCCCCCCATGTCCTCGTGCAAGCCCCCCCTAATCATCGTGCAAGGTCCCCCTAATCCTCGTGCAAGGACCCCCTTGCCATCGTTCAAGGCCCCCCCTAGTGCAAGAACACCCCTCGTTCTCGTACAAGGACCCCCTCATCCTTGTTCAAAGAGCCTCCTCGTGCAAGGACCCCGTCGTGCAAGGCCCCCTCGTTCTCATGCAAGGACCCCCGTAGTCCTCGTGCAAAGACCAGCCGTAGTGCAAGCCCCCTCGTCCTCGTGCAAGCCTTTCGTCCTCGTGCAAGGCTTCCATCGTCCTCGTGCAAGGACCTCCCTCATCCTCGTGCGAGGACCCTCCTCTTGCGAGGACACCCCTCGTGCAAGGAACCCCATTTGTCCTCGTGCAAGGACCTCCTCGTTGTCGTGCAAGGATCCCCCTCGTGCAAGAACCCCCTTCGGCCTCATGGAAGGACCCTCCTCGTGCAATGACACCCCTCGTCCTCTTGCAAGGACACCCTCGTGCAAGAACCCCTCATTCTCGTGCAAGGACCTCCTCGTCCTTGTGCAAGGACACCCCTCGTGCAAGGACCCCCTCGTGCAAGGGCCCCTCGTTCTCATGCAAGGACCTCCCTTGTCCTCGTGCAAGGACCCTACTTGTCCTCGTGCAAAGACCCCCCTCGTGCAAGACCCCCTTGTTTTAATGCAAGGACCCCACTTGTCCTCGTGCAAGGACCCCACTTGTCCTCCTGCAAGGACCCTCCTCGTGCGAGGACACCACTCGTCCTCGTGCAAGGACACCCTCGTTCTTCTGCAAGGAATTTCCCCATCCTCGTACAAGGCTCCCGTCGTCCTCGAGCAAGGCCCCATTGTCCTCGTTGAATAACCCCGTCGTGCAAGGCCCCCCTCGTCCTCGTGCAAGGACCTACTCGTTCTTGTGCAAGAACCTTCCCCATCCTCGTGCAAGGCTCCCATTGTCTTCGTACAAGGTTCTATCGTCCTCGTGCAAGGACCCCATCGTCCTCGTGCAAGGACCTCGTCGTGTAAGCCCCTCATCCTCGTGCAAGGACCCCCTCGTTCTTGTGCAAGGTCCTCCCTCATCCTCGTGCGAGGACCCTCCTCGTGCGAGGACACCCCTCGTCCTCGTGCAAGGACACACTCGTTCTTGTGCAAGGACCTTCCCCATCCTCGTGCAAGGTTCCCATCATACTCGAGCAAGGCCCCATCGTCCTCGTCCAAGGACCCCGTCGTGCAAAGCCCCCCTCGCCCTCGTGCAAGGACCCCCTCGTTCTTGTGCAAGGACCTTTCCCATCCTCGTGCAAGGTTCCCATCATACTCGAGCAAGGCCCCATCGTCCTCGTGCAAGGACCCCGTCGTGCAAGACCCCCTCGTCCTCGTGCAATAACCTCCTCGTTCTCGTGCAAGGAACTTCTCCATCCTCGTGCAAGGCTCCCATCGTCCTCGTACAAGGCCCCAAAGTCCTCGTGCAAGGACCCCATTGTGCAAGGCCCCCCTCGTCCTCGTGCAACGACCCCCCTCGTTCTTGTGCAAGGACCTTCCCCATCCTCGTGCAAGTCTCCTATCGTCCTCGTACAAGGCCCCCATCGTCCTCGTGCAAGGACCCATCGTCCTCGTGCAAGGACCCATCGTCCTCGTGCAAGGGCCCCGTCGTGCAAGGCCCCCTCGTTCTTGTGCAAGGACCTCCCCCATCCTCGTGTAAGTACCCTCCGCGTGCGAGGACACCCCTCATGAAAGGACCCCCCTCATCCTTGTTTCAAACACCCTCCTCGTGCAAGGACCCCGTCGTAAAAGCCCCCTCATTCTCATGCAAGGACCCCCCTCGTCCTCGTGCAAGGCCCCTCGTCCTCGTACAAGGCCCTATCGTCTTCGTGCAAGGACCCCATCGTCCTCGTGCAAGGACCCTCCTCATGCGAGGACACCCCTCGTCCTCGTGCAAGGACACCCTCGTCCTCGTGCAAGGACCTTCCCTATCCTCGTGCAAGGCTCCCATTGTCCTCGTAGAAGGCCCTATCGTCCTCGTGCAAGGCCCCATTGTCCTCGTTGAATAACCCCGTCGTGCAAGGCCCCCCTCGTCCTCGTGCAAGGACCTACTCGTTCTTGTGCAAGAACCTTCCCCATCCTCGTGCAAGGCTCCCATTGTCTTCGTACAAGGCCCTATCGTCCTCGTGCAAGGACCCCATCGTCCTCGTGCAAGGACCTTGTCGTGCAAGCCCCCTCCTCCTCGTGCAAGGACCCCCTCGTTCTTGTGCAAGGTCCTCCCTCATCCTCGTGCGAGGACCCTCCTCGTGCGAGGACACCCCTCGTCCTCGTGCAAGGACACACTCGTTCTTGTGCAAGGACCATCCCCATCCTCGTGCAAGGTTCCCATCATACTCGAGCAAGGCCCCATCGTCCTCGTGCAAGGACCCCGTCGTGCAAAGCCCCCTCGTCCTCGTGCAAGGACCCCCTCGTTCTTGTGCAAGGACCTTCCCCATCCTCGTGCAAGGTTCCCATCATACTCGAGCAAGGCCCCCTCGTCCTCGTGCAAGAATCTCCTCGTTCTTGTGCAAGGAACTTCTCCATCCTCGTGCAAGGCTCCCATCGTCCTCGTACAAGGCCCCAAAATCCTCGTGCAAGGACCCCATTGTGCAAGGTTCCCCTCGACGTCGTGCAACGACCCCCCTCGTTCTTGTGCAAGGACCTTCCCCATCCTCGTGCAAGTCTCCTATCGTCCTCGTACAAGGCCCTATCGTCCTCGTGCAAGGACCCTATCGTCCTCGTGCAAGGACCCCCCTTGTCCTCGTGCAAGGAACTCCTCGAGCAAGGACCACCCTTGCCCTCGTCCAAGAGCCCACTCGTCCTCGTGCAAGGACCCCCTCGTCCTCGTGCAAGGCCCCCGTCCTGCAAGGCCCTCCAGTTCTCATGCAAGGCCCCCCCATGTCTTCGTGCAAGGACTACCCCTCGTGCAATGTCCCCCTCTTCCTAGTGCAAGGACCCCCACTTCCTCGTGCAAGGACCCCCTCGTTCTTGTGCAAGGACCTCCCTCATTCTCTTGCGAGGACCCTCCTCATGCGAGGACACCGCTCGTGCAAGGAACCCCATTTGTCCTCGTGCAAGGACCTCCTCGTTGTCGTGCAAGGATCCCCCTCGTGCAAGAACCCCCTTCGGCCTCATGCAAGGACCCTCCTCGTGCAATGACACCCCTCGTCCTCGTGCAAGGACACCCTCCTGCAAGAACCCCTCATTCTCGTTCAAGGACGTCCTCGTCCTTGTGCAAGGACACCCCTCGTGCAAGGACCCCCTCGTGCAAGGTCCCCTCGTTCTCATGCAAGGACCTCCCTTGTCCTCGTGCAAGGACCCTACTTGTCCTCGTGCAAGGACCCCCCTCGTGCAAGGACACCCTCGTGCAAGGCTCCCTCGTTCTCGTTAAAGGACCTCCCTCATCCTCGTGCAAGGATCCCCTCGTCCCCGTGCAAGGACCCTCCTCGTGCGAGGACACCCCTCGTCCTCGTGCAAGGTCACCGCCGTTCTTGTGCAAGGACCTTCCCCATCCTCGTGCAAGGCTCCAATCGTCATCGAGCAAGGCCCCATCATCCTCGTTGAAGGACCCCGTCGTGCAAGGCCCCCCTCGTCCTCGTGCAAGGACCCCCTCGTTCTTGTGCAAGGACCTTCCCCATCCTCGTGCAAAGCTCCCATCGTCCTCGAGAAAGGCCCCATCGTCTTCGTGCAAGGACCCCGTCGTGCAAGGCCCCCTCGTCCTCGTGCAAGGACCACCTCGTTCTTGTGCAAGGACCTTCTCCATCCTCGTGCAAGGCTCCCGTCGTCCTCGTACAAGGCCCCATCGTCTTCTTGCAAGGCCCCATTGTCCTCGCGCAAGGACCCCGTCGTGCAAGGCCCCCCTCGTCCTCGTGCAAGGCCCCCCTCCTTCTTGTGCAAGGACCTTCCCCATCCTCGTGCAAGGCTCCCATCGTCCTCGAGAAAGGCCCCATCGTCGTCGTGCAAGGACCCTGTCGTGAAAGGCCCCCCTCGTCCTTGTGCAAGGACCCCCTCGTTCTTGTGCAAGGACCTTCCCCATCCTCGTGCAAGGATCCTCCTCGTGCGAGGACACCCCTCGTGCAAGGACCCCCCTCGTCCCCGTGCAAGGGACTTCCTCGTGCAAGGAGCGCACTTGTCCTCGTGAAAGGACCCCCTCGTCCTTGTGCAAGGACCCCCCTCGTGCAAGGACACCCTCTCCCTAGTGCAAGGACCCACTCTTCCTCGTGAAAGGACCCCCCTTGCCCTCGTGCAAGAGCCCCCTCGTCCTTGTGCAAGCCCCCCATGTCCTCGTGCAAGCCCCCCCTAATCATCGTGCAAGGTCCCCCTAATCCTCGTGCAAGGACCCCCTTGCCATCGTTCAAGGCCCCCCCTAGTGCAAGAACACCCCTCGTTCTCGTACAAGGACCCCCTCATCCTTGTTCAAAGAGCCTCCTCGTGCAAGGACCCCGTCGTGCAAGGCCCCCTCGTTCTCATGCAAGGACCCCCGTAGTCCTCGTGCAAAGACCAGCCGTAGTGCAAGCCCCCTCGTCCTCGTGCAAGCCTTTCGTCCTCGTGCAAGGCTTCCATCGTCCTCGTGCAAGGACCTCCCTCATCCTCGTGCGAGGACCCTCCTCTTGCGAGGACACCCCTCGTGCAAGGAACCCCATTTGTCCTCGTGCAAGGACCTCCTCGTTGTCGTGCAAGGATCCCCCTCGTGCAAGAACCCCCTTCGGCCTCATGGAAGGACCCTCCTCGTGCAATGACACCCCTCGTCCTCTTGCAAGGACACCCTCGTGCAAGAACCCCTCATTCTCGTGCAAGGACCTCCTCGTCCTTGTGCAAGGACACCCCTCGTGCAAGGACCCCCTCGTGCAAGGGCCCCTCGTTCTCATGCAAGGACCTCCCTTGTCCTCGTGCAAGGACCCTACTTGTCCTCGTGCAAAGACCCCCCTCGTGCAAGACCCCCTTGTTTTAATGCAAGGACCCCACTTGTCCTCGTGCAAGGACCCCACTTGTCCTCCTGCAAGGACCCTCCTCGTGCGAGGACACCACTCGTCCTCGTGCAAGGACACCCTCGTTCTTCTGCAAGGAATTTCCCCATCCTCGTACAAGGCTCCCGTCGTCCTCGAGCAAGGCCCCATTGTCCTCGTTGAATAACCCCGTCGTGCAAGGCCCCCCTCGTCCTCGTGCAAGGACCTACTCGTTCTTGTGCAAGAACCTTCCCCATCCTCGTGCAAGGCTCCCATTGTCTTCGTACAAGGTTCTATCGTCCTCGTGCAAGGACCCCATCGTCCTCGTGCAAGGACCTCGTCGTGTAAGCCCCTCGTCCTCGTGCAAGGACCCCCTCGTTCTTGTGCAAGGTCCTCCCTCATCCTCGTGCGAGGACCCTCCTCGTGCGAGGACACCCCTCGTCCTCGTGCAAGGACACACTCGTTCTTGTGCAAGGACCTTCCCCATCCTCGTGCAAGGTTCCCATCATACTCGAGCAAGGCCCCATCGTCCTCGTCCAAGGACCCCGTCGTGCAAAGCCCCCCTCGCCCTCGTGCAAGGACCCCCTCGTTCTTGTGCAAGGACCTTTCCCATCCTCGTGCAAGGTTCCCATCATACTCGAGCAAGGCCCCATCGTCCTCGTGCAAGGACCCCGTCGTGCAAGACCCCCTCGTCCTCGTGCAATAACCTCCTCGTTCTCGTGCAAGGAACTTCTCCATCCTCGTGCAAGGCTCCCATCGTCCTCGTACAAGGCCCCAAAGTCCTCGTGCAAGGACCCCATTGTGCAAGGCCCCCCTCGTCCTCGTGCAACGACCCCCCTCGTTCTTGTGCAAGGACCTTCCCCATCCTCGTGCAAGTCTCCTATCGTCCTCGTACAAGGCCCCCATCGTCCTCGTGCAAGGACCCATCGTCCTCGTGCAAGGACCCATCGTCCTCGTGCAAGGGCCCCGTCGTGCAAGGCCCCCTCGTTCTTGTGCAAGGACCTCCCCCATCCTCGTGTAAGTACCCTCCGCGTGCGAGGACACCCCTCATGAAAGGACCCCCCTCATCCTTGTTTCAAACACCCTCCTCGTGCAAGGACCCCGTCGTAAAAGCCCCCTCATTCTCATGCAAGGACCCCCCTCGTCCTCGTGCAAGGCCCCTCGTCCTCGTACAAGGCCCTATCGTCTTCGTGCAAGGACCCCATCGTCCTCGTGCAAGGACCCTCCTCATGCGAGGACACCCCTCGTCCTCGTGCAAGGACACCCTCGTTCTTCTGCAAGGACTTTCCCCATCCTCGTACAAGGCTCCCGTCGTCCTCGAGCAAGGCCCCATTGTCCACGTTGAAGAACCCCGTCGTGCAAGGCCCCCCTCGTCCTCGTGCAAGGACCTACTCGTTCTTGTGCAAGAACCTTCCCCATCCTCGTGCAAGGCTCCCATTGTCTTCGTACAAGGCCCTATCGTCCTCGTGCAAGGACCCCATCGTCCTCGTGCAAGGACCTTGTCGTGCAAGCCCCCTCCTCCTCGTGCAAGGACCCCCTCGTTCTTGTGCAAGGTCCTCCCTCATCCTCGTGCGAGGACCCTCCTCGTGCGAGGACACCCCTCGTCCTCGTGCAAGGACACACTCGTTCTTGTGCAAGGACCATCCCCATCCTCGTGCAAGGTTCCCATCATACTCGAGCAAGGCCCCATCGTCCTCGTGCAAGGACCCCGTCGTGCAAAGCCCCCTCGTCCTCGTGCAAGGACCCCCTCGTTCTTGTGCAAGGACCTTCCCCATCCTCGTGCAAGGTTCCCATCGTACTCGAGCAAGGCCCCATCGTCCTCGTGCAAGGACCCCGTCGTGCAAGACCCCCTCGTCCTCGTGCAAGAATCTCCTCGTTCTTGTGCAAGGAACTTCTCCATCCTCGTGCAAGGCTCCCATCGTCCTCGTACAAGGCCCCAAAATCCTCGTGCAAGGACCCCATTGTGCAAGGTTCCCCTCGACGTCGTGCAACGACCCCCCTCGTTCTTGTGCAAGGACCTTCCCCATCCTCGTGCAAGTCTCCTATCGTCCTCGTACAAGGCCCTATCGTCCTCGTGCAAGGACCCTATCGTCCTCGTGCAAGGACCCCCCTTGTCCTCGTGCAAGGAACTCCTCGAGCAAGGACCACCCTTGCCCTCGTCCAAGAGCCCACTCGTCCTCGTGCAAGGACCCCCTCGTCCTCGTGCAAGGCCCCCGTCCTGCAAGGCCCTCCAGTTCTCATGCAAGGCCCCCCCATGTCTTCGTGCAAGGACTACCCCTCGTGCAATGTCCCCCTCTTCCTAGTGCAAGGACCCCCACTTCCTCGTGCAAGGACCCCCTCGTTCTTGTGCAAGGACCTCCCTCATTCTCTTGCGAGGACCCTCCTCATGCGAGGACACCGCTCGTGCAAGGAACCCCATTTGTCCTCGTGCAAGGACCTCCTCGTTGTCGTGCAAGGATCCCCCTCGTGCAAGAACCCCCTTCGGCCTCATGCAAGGACCCTCCTCGTGCAATGACACCCCTCGTCCTCGTGCAAGGACACCCTCCTGCAAGAACCCCTCATTCTCGTTCAAGGACGTCCTCGTCCTTGTGCAAGGACACCCCTCGTGCAAGGACCCCCTCGTGCAAGGTCCCCTCGTTCTCATGCAAGGACCTCCCTTGTCCTCGTGCAAGGACCCTACTTGTCCTCGTGCAAGGTCCCCCCTCGTGCAAGTACACCCTCGTGCAAGGCTCCCTCGTTCTCGTTAAAGGACCTCCCTCATCCTCGTGCAAGGATCCCCTCGTCCCCGTGCAAGGACCCTCCTCGTGCGAGGACACCCCTCGTCCTCGTGCAAGGTCACCGCCGTTCTTGTGCAAGGACCTTCCCCATCCTCGTGCAAGGCTCCAATCGTCATCGAGCAAGGCCCCATCATCCTCGTTGAAGGACCCCGTCGTGCAAGGCCCCCCTCGTCCTCGTGCAAGGACCCCCTCGTTCTTGTGCAAGGACCTTCCCCATCCTCGTGCAAAGCTCCCATCGTCCTCGAGAAAGGCCCCATCGTCTTCGTGCAAGGACCCCGTCGTGCAAGGCCCCCTCGTCCTCGTGCAAGGACCACCTCGTTCTTGTGCAAGGACCTTCTCCATCCTCGTGCAAGGCTCCCGTCGTCCTCGTACAAGGCCCCATCGTCTTCTTGCAAGGCCCCATTGTCCTCGTGCAAGGACCCCGTCGTGCAAGGCCCCCCTCGTCCTCGTGCAAGGCCCCCCTCCTTCTTGTGCAAGGACCTTCCCCATCCTCGTGCAAGGCTCCCATCGTCCTCGAGAAAGGCCCCATCGTCGTCGTGCAAGGACCCTGTCGTGAAAGGCCCCCCTCGTCCTTGTGCAAGGACCCCCTCGTTCTTGTGCAAGGACCTTCCCCATCCTCGTGCAAGGATCCTCCTCGTGCGAGGACACCCCTCGTGCAAGGACCCCCCTCGTCCCCGTGCAAGGGACTTCCTCGTGCAAGGAGCGCACTTGTCCTCGTGAAAGGACCCCCTCGTCCTTGTGCAAGGACCCCCCTCGTGCAAGGACACCCTCTCCCTAGTGCAAGGACCCCCTCTTCCTCGTGAAAGGACCTTCCTTGCCCTCGTGCAAGAGCCCCCTCGTCCTCGTGCAAGCCCCCCCATGTCCTCGTGCAAGCCCACCCTAATCATCGTGCAAGGTCCCCCTAAACCTCGTGCAAGGACCCCCTCTTCCTCGTGCAAGGCCCCCCTTGCCCTCGTTCAAGGCCCCCCCTAGTGCAAGAACACCCCTCGTTCTCGTACACGGACCCCCTCATCCTTGTTCAAAGAGCCTCCTCGTGCAAGGACCCCGTCGTGCAAGGCCCCCTCGTTCTCATGCAAGGACCCCCTCGTCCTCGTGCAAGGCCCCCATCGTCCTCGTGCAAGGACCCATCGTCCTCGTGCAAGGACCCCGTCGTGCAAGGCCCCCCTATTCCTAGTGCAAGAACCCCCTCGTTCTTGTGCAAGGACCTTCCTTATCCTCGTGCAAGGCTCCCATCGTCCTCGTGCAAGGACCCCGTCGTGCAAGGCCCCCCTCGTCCTTGTGCAAGGACCCCCTCGTTCTTGTGCAAGGACCTTCCCCATCCTCGTGCAAGGATCCTCCTCGTGCAAGGACACCCCTCGTGCAAGGACCCCCTCGTCCCCGTGCAAGGGACTTCCTCGTGCAAGGACCGCACTTGTCCTCGTGCAAGGACCCCTCGTCCTTGTGCAAGGACCCCCCCTCGTGCAAGGACACCCTCTCCCTCGTGGAAGGACCCACTCTTCCTCGTGAAAGGACCCCCCTTGCCCTCGTGCAAGAGCCCCCTCGTCCTCGTGCAAGCCCCCCATGTCCTCGTGCAAGCCCCCCCTAATCATCGTGCAAGGTCCCCCTAATCCTCGTGCAAGGACCCCCTTGCCATCGTTCAAGGCCCCCCCTAGTGCAAGAACACCCCTCGTTCTCGTACAAGGACCCCCTCATCCTTGTTCAAAGAGCCTCCTCGTGCAAGGACCCCGTCGTGCAAGGCCCCCTCGTTCTCATGCAAGGACCCCCGTAGTCCTCGTGCAAGGACCACCCGTAGTGCAAGCCCCCTCGTCCTCGTGCAAGCCTTTCGTCCTCGTGCAAGGCTTCCATCGTCCTCGTGCAAGGACCCATCGTCCTCGTGCAAGGACCTCGTCGTGCGAGGACACCTCTCGTGCAAGGACCTCCCTTGTCCTCGTGCAAGGACCTCCTCATTGTCGTGCAAGGATCCCCCTCGTGCAAGAACCCCCTTCGGCCTCATGCAAGGACCCTCCTCGTGCAATGACACGCCTCGTCCTCGTGCAAGGACCCCCTCGTTCTTGGGCAAGGACATTCCCCATCCTCGTGCGAGGATCCCATCGTCCTCGAGCAAGGCCCCATCGTCCTCGTGCAAGGACCTCGTCGTGGAAGCCCCCCTCGTCCTCGTGCAAGGACCCCCTCGTTCTTGTGCAAGGACCTTCCCCATCCTTGTGCGAGGACCCTCCTCGTGCGAGGACAGCCCTCGTGCAAGGACCCCTTTTGTCCTCGTGCAAGGACCTCCTCGTTGTCGTGCAAGGATCCCCCTCGTGCAAGAACCCCCTTCGGCCTCATGGAAGGACCCTCCTCGTGCAATGATACCCCTCGTGCAAGAACCCCTCATTCTCGTGCAAGGACCTCCTCGTCCTTGTGCAAGGACACCCCTCGTGCAAGGACCACCTCGTGCAAGGTCCCCTCGTTCTCATGCAAGGACCTACCTTGTCCTCGTGCAAGGGACTTCCTCGTGCAAGGTTCCCTCGTTCTCGTTAAGGGACCTCCAACATCCTCGTGCAAGGATCCCCTCGTCGTCGTGCAAGGACCCTCCTCGTGCGAGGACACCCCTCGTCCTCGTGCAAGGACACCCCCGTTCTTGTGCAATGACTTTCCCCATCCTCGTGCAAGGCTCCCATCGTCCTCGAGGAAGGCCCCATCGTCCTCGTTGAAGGACCCCGTCGTGCAAGGCCCCCCTCGTCCTCGTGCAAGGACACCCTCGTTCTTGTGCAAGGACCTTCCCCATCCTCGTGCAAGGCTCCCATCGTCCTCGAGCAAGGCCCCATCGTCCTCGTGCAAGGACCCCCTCGTTCTTGTGCAAGGACCTTCCCCATCCTCGTGCGAGGACCCTCCTCGTGCGAGGAAACCCCTCGTGCAAGGACCTCCCTTGTCTTCGTGCAAGGACCCCTCATGCAAGGACCCTCCTCGTGCAAGGACACCCTCTTCCTAGAGCGAGGACCCCCTCTTCCTCGTGAAAGGACCCCCCTTGCCCTCGTGCAAGGCCCGCTCGTCCTCGTGCAAGCCCCCCATGTCTTCGTGCAAGGACCACCCCTAGTGCAAACCCCCTCGTCCTCGTGGAAGCCCCTCGTCCTCGTGCAAGCCCCCCATCGTCCTCGTGCAAGGACCCATCGTCCTCGTGCAAGGGCCCCGTCGTGCAAGGCCCCCTAATCCTCGTGCAAGGACTTCCCCCATCCTCGTTCAAGGACCCTCCGCGTGCGAGGACACCCCTCATGCAAGGACCCCCCTCATCCTTGTTCAAATACCCTCCTCGTGCAAGGACCCCGTCGAGCAAGCCCCCTCATTCTCATGCAAGGACCCCCATAGTCCTCGTGCAAGGACCACCCCTAGTGCAAGCCCCTCGTCCTCGTTCAAGGCCCTCGTCCTCGTGCAAGGCCCCCATCGTCCTCGTGCAAGGACCCATCGTCCTCGTGCAAGGACCCATCGTCCTCGTGCAAGGGCCCCGTCGTGCAAGGCCCCCTCGTTCTTGTGCAAGTACCTCCCCCATCCTCGTGTAAGTACACTCCGCGTGCGAGGACACCCCTCATGCAAGGAGACCCCTCATCCTTGTTTCAAACACCCTCCTCGTGCAAGGACCGCGTCGTAAAAGCCCCCTCATTCTCATGCAAGGACCCCCCTCGTCCTCGTGCAAGGCCCCCTCGTCCTCGTACAAGGACATCGTTGTGCAAGCCCCCTCGTCCTCGTGCAAGGACCCCCTCGTTCTTGTGCAAGGACCTTCCCCATCCTCGTGCAAGGCTCCCATCATCCTCGTACAAGGCCCCAAAGTCCTCGTGCAAGGACCCCATTGTGCAAGGACCCCCTTGTCCTCGTGCAAGGACCCCCCTCGTTCTTGTGCAAGGACCTTCCCCATCCTCCTGCAAGTCTCCCATCGTCCTCGTGCAAGGACCCCCGTTGTCCTCGTGCAAGGACCTCCTCGTTGTCGTGCAAGGAACCCCTCGTGCAAGAACCCCCTTCGGCCTCATGGAAGGACCCTCCTCGTGCAATGACACCTCTCGTCCTCGTGCAAGGACACCCTCGTGCAATAACCCCTCATTCTAGTGCAAGGACCTCCTCGTCCTCGTGCAAGGGACTTCCTCGTGCAAGGACCCCACTTGTCCTCGTGCAAGGACCCCCCTCGTCCAAGGACACCCTCGTGCAAGACTCCCTCGTTCTCGTTAAAGGACCTCCCTCATCCTCGTGCAAGGATTCCCTCGTCCTCGTGCAAGGACCCTCCTCGTGCGAGGACACCCCTCGTGCAAGGACCCCTCTTGTCCTCGTGCAAGGAACTCCTCGAGCAAGGACCACCCTTGCCCTCGTCCAAGAGCCCACTCGTCCTCGTGCAAGGACCCCCTCGTCCTCGTGCAAGGCCCCCGTCGTGCAAGGCCCTCCAGTTCTCATGCAAGGACCCCCGATGTCCTCGTGGAAGGACTACCCCTCGTGCAAGGTCCCCCTCTTCCTAGTGCAAGGACCCCCACTTCCTCGTGCAAGGACCCCCTCGTTCTTGTGCAAGGACCTCCCTCATCCTCGTGCGAGGACCCTCCTCGTGTGAGGACACCCCTCGTCCTCGTGCAAGGACACACCCGTTCTTGTGCAAGGACCTTCCTCATCCTCGTGCAAGGCTCCCATCGTCCTCGAGCAAGGCCCCATCGTCCTCGTTGAAGGACCCCGTCGTGCAAGGCCCCCTGGTCCTCGTGCAAGGACCCCCTCGTTCTTGTGCAAGGACTTCCTCATCCTCGTGCAAGGTTCCCATCATACTCGAGCAAGGCCCCATCGTCCTCGTGCAAGGACCCCGTCGTGAAAGGCCTCCCTCGTCCTCGTGCAAGGACCCCCTCGTTCTTGTGGAAGGAACTTCTCCATCCTCGTGCAAGTCTCCCATCGTCCTCGTACAAGGCCCTAGCGTCCTCGTGCAAGGACCCCATCGTCCTCGTGCAAGGACCCCCCTTGTCCTCGTGCAAGGACCTCCTCGTTGTCGTGCAAGGATCCCCCTCGTGCAAGAACCCCCTTCGGCCTCATGGAAAAACCCTCCTCGTGCAATGACACCTCTCGTCCTCGTGCAAGGACACCCTCGTGCAATAACCCCTCATTCTAGTGCAAGAGCCCCCTCGTCCTCGTGCAAGCCCCCCATGTCCTCGTGCAAGCTTCCCCCAATCATCGTGCAAGGTCTCCCTAATCCTCGTGCAAGGACCCCCTCTTCCTCGTGCAAGGCCCCCCTTGCCCTCGTTCAAGGCCCCCCTAGTGCAAGAACACCCCTCGTTCTCGTACAAGAACCCCCTCATCCTTGTTCAAAGAGCCTTCTCGTGCAAGGACCCCGTCGTGCAAGGCCCCCTCGTTCTCATGCAAGGACCCCCGTAGTCCTCGTGCAAGGACCACCCCTAGTGCAAGCCCCCTCGTCCTCGTGCAAGGCCCCCATCGTCCTCGTGCAAGGACCCATTGTCCTCGTGCAAGGGCCCCGTCGTGCAAGGCCTTCTCGTTCTTGTGCAAGGACCTCCCCCATCCTCGTGCAAGGACCCTCCGCGTGCGAGGATACCCCTCATGCAAGGACCCCCTCATCCTTGTTCAAACACCCTCCTCGTGCAAGTACCCCGTCGTAAAAGCCCCCTCATTCTCATGCAAGGACCCCCCTCGTCCTCGTGCAAGGCCTCCTCGTCCTCGTACAAGGCCCTATCGTCCTCGTGCAAGAACCCCATCGTCCTCGTGCAAGGACCCCGTCGTGCAAGCCCCCTCGTCCTTGTGCAAGGACCCCCTCGTTCTTGTGCAAGGACCTTCCCCATCCTCGTGCAAGGCTCCCATTGTCCTCGAGCAAGGCCCCATCGTCCTCGTGCAAGGACCCCGTCGTGCAAGGTCCCCCTATTCCTAGTGCAAGGACCCCCTCGTTCTTGTGCAAGGACCTCCCTCATCCTCTTGCGAGGACCCTCCTCGTGCGAGGACACCCTTCGTGCAAGGAACCCCATTTGTCCTCGTGCAAGGACCTTCTCGTTGTCGTGCAAGGATCCCCCTCGTGCAAGGACCCCCTTCGGCCTCATGGAAGGACCCTCCTCGTGCAATGACACCCCTCGTCCTCTTGCAAGGACACCCTCTTGCAAGAACCCCTAATTCTCGTGCAAGGACCTCCTCGTCCTTGTGCAAGGACACCCCTCGTGCAAGGACCCCCTCGTGCCAGGTCCCCTCGTTCTCATGCAAGGACCTCCCTTGTCCTCGTGCAAGGACCCTACTTGTCCTCGTGCAAAGACCCCCCTCGTGCAAGACCCTCTTGTTTTAATGCAAGGACCCCCCTCGTCCTCGTGCAAGGGACTTCCTCGTGCAAGGACCCCACTTGTCCTCGTGCAAGGACCCCCCTCGTGCAAGGACACCCCCGTGCAAGGTTCCCTCGTTCTCGTTAAAGGACCTCCCTCATCCTCGTGCAAGGATCCCCTCGTCCTCGTGCAAGGACCCTCCTCGTGCGAGGACACCCCTCGTGCAAGGACCCCCCTTGTCCTCGTGCAAGGAACTCCTCGAGCAAGGACCACCCTTGCCCCCGTCTAAGAGCCCACTCGTCCTCGTGCAAGGACCCCCTCGTCCTCGTGCAAGGCCCCCGTCGTGCAAGGCCCTCCAGTTCTCATGCAAGGACCCCCCATGTCCTCGTGCAAGGACTACCCCTCGTGCAAGGTCCCCCTCTTCCTAGTGCAAGGACCCCCACTTCCTCGTGCAAGGACCCCCTCGTTCTTGTGCAAGGACCTCCCTCATCCTCGTGCGAGGACCCTCTTCGTGCGAGGACAGCCCTCGTCCTCGTGCAAGGACACACTCGTTCTTGTGCAAGGACCTTCCCCATCCTCGTGCAAGGCTCCCATCGTCCTTGAGCAAGGCCCCATCGTCCTCGTTGAAGGACCCAGTCGTGCAAGGCCCCCCTCGTCCTCGTGCAAGGACCCCCTCGTTCTTGTGCAAGGACCTTCCCCATCCTCGTGCAAGGTTCCCATCATACTCGAGCAAGGCCCCATCGTCCTCGTACAAGGCCCCATCGTCCTCGTGCAAGGACCCCCCTCGTTCTTGTGCAAGGACCTTTCCCATCCTCGTGCAAGTCTCCCATCGTCCTCGTACAAGGTCCTATCGTCCTCGTGCAAGGACCCCAACGTCATCGTGCAAGGACCCCGTCGTGCAAGCCCACCTCGTCCTCGTGCAAGGACCCCCTCGTTCTTGTGCAAGGACCTCCCTCATCCTCGTGCGAGGACCCTCCTCGTGTGAGGACACCCTTCGTGCAAGGAACCCCATTTGTCCTCGTGCAAGGACCTCCTCGTTGTCGTGCAAGGATCCCCCTCGTGCAAGAACCCCCTTCGGCCTCATGGAAGGACCCTCCTCGTGCAATGACACACCTCGACCTCGTCCAAGGACACCCTCGTGCAAGGACCCCCTCGTTCTTGTGCAAGGACCTTTCCCATCCTCGTGCAAGTCTCCCATCGTCCTCGTACAAGGTCCTATCGTCCTCGTGCAAGGACCCCAACGTCATCGTGCAAGGACCCCGTCGTGCGAGCCCACCTCATCCTCGTGCAAGGACCCCCCTTGTCCTCGTGCAAGGACCTCCTCGTTATCGTGCAAGGATCCCCCTCGTGCAAGAACCCCCTTCGGCCTCATGGAAGGACCCTCCTCGTGCAATGACACCTCTCGTCCTCGTGCAAGGACACCCTTGCCCTCGTTCAAGGCCCCCCTAGTGCAAGAACACCCCTCGTTCTCGTACAAGAACCCCCTCATCCTTGTTCAAAGAGCCTTCTCGTGCAAGGACCCCGTCGTGCAAGGCCCCCTCGTTCTCATGCAAGGACCCCCGTAGTTTTCCTGCAAGGACCACCCCTAGTGCAAGCCCCCTCGTCCTCGTGCAAGGCCCCCATCGTCCTCGTGCAAGGACCCATTGTCCTCGTGCAAGGGCCCCGTCGTGCAAGGCCTTCTCGTTCTTGTGCAAGGACCTCCCCCATCCTCGTGCAAGGACCCTCCGCGTGCGAGGATACCCCTCATGCAAGGACCCTCCTCATCCTTGTTCAAGCACCCTCCTCGTGCAAGTACCCCGTCGTAAAAGCCCCCTCATTCTCATGCAAGGACCCCCCTCGTCCTCGTGCAAGGCCCCCTCGTCCTCGTACAAGGCCCTATCGTCCTCGTGCAAGAACCCCATCGTCCTCGTGCAAGGACCCCGTCGTGCAAGCCCCCTCGTCCTTGTGCAAGGACCCCCTCGTTCTTGTGCAAGGACCTTCCCCATCCTCGTGCAAGGCTCCCATCGTCCTCGAGCAAGACCCCATCGTCCTCGTGCAAGGACCCCGTCGTGCAAGGTCCCCCTATTCCTAGTGCAAGGACCCCCTCGTTCTTGTGCAAGGACCTCCCTAATCCTCTTGCGAGGACCCTCCTCTTGCGAGGACACCCCTCGTGCAAGGACCCCGCTTGTCCTCGTGCAAAAACCTCCTCGTTGTCGTGCAAGGATCCCCCTCGTGCAAGAACCCCCTTCGGCCTCATGGAAGGACCCTCCTCGTGCAATGACACCCCTCGTCCTCTTGCAAGGACACCCTCGTGCAAGAACCCCTAATTCTCGTGCAAGGACCTCCTCGTCCTTGTGCAAGGACACCCCTCGTGCAAGGACCCCCTCGTGCAAGGTCCCCTCGTTCTCATGCAAGGACCTCCCTTGTCCTCGTGCAAGGACCCTACTTGTCCTCGTGCAAAGACCCCCCTCGTGCAAGACCCCCTTGTTTTAATGCAAGGACCCCCCTCGTCCTCGTGCAAGGGACTTCCTCGTGCAAGGACCCCACTTGTCCTCGTGCAAGGACCCCCCTCGTGCAAGGACACCCTCGTGCAAGGTTCCCTCGTTCTCGTTAAAGGACCTCCCTCATCCTCGTGCAAGAATCCCCTCGTCCTCGTGCAAGGACCCTCCTCGTGCGAGGACACCCCTCGTGCAAGGACCCCCCTTGTCCTCGTGCAAGGAACTCCTCGAGCAAGGACCACCCTTGCCCTCGTCCAAGAGCCCACTCGTCCTCGTGCAAGGACCCCCTCGTCCTCGTGCAAGGCCCCCGTCGTGCAAGGCCCTCCAGTTCTCATGCAAGGACCCCCCATGTTCTCGTGCAAGGACTACCCCTCGTGCAAGGTCCCCCTCTTCCTAGTGTAAGGACCCCCACTTCCTCGTGCAAGGACCCCCTCGTTCTTGTGCAAGGACCTCCCTCATCCTCGTGCGAGGACCCTCTTCGTGCGAGGAGACCCCTCGTCCTCGTGCAAGGACACACTCGTTCTTGTGCAAGGACCTTCCCCATCCTCGTGCAAGGCTCCCATCGTCCTCGAGCAAGGCCCCATCGTCCTCGTTGAAGGACCCCGTCGTGCAAGGCCCCCCTCGTCCTCGTGCAAGGACACCCTCGTGCAAGAACCCCTCATTCTCGTGCAAGGACCTCCTCGTCCTTGTGCAAGGACACCCCTCGTGCAAGGACCCCCTCGTGCAAGGTCCCCTTGTTCTCATGCAAGGACCTCCATTGTCCTCGTGCAAGGACCCTACTTGTCCTCGTGCAAGGACCACCCTCTTGCAAGGACAACCTCGTGCAAGGTTCCCTCGTTCTCGTTAAAGGACCTCCCTCATCCTCGTGCAAGGATCCCATCGTTCTCGTGCAAGGACCCTTCTCGTGCGAGGACACCCCTCGTCCTTGTGCAAGGACACCCTCGTTCTTGTGCAAGGACCTTCCCCATCCTCGTGCAAGGTTCCCATCATACTCGAGCAAGGCCCCATCGTCCTCGTGCAAGGACACCCTCGTTCTTGTGCAAGGACCTTCCCCATCCTCGTGCAAAACTCCCATCGTCCTCGAGCAAGACCCCATCGTCCTCATTGAAGGACCCCGTCGTGCAAGACCCCCCACGTCCTCGTGCAAGGACCCCCTCGTTCTTGTGCAAGGACCTTCCCCATCCTCGTGCAAGGCTCCCATCATCCTCGTACAAGGCCCCAAAGTCCTCGTGCAAGGACCCCATTGTGCAAGGCCCCCCTTGTCCTCGTGCAAGGACCCCCCTCGTTCTTGTGCAAGGACCTTCCCCATCCTCCTGCAAGTCTCCCATCGTCCTCGTGCAAGGACCTCCTCGTTCTTGTGGAAGGAACTTCTCCATCCTCGTGCAAGTCTCCCATCGTCCTCGTACAAGGCCCTAGCGTCCTCGTGCAAGGACCCCATCGTCCTCGTGCAAGGACCCTCCTTGTCCTCGTGCAAGGACCTCCTCGTTGTCGTGCAAGGATCCCCCTCGTGCAAGAACCCCCTTCGGCCTCATGGAAAAACTCTCCTCGTGCAATGACACCTCTCGTCCTCGTGCAAGGACACCCTCGTGCAATAACCCCTCATTCTAGTGCAAGAGCCCCCTCGTCCTCGTGCAAGCCCCCCATGTCCTCGTGCAAGCTTCCCCCAATCATCGTGCAAGGTCTCCCTAATCCTCGTGCAAGGACCCTCTCTTCCTCGTGCAAGGCCCCCCTTGCCCTCGTTCAAGGCCCCCCTAGTGCAAGAACACCCCTCGTTCTCGTACAAGAACCCCCTCATCCTTGTTCAAAGAGCCTTCTCGTGCAAGTACCCCGTCGTAAAAGCCCCCTCATTCTCATGCAAGGACCCCCCTCGTCCTCGTGCAAGGCCTCCTCGTCCTCGTACAAGGCCCTATCGTCCTCGTGCAAGAACCCCATCGTCCTCGTGCAAGGACCCCGTCGTGCAAGCCCCCTCGTCCTTGTGCAAGGACCCCCTCGTTCTTGTGCAAGGACCTTCCCCATCC
The DNA here is from genome assembly GCA_033558185.1 of Dromococcyx pavoninus. Taxonomy (NCBI): domain Eukaryota; kingdom Metazoa; phylum Chordata; class Aves; order Cuculiformes; family Neomorphidae; genus Dromococcyx; species Dromococcyx pavoninus. The sequence goes on along the minus strand of JAUMJL010001320.1, from coordinate 80,490 downwards.
TCGTGCAAGGCTCCCATCGTCCTCGAGCAAGGCCCCATCGTCCTCGTGCAAGGACCCCGTCGTGCAAGGTCCCCCTATTCCTAGTGCAAGGACCCCCTCCTTCTTGTGCAAGGACCTCCCTCATCCTCTTGCGAGGACCCTCCTCGTGCGAGGACACCCCTCGTGCAAGGAACCCCATTTGTCCTCGTGCAAGGACCTTCTCGTTGTCGTGCAAGGATCCCCCTCGTGCAAGGACCCCCTTCGGCCTCATGGAAGGACCCTCCTCGTGCAATGACACCCCTCGTCCTCTTGCAAGGACACCCTCGTGCAAGAACCCCTAATTCTCGTGCAAGGACCTCCTCGTCCTTGTGCAAGGACACCCCTCGTGCAAGGACCCCCTCGTGCCAGGTCCCCTCGTTCTCATGCAATGACCTCCCTTGTCCTCGTGCAAGGACCCTACTTGTCCTCGTGCAAAGACCCCCCTCGTGCAAGACCCCCTTGTTTTAATGCAAGGACCCCCCTCGTCCTCGTGCAAGGGACTTCCTCGTGCAAGGACCCCCCTCGTGCAAGGACACCCTCGTGCAAGGTTCCCTCGTTCTCGTTAAAGGACCTCCCTCATCCTCGTGCAAGGATCCCCTCGTCCTCGTGCAAGGACTCTCCTCGTGCGAGGACACCCCTCGTGCAAGGACCCCCCTTGTCCTCGTGCAAGGAACTCCTCGAGCAAGGACCACCCTTGCCCTCGTCCAAGAGCCCACTCGTCCTCGTGCAAGGACCCCCTCGTCCTCGTGCAAGGCCCCCGTCGTGCAAGGTCCTCCAGTTCTCATGCAAGGACCCCCATGTCCTCGTGCAAGGACTACCCCTCGTGCAAGGTCCCCCTCTTCCTAGTGCAAGGACCCCCACTTCCTCGTGCAAGGACCCCCTCGTTCTCGTGCAAGGACCTCCCTCATCCTCGTGCGAGGACCCTCTTCGTGCGAGGACAGCCCTCGTCCTCGTGCAAGGACACACTCGTTCTTGTGCAAGGACCTTCCCCATCCTCGTGCAAGGCTCCCATCGTCCTCGAGCAAGGCCCCATCGTCCTCGTTGAAGGACCCAGTCGTGCAAGGCCCCCCTCGTCCTCGTGCAAGGACCCCCTCGTTCTTGTGCAAGGACCTTCCCCATCCTCGTGCAAGGTTCCCATCATACTCGAGCAAGGCCCCATCGTCCTCGTACAAGGCCCCAAAGTCCTCGTGCAAGGACCCCATCGTGCAAGGCCCCCCTCGTCCTCGTGCAAGGACCCCCCTCGTTCTTGTGCAAGGACCTTTCCCATCCTCGTGCAAGTCTCCCATCGTCCTCGTACAAGGTCCTATCGTCCTCGTGCAAGGACCCCAACGTCATCGTGCAAGGAACCCGTCGTGCAAGCCCACCTCGTCCTCGTGCAAGGACCCCCTCGTTCTTGTGCAAGGACCTCCCTCATTCTCGTGCGAGGACCCTCCTCGTGTGAGGACACCCCTCGTGCAAGGACCCCCCTTGTCCTCGTGCAAGGACCTCCTCGTTGTCGTGAAAGGATCCCCCTCGTGCAAGAACCCCCTTCGGCCTCATGGAAGGACCCTCCTCGTGCAATGACACCTCTCGTCCTCGTGCAAGGACACCCTCGTGCAAGAACCCCTCATTTTCGTGCAAGGACCTCCTCGTCCTTGTGCAAGGACACCCCTCGTGCAAAGGACCCCCTCGTGCAAGGTCACCTCGTTCTCATGCAAGGACCTCCCTTGTCCTCGTGCAAGGACCCTACTTGTCCTCGTGCAAGGACCCCCCTCGTACAAGACCTCCTTGTTTTAATGCAAGTACCCCCCTCGTCCTCGTGCAAGGGACTTCCTCGTGCAAGGACCCCACTTGTCCTCGTGCAAGGACACCACTTGTCCTCGTGCAAGGAGCCCCCTCGTGCAAGGACACCCTCGTGCAAGGCTCCCTCGATCTCGTTAAAGGACCTCCCTCATCCTCGTGCAAGGATCCCCTCGTCCTCGTGCAAGGACCCTCCTCGTGCGAGGACACCCCTCGTCCTTGTGCAAGGACACCCTCGTTCTTGTGCAAGGACCTTCCCCATCCTCGTGCAAGGCTCCCATCGTCCTCGAGCAAGGCCCCATCGTCCTCGTGCAAGGACCCCGTCGTGCAAGGTCCCCCTATTCCTAGTGCAAGGAACCCCTCGTTATTGTGCAAGGACCTCCCTCAACCTCGTGCGAGGACACCCCTCTTGCGAGGACACCCCTCGTCCAAGGACCTCCCTCGTCCTCTGGCGAGGACACCCCTCGTGCAAGGATCCCCTCGTGCAAGGTCCCCTCGTTCTCATGCAAGGACCTCCCTTGTCCTCGTGCAAGGACCCCCCTCGTTCTTGTGCAAGGACCTTCCCCATCCTCGTGCAAGTCTCCCATCGTCCTCGTACAAGGCCCTATCGTCCTCGTGCAAGGACCCCATCGTCCTCGTGCAAGGACCCCGTCGTGCGAGCCCCCCTCGTCCTCGTGCAGGACCCCCCTTGTCCTCGTGCAAGGACCTCCTCGTTGTCGCGCAAGGATCCCCCTCGTGCAAGAACCCCCTTCGGCCTCATGGAAGGACCCTCCTCGTGCAATGACACCTCTCGTCCTCGTGCAAGGACAGCCTCGTGCAAGGCTCCCTCGTTCTCGTTAAAGGACCTCCCTCATCCTCGTGCAAGGATCCCCTCGTCCTCGTGCAAGGACCCTCCTCGTGCGAGGACACCCCTCGTCCTCGTGCAAGGACACCCCCGTTCTTGTGCAAGGACCTTCCCCATCCTCGTGCAAGTCTCCAATCGTCATCGAGCAAGGCCCCATCGTCCTCGTTGAAGGACCCCGCCGTGCAAGGCCCCCCTCGTCCTCGTGCAAGGACCCCCTCGTTCTTGTGCAAGGACCTTCCCCATCCTCGTGCAAAGCTCCAATCGTCCTCGAGCAAGGCCCCATCGTCCTCGTGCAAGGACCCTGCCGTGCAAGGCCCCCTCGTCCTCGTGCAAGGAACCCCTCGTCCTTGTGCAAGGCCCCCCCTCGTGCAAGAACACCCTCTCCCTAGTGCAAGGACCCCCTCTTCCTCGTGAAAGGACACCCCTTGCCCTCGTGCAAGAGCCCCCTCGTCCTCGTGCAAGCCCCCCATGTCCTCGTGCAAGCCCCCCCTAATCATCGTGCAAGGTCCCCCTAATCCTCGTGCAAGGACCCCCTCTTCCTCGTGCAAGGCCCCCCTTGCCCTTGTTCAAGGCCCCCCCTAGTCCAAGAACACCCCTCCTTCTCGTACAAGGACCCCCTCATCCTTGTTCAAAGAGCCTCCTCGTGCAAGGACCCCGTCGTGCAAGGCCCCCTCGTTCTCATGCAAGGACCCCCGTAGTCCTCGTGCAGGGACCCTACTTGTCATCGTGCAAAGACCCCCCTCGTGCAAGACCCCCTTGTTTTAATGTAAGGACCCCCCTCGTCCTCGTGCAAGGGACTTCCTAGTGCAAGAACCCCACTTGTCCTCGTGCAAGGATTCCACTTGTCCTCGTGCAAGGACCCCCTCGTGCAAGGACACCGGCGTGCAAGGTTCCCTCGTTCTCGTTAAAGGACCTCTCTCATCCTCGTGCAAGGACCCTCCTCGTGCGAGGACACCCTTGTTCTTGTGCAAGGACTTTCCCCATCCTCGTGCAAGGCTCCCATCGTCCTCAAGCAAGGCCCCATCGTCCTCGTTGAAGGACCCCGTCGTGCAAGGCCTCCCTCGTCCTCGTGCAAGGACCCCCTCGTTCTTGTGCAAGGACCTTCCCCATCCTCGTGCAAGGCTCCCATTGTCCTCGTACATGGCCCTATCGTCCTCGTGCAAGGACCCCATCGTCCTCGTGCAAGGACCTCGTCGTGCAAGCCCCCTCGTCCTCGTGCAAGGACCCCCTCGTTCTTGTGCAAGGACCTCCCTCATCCTCGTGCGAGGACCCTCCTTGCGCGAGGACACCCCTCGTCCTCGTGCAAGGACACCCTCGTTCTCGTGCAAGGACCATCCCCATCCTCGTGCAAGGTCCCCATCATACTCGAGCAAGGCCCCAACGTCCTCGTACAAGGACCCCGTCGTGCAAGACCCCCTCGTCCTCGTGCAAGGACCCCCTGGCTCTTGTGCAAGGAACTTCTCCATCCTCGTGCAAGGCTCCCATCGTCCTCGTACAAGGCCCAAAGTCCTCGTGCAAGGACCCCATCGTGCAAGGCCCCCCTCGTCCTCGTGCAAGGACCCCCCTCGTTCTTGTGCAAGGACCTTTCCCATCCTCGTGCAAGTCTCCCATCGTCCTCGTACAAGGTCCTATCGTCCTCGTGCAAGGACCCCAACGTCATCGTGCAAGGACCCCGTCGTGCGAGCCCACCTCGTCCTCGTGCAAGGACCCCCCTTGTCCTCGTGCAAGGTCCTCCTCGTTGTCGTGCAAGGATCCCCCTCGTGCAAGAACCCCCTTCGGCCTCATGGAAGGACCCTCCTCGTGCAATGACACCTCTCGTCCTCGTGCAAGGACACCCTCGTGCAAGAACCCCTCGTGCAAGGTCACCTCGTTCTCATGCAAGGACCTCCCTTGTCCTCGTGCAAGGACCCTACTTGTCCTCGTGCAAAGACCCCCTTCGTGCAAGACCCCCTTGTTTTAATACAAGTACCCCCCTCGTCCTCGTGCAAGGGACTTCCTCGTGCAAGGACCCCACTTGTCCTCGTGCAAGGACCCCTCTTGTCCTCGTGCAAGGAGCCCCCTCGTGCAAGGACACCCTCGTGCAAGGCTCCCTCGATCTCGTTAAAGGACCTCCCTCATCCTCGTGCAAGGATCCCCTCGTCTTCGTGCAAAGACCCTCCTCGTGCGAGGACACCCCTCGTCCTTGTGCAAGGACACCCTCGTTCTTGTGCAAGGACCTTCCCTATCCTCGTGCAAGGCTCCCATTGTCCTCGTAGAAGGCCCTATCGTCCTCGTGCAAGGACCCCATCGTCCTCGTGCAAGGACCCCGTCGTGCAAGCCCCCTCGTCCTCGTGCAAGGACGCCCTCGTTCTTGTGCAAGGACCTTCCCCATCCTCGTGCAAGGCTCCCATCATCCTCGAGCAAGGCCCCATCATCCTCGTGCAAGGACACCATCGTGCAAGGTCCCCCTATTCCTAGTGCAAGGAACCCCTCGTTCTTGTGCAAGGACCTCCCTCATCCTCGTGCGAGGACACTTTTCTTGCGAGGACACCCCTCGTGCAAGGACCTCCCTCATCCTCGTGCGAAGACACTCCTCTTGCGAGGACACCCCTCGTGCAAGGACCCCCTCGTGCAAGGTCCCCTCGTTCTCATGCAAGGACCTCCCTTGTCCTCGTGCAAGGACCCCCCTCGTTCTTGTGCAAGGACCTTCCCCATCCTCGTGCAAGTCTCCCATCGTCCTCGTACAAGGCCCTATCGTCCTCGTGCAAGGACCCCATCGTCCTCGTGCAAGGACCCCGTCGTGCGAGCCCCCTCGTCCTCGTGCAAGGACCCCCCTTGTCCTCGTGCAAGGACCTCCTCGTCCTCGTGCAAGGATGCCCCTCGAGCAAGAACCCCGTTCGGCCTCATGGAAGGACCCTCCTCGTGCAATGACACCTCTCGTCCTCGTGCAAGGACAGCCTCGTGCAATAACCCCTCATTATAGTGCAAGGACCTCCTCGTGCAAGGAACTTACTCGTGCAAGGACCCTACTTGTCCTCGTGCAAGGACCCCCCTCGTCCAAGGACACCCTCGTGCAAGGCTCCCTCGTTCTCGTTAAAGGACCTCCCTCATCCTCGTGCAAGGATCCCCTCGTCCTCGTGCAAGGACCCTCCTCGTGCGAGGACACCCCTCGTGCAAGGACCCCCCTTGTCCTCGTGCAAGGACCTCCTCGAGCAAGGACCACCCTTGCCCTCGTCCAAGAGCCCACTCGTCCTCGTGCAAGGACCCCCTCGTCCTCGTGCAAGGCCCCCGTCGTGCAAGACCCTCCAGTTCTCATGCAAGGACCCCCCATGTCCTCGTGCAAGGACTACCCCTCGTGCAAGGTCCCCCTCTTCCTAGTGCAAGGACCCCCACTTCCTCGTGCAAGGACCCCCTCGTTCTTGTGCAAGGACCTCCCTCATCCTCGTGCGAGGACCCTCCTCGTGTGAGGACACCCCTCGTGCAAGGAACCTCATTTGTCCTCGTGCAAGGACCTCCTCGTTGTCGTGCAAGGATCCCCCTCGTGCAAGAACCCCCTTCGGCCTCATGGAAGGACCCTCCTCGTGCAATGACACACCTCGTCCTCGTGCAAGGACACCCTCGTGCGAGAACCCCTCATTCTCGTGCAAGGACCTCCTCGTCCTTGTGCAAGGATCCTAAATGTCCTCGTGCAAAGACCCCCCTCGTGCAAGACCCCCTTGTTTTAATGCAAGGACCCCCCTCGTTCTCGTGCAAGGGACTTCCTCGTGCAAGGACCGCACTTGTCCTCGTGCAAGGACCCCCTCGTCCTTGTGCAAGGGCCCCCCTCGTGCAAGGACACCCTCTCCCTAGTGCAAGGACCCCCTCTTCCCCGTGAAAGGACCCCCCCTTGCCCTCGTGCAAGTGCCCCCTCGTCCTCGTGCAAGCCCCCCCATGTCCTCGTGCAAGCCCCCCTAATCATCGTGCAAGGTCCCCCTAATCCCCGTGCAAGGACCCCCTCTTCCTCGTGCAAGGCCCCCCTTGCCCTCGTTCAACGCCACCCTAGTGCAAGAACACCCCTCGTTCTCGTACAAGGACCCCCTCATCATTGTTCAAAGAGCCTCCTCGTGCAAGGACCCCATCGTGCAAGGCCCCCTCGTTCTCATGCAAGGACCCCCGTAGTCCTCGTGCAAGGACCCTACTTGTCCTCGTGCAAAGACCCCCCTCGTGCAAGACCCCCTTGTTTAAATGCAAGGACCCCCGTCGTCCTGGTGCAAGGGACTTCCTCGTGCACGGACCCCACTTGTCCTCGTGCAAGGACCCCACTTGTCCTCGTGCAAGGCCCCCCTCGTCCAAGGACACCGTCGTGCAAGGTTACCTCGTTCTCGTTAAAGGACCTCTCTCATCCTCGTGGAAGGATCCCCTCGTCCTCGTGCAAGGACCCTCCTCGTGCGAGGACACCCCTCGTCCTCGTGCAAGGACACCCTTGTCCTCGTGCAAGGACTTTCCCCATCCTCGTGCAAGGCTCCCATCGTCCTCGAGCAAGGCCCCATCGTCCTCGTTGAAGGACCCCGTCGTGCAAGGCCTCCCTTGTCCTCGTGCAAGGACCCCCCTCGTTCTTGTGCAAGGACCTTCCCCATCCTCGTGCAAGTCTCCCATCGTCCTCGTACAAGGCCCTATCGTCCTCGTGCAAGGACCCCATCGTCCTCGTGCAAGGACCCCGTCGTGCAAGGCCCCTCGTCCTCGTGCAAGGACGCCCTCGTTCTTGTGCAAGGACCTTCCCCATCCTCGTGCAAGTCTCCCATCGTCCTCGTACAAGGCCCTATCGTCCTCGTGCAAGGACCCCATCGTCCTCGTGCAAGGACCCCGTCGTGCAAGGCCCCTCGTCCTCGTGCAAGGACGCCCTCGTTCTTGTGCAAGGACCTTCCCCATCCTCGTGCAAGGCTCCCATCGTCCTCGAGCAAGGCCCCATCATCCTCGTGCAAGGACACCGTCGTGCAAGGTCCCCCTATTCCTAGTGCAAGGAACCCCTCGTTCTTGTGCAAGGACCTCCCTCATCCTCGTGCGAGGACACTTTTCTTGCGAGGACACCCCTCGTGCAAGGACCTCCCTCATCCTCGTGCGAGGACACTCCTCTTGCGAGGACACCCCTCGTGCAAGGACCCCCTCGTGCAAGGTCCCCTCGTTCTCATGCAAGGACCTCCCTTGTCCTCGTGCAAGGACCCCCCTCGTTCTTGTGCAAGGACCTTCCCCATCCTCGTGCAAGTCTCCCATCGTCCTCGTGCAAGGACCCCATCGTCCTCGTGCAAGGACCCCGTCGTGCGAGCCCCCCTCGTCCTCGTGCAAGGACCCCCCTTGTCCTCGTGCAAGGACCTCCTCGTCCTCGTGCAAGGATGCCCCTCGAGCAAGAACCCCCTTCGGCCTCATGGAAGGACCCTCCTCGTGCAATGACACCTCTCGTCCTCGTGCAAGGACAGCCTCGTGCAATAACCCCTCATTATAGTGCAAGGACCTCCTCGTGCAAGGGACTTACTCGTGCAAGGACCCCACTTGTCCTCGTGCAAGGACCCCCCTCGTCGAAGGACACCCTCGTGCAAGGCTCCCTCGTTCTCGTTAAAGGACCTCCCTCATCATCGTGCAAGGATCCCCTCGTCCTCGTGCAAGGACCCTCCTCGTGCGAGGACACCCCTCGTGTAAGGACCCCCCTTGTCCTCGTGCAAGGACCTCCTCGAGCAAGGACCACCCTTGCCCTCGTCCAAGAGCCCACTCGTCCTCGTGCAAGGACCCCCTCGTCCTCGTGCAAGGCCCCCGTCGTGCAAGACCCTCCAGTTCTCAAGCAAGGACCCCCCATGTCCTCGTGCAAGGACTACCCCTCGTGCAAGGTCCCCCTCTTCCTAGTGCAAGGACCCCCACTTCCTCGTGCAAGGACCCCCCTCGTTCTTGTACAAGGACCTTTCCCATCCTCGTGCAAGTCTCCCATCGTCCTCGTACAAGGTCCTATCGTCATCGTGCAAGGACCCCGTCGTGCGAGCCCACCTCGTCCTCGTGCAAGGACCCCCCTTGTCCTCGTGCAAGGTCCTCCTCGTTGTCGTGCAAGGATCCCCCTCGTGCAAGAACCCCCTTCGGCCTCATGGAAGGACCCTCCTCGTGCAATGACACCTCTCGTCCTCGTGCAAGGACACCCTCGTGCAAGAACCCCTCGTGCAAGGTCACCTCGTTCTCATGCAAGGACCTCCCTTGTCCTCGTGCAAGGACCCTACTTGTCCTCGTGCAAAGACCCCCTTCGTGCAAGACCCCCTTGTTTTAATACAAGTACCCCCCTCGTCCTCGTGCAAGGGACTTCCTCGTGCAAGGACCCCACTTGTCCTCGTGCAAGGACCCCTCTTGTCCTCGTGCAAGGAGCCCCCTCGTGCAAGGACACCCTCGTGCAAGGCTCCCTCGATCTCGTTAAAGGACCTCCCTCATCCTCGTGCAAGGATCCCCTCGTCTTCGTGCAAAGACCCTCCTCGTGCGAGGACACCCCTCGTCCTTGTGCAAGGACACCCTCGTTCTTGTGCAAGGACCTTCCCTATCCTCGTGCAAGGCTCCCATTGTCCTCGTAGAAGGCCCTATCGTCCTCGTGCAAGGACCCCATCGTCCTCGTGCAAGGACCCCGTCGTGCAAGCCCCCTCGTCCTCGTGCAAGGACGCCCTCGTTCTTGTGCAAGGACCTTCCCCATCCTCGTGCAAGGCTCCCATCATCCTCGAGCAAGGCCCCATCATCCTCGTGCAAGGGCACCGTCGTGCAAGGTCCCCCTATTCCTAGTGCAAGGAACCCCTCGTTCTTGTGCAAGGACCTCCCTCATCCTCGTGCGAGGACACTTTTCTTGCGAGGACACCCCTCGTGCAAGGACCTCCCTCATCCTCGTGCGAAGACACTCCTCTTGCGAGGACACCCCTCGTGCAAGGACCCCCTCGTGCAAGGTCCCCTCGTTCTCATGCAAGGACCTCCCTTGTCCTCGTGCAAGGACCCCCCTCGTTCTTGTGCAAGGACCTTCCCCATCCTCGTGCAAGTCTCCCATCGTCCTCGTACAAGGCCCTATCGTCCTCGTGCAAGGACCCCATCGTCCTCGTGCAAGGACCCCGTCGTGCGAGCCCCCCTCGTCCTCGTGCAAGGACCCCCCTTGTCCTCGTGCAAGGACCTCCTCGTCCTCGTGCAAGGATGCCCCTCGAGCAAGAACCCCCTTCGGCCTCATGGAAGGACCCTCCTCGTGCAATGACACACCTCGTCCTCGTGCAAGGACACCCTCGTGCGAGAACCCCTCATTCTCGTGCAAGGACCTCCTCGTCCTTGTGCAAGGATCCTAAATGTCCTCGTGCAAAGACCCCCCTCGTGCAAGACCCCCTTGTTTTAATGCAAGGACCCCCCTCGTTCTCGTGCAAGGGACTTCCTCGTGCAAGGACCGCACTTGTCCTCGTGCAAGGACCCCCTCGTCCTTGTGCAAGGGCCCCCCTCGTGCAAGGACACCCTCTCCCTAGTGCAAGGACCCCCTCTTCCCCGTGAAAGGACCCCCCCTTGCCCTCGTGCAAGTGCCCCCTCGTCCTCGTGCAAGCCCCCCCATGTCCTCGTGCAAGCCCCCCTAATCATCGTGCAAGGTCCCCCTAATCCCCGTGCAAGGACCCCCTCTTCCTCGTGCAAGGCCCCCCTTGCCCTCGTTCAACGCCACCCTAGTGCAAGAACACCCCTCGTTCTCGTACAAGGACCCCCTCATCATTGTTCAAAGAGCCTCCTCGTGCAAGGACCCCATCGTGCAAGGCCCCCTCGTTCTCATGCAAGGACCCCCGTAGTCCTCGTGCAAGGACCCTACTTGTCCTCGTGCAAAGACCCCCCTCGTGCAAGACCCCCTTGTTTAAATGCAAGGACCCCCGTCGTCCTGGTGCAAGGGACTTCCTCGTGCACGGACCCCACTTGTCCTCGTGCAAGGACCCCACTTGTCCTCGTGCAAGGCCCCCCTCGTCCAAGGACACCGTCGTGCAAGGTTACCTCGTTCTCGTTAAAGGACCTCTCTCATCCTCGTGGAAGGATCCCCTCGTCCTCGTGCAAGGACCCTCCTCGTGCGAGGACACCCCTCGTCCTCGTGCAAGGACACCCTTGTCCTCGTGCAAGGACTTTCCCCATCCTCGTGCAAGGCTCCCATCGTCCTCGAGCAAGGCCCCATCGTCCTCGTTGAAGGACCCCGTCGTGCAAGGCCTCCCTTGTCCTCGTGCAAGGACCCCCCTCGTTCTTGTGCAAGGACCTTCCCCATCCTCGTGCAAGTCTCCCATCGTCCTCGTACAAGGCCCTATCGTCCTCGTGCAAGGACCCCATCGTCCTCGTGCAAGGACCCCGTCGTGCAAGGCCCCTCGTCCTCGTGCAAGGACGCCCTCGTTCTTGTGCAAGGACCTTCCCCATCCTCGTGCAAGTCTCCCATCGTCCTCGTACAAGGCCCTATCGTCCTCGTGCAAGGACCCCATCGTCCTCGTGCAAGGACCCCGTCGTGCAAGGCCCCTCGTCCTCGTGCAAGGACGCCCTCGTTCTTGTGCAAGGACCTTCCCCATCCTCGTGCAAGGCTCCCATCGTCCTCGAGCAAGGCCCCATCATCCTCGTGCAAGGACACCGTCGTGCAAGGTCCCCCTATTCCTAGTGCAAGGAACCCCTCGTTCTTGTGCAAGGACCTCCCTCATCCTCGTGCGAGGACACTTTTCTTGCGAGGACACCCCTCGTGCAAGGACCTCCCTCATCCTCGTGCGAGGACACTCCTCTTGCGAGGACACCCCTCGTGCAAGGACCCCCTCGTGCAAGGTCCCCTCGTTCTCATGCAAGGACCTCCCTTGTCCTCGTGCAAGGACCCCCCTCGTTCTTGTGCAAGGACCTTCCCCATCCTCGTGCAAGTCTCCCATCGTCCTCGTGCAAGGACCCCATCGTCCTCGTGCAAGGACCCCGTCGTGCGAGCCCCCCTCGTCCTCGTGCAAGGACCCCCCTTGTCCTCGTGCAAGGACCTCCTCGTCCTCGTGCAAGGATGCCCCTCGAGCAAGAACCCCCTTCGGCCTCATGGAAGGACCCTCCTCGTGCAATGACACCTCTCGTCCTCGTGCAAGGACAGCCTCGTGCAATAACCCCTCATTATAGTGCAAGGACCTCCTCGTGCAAGGGACTTACTCGTGCAAGGACCCCACTTGTCCTCGTGCAAGGACCCCCCTCGTCGAAGGACACCCTCGTGCAAGGCTCCCTCGTTCTCGTTAAAGGACCTCCCTCATCATCGTGCAAGGATCCCCTCGTCCTCGTGCAAGGACCCTCCTCGTGCGAGGACACCCCTCGTGTAAGGACCCCCCTTGTCCTCGTGCAAGGACCTCCTCGAGCAAGGACCACCCTTGCCCTCGTCCAAGAGCCCACTCGTCCTCGTGCAAGGACCCCCTCGTCCTCGTGCAAGGCCCCCGTCGTGCAAGACCCTCCAGTTCTCAAGCAAGGACCTGCCATGTCCTCGTGCAAGGACTACCCCTCGTGCAAGGTCCCCCTCTTCCTAGTGCAAGGACCCCCACTTCCTCGTGCAAGGACCCCCTCGTTCTTGTGCAAGGACCTCCCTCATCCTCGTGCGAGGACCCTCCTCGTGTGAGGACACCCCTCGTGCAAGGAACCTCATTTGTCCTCGTGCAAGGACCTCCTCGTTGTCGTGCAAGGATCCCCCTCGTGCAAGAACCCCCTTCGGCCTCATGGAAGGACCCTCCTCGTGCAATGACACACCTCGTCCTCGTGCAAGGACACCCTCGTGCGAGAACCCCTCATTCTCGTGCAAGGACCTCCTCGTCCTTGTGCAAGGATCCTAAATGTCCTCGTGCAAAGACCCCCCTCGTGCAAGACCCCCTTGTTTTAATGCAAGGACCCCCCTCGTTCTCGTGCAAGGGACTTCCTCGTGCAAGGACCGCACTTGTCCTCGTGCAAGGACCCCCTCGTCCTTGTGCAAGGGCCCCCCTCGTGCAAGGACACCCTCTCCCTAGTGCAAGGACCCCCTCTTCCCCGTGAAAGGACCCCCCTTGCCCTCGTGCAAGTGCCCCCTCGTCCTCGTGCAAGCCCCCCCATGTCCTCGTGCAAGCCCCCCCAATCATCGTGCAAGGTCCCCCTAATCCCCGTGCAAGGACCCCCTCTTCCTCGTGCAAGGCCCCCCTTGCCCTCGTTCAACGCCACCCTAGTGCAAGAACACCCCTCGTTCTCGTACAAGGACCCCCTCATCATTGTTCAAAGAGCCTCCTCGTGCAAGGACCCCATCGTGCAAGGCCCCCTCGTTCTCATGCAAGGACCCCCGTAGTCCTCGTGCAAGGACCCTACTTGTCCTCGTGCAAAGACCCCCCTCGTGCAAGACCCCCTTGTTTTAATGCAAGGACCCCCGTCGTCCTGGTGCAAGGGACTTCCTCATGCAAGGCCCCCACTTGTCCTCGTGCAAGGACCCCACTTGTCCTCGTGCAAGGCCCCCCCCCGTCCAAGGACACCGTCGTGCAAGGTTACCTCGTTCTCGTTAAAGGACCTCTCTCATCCTCGTGGAAGGATCCCCTCGTCCTCGTGCAAGGACCCTCCTCGTGCGAGGACACCCCTCGTCCTCGTGCAAGGACACCCTTGTCCTCGTGCAAGGACCCCCCTCGTTCTTGTGCAAGGACCTTCCCCATCCTCGTGCAAGTCTCCCATCGTCCTCGTACAAGGCCCTATCGTCCTCGTGCAAGGACCCCATCGTCCTCGTGCAAGGACCTTGTCGTGCGAGCCCCCCTCGTCCTCGTGCAGGACCCCCCTTGTCCTCGTGCAAGGACCTCCTCGTTGTCGCTCAAGGATCCCCCTCGTGCAAGAACCCCCTTCGGCCTCATGGAAGGACCCTCCTCGTGCAATGACACCTCTCGTCCTCGTGCAAGGACAGCCTCGTGCAATAACCCCTCATTATAGTGCAAGGACCTCCTCGTCCTCGTGCAAGGGACTTACTCGTGCAAGGACCCCACTTGTCCTCGTGCAAGGACCCCCCTCGTCCAAGGACACCCTCGTGCAAGGCTCCCTCGTTCTCGTTAAAGGACCTCCCTCATCATCGTGCAAGGATCCCCTCGTCCTCGTGCAAGGACCCTCCTCGTGCGAGGACACCCCTCGTGCAAGGACCCCCCTTGTCCTCGTGCAAGGACCTCCTCGAGGTAGGACCACCCTTGCCCTCGTCCAAGAGCCCACTCGTCCTCGTGCAAGGACCCCCTCGTCCTCGTGCAAGGCCCCCGTCGTGCAAGACCCTCCAGTTCTCATGCAAGGACCCCCCATGTCCTCGTGCAAGGACTACCCCTCGTGCAAGGTCCCCCTCTTCCTAGTGCAAGGACCCCCACTTCCTCGTGCAAGGACCCCCTCGTTCTTGTGCAAGGACCTCCCTCATCCTCGTGCGAGGACCCTCCTCGTGTGAGGACACCCCTCGTGCAAGGAACCCCATTTCTCCTCGTGCAAGGACCTCCTCGTTGTCGTGCAAGGATCCCCCTCGTGCAAGAACCCCCTTCGGCCTCATGGAAGGACCCTCCTCGTGCAATGACACACCTCGTCCTCGTGCAAGGACACCCTCGTGCGAGAACCCCTCATTCTCCTGCAAGGACCTCCTCGTCCTTGTGCAAGGACCCTAACTGTCCTCGTGGAAAGACCCCACTCGTGCAAGACCCCCTTGTTTTAATGCAAGGACCCCCCTCGTCCTCGTGCAAGGGACTTCCTCGTGCAAGGACCCCAGTTGTCCTCGTGCAAGGATCCCCCTCGTGCAAGGACACCCTCGTGCAAGGCTCCCTCGTTCTCGTTAAAGGACCTCCCTCATCCTCGTGCAAGCATCCCCTCGTCCTCGTGCAAGGACCCTCCTCGTGCGAGGACACCCCTTGTCCTCGTGCAAGGACACCCCCGTTCTTGTGCAAGGACCTTCCCCATCCTCGTGTAAGGCTCCAATCGTCATCGAGCAAGGCCCCATCGTCCTCGTGAAAGGACCCCGTCGTGCAAGGCCCCCTCGTCCTCGTGCAAGGCCCCCCTCGTTCTTGTGCAAGGACCTTCCCCATCCTCGTGCAAGGCTCCCATTGTCCTCGTACAAGGCCCTATCGTCCTCGTGCAAGGACCCCATCGTCCTCGTGCAAGGACCTCGTCGTGCAAGCCTTCTCGTCCTCGTGCAAGGACACCCTCGTTCTTGTGCAAGGACCTCCCTCATCCTCGTGCGAGGACCCTCCTCGCGCGAGGACACCCCTCGTCCTCGTGCAAGGACACACTCGTTCTTTTGCAAGGACCATCCCCATCCTCGTGCAAGGTTCCCATCATACTCAAGGAAGGCCCCAACGTCCTCGTACAAGGTCCTATCGTCCTCGTGCAAGGACCCCAACGTCATCGTGCAAGGACCGCGTCGTGCGAGCCCACCTCATCCTCGTGCAAGGACCCCCCTTGTCCTCGTGCAAGGACCTCCTCGTTGTCGTGCAAGGATCCCCCTCGTGCAAGAACCCACTTCGGCCTCATGGAAGGACCCTCCTCGTGCAATGACACCTCTCGTCCTCGTGCAAGGACACCCTCGTGCAAGAACCCCTCATTTTCGTGCAAGGAACTCCTCGTCCTTGTGCAAGGACACCCCTCGTGCAAAGGCCCCCCTCGTGCAACGTCACCTCGTTCTCATGCAAGGACCTCCCTTGTCCTCGTGCAAGGACCCTACTTGTCCTCGTGCAAAGACCCCCCTCGTGCAAGACCTCCTTGTTTTAATGCAAGTACCCCCCTCGTCCTCGTGCAAGGGACTTCCTCGTGCAAGGACCCTACTTGTCCTCGTGCAAGGACCACCCTCTTGCAAGGACAACCTCGTGCAAGGTTCCCTCGTTCTCGTTAAAGGACCTCCCTCATCCTCGTGCAAGGATCCCCTCGTCCTCGTGCAAGGACCCTTCTCGTGCGAGGACACCCCTCGTCCTTGTGCAAGGACACCCTCGTTCTTGTGCAAGGACCTTCCCCATCCTCGTGCAAGGTTCCCATCATACTCGAGAAAGGCCCCATCGTCCTCGTGCAAGGACACCCTCGTTCTTGTGCAAGGACCTTGCCCATCCTCGTGCAAAGCTCCCATCGTCCTCGAGCAAGGCCCCATCGTCCTCGTTGAAGGACCCCGTCGTGCAAGACCCCCCTCGTCCTCGTGCAAGAACCCCCTCGTTCTTGTGCAAGAACCTTCCCCATCCTCGTGCAAGGCTCCCATTGTCCTCGTACAAGGCCTTATCGTCCTCGTGCAAGGACCCCATCGTCCTCGTGCAAGGACCTCGTCGTGCAAGCCCCCTCGTCCTCGTGCAAGGACCCCCTCGTTCTTGTGCAAGGACCTTCCCCATCCTCGTGCAAGGTTCCCATCATACTCGAGCAAGGCCCCATCGTCCTCGTGCAAGGACCCCGTCGTGCAAGGCCCCCCTCGTCCTCGTGCAAGGACCCCCTCGTTCTTGTGCAAGAACCTTCCCCATCCTCGTGCAAGGCTCCCATTGTCCTCGTACAAGGCCCTATCGTCCTCGTGCAAGGACCCCATCGTCCTCGTGCAAGGACCTCGTCGTGCAAGCCCCCTCGTCCTCGTGCAAGGACCCCCTCGTTCTTGTGCAAGGACCTCCTCGTTGTCGTGCAAGGAACCCCTCGTGCAAGAACCCCCTTCGGCCTCATGGAAGGACCCTCCTCGTGCAATGACACCTCTCGTCCTCGTGCAAGGACACCCTCGTGCAATAACCCCTCATTCTAGTGCAAGGACCTCCTCGTCCTCGTGCAAGGGACTTCCTCGTGCAAGGACCCCACTTGTCCTCGTGCAAGGACCCCCCTCGTCCAAGGACACCCTCGTGCAAGACTCCCTCGTTCTCGTTAAAGGACCTCCCTCATCCTCGTGCAAGGATTCCCTCGTCCTCGTGCAAGGACCCTCCTCGTGCGAGGACACCCCTCGTGCAAGGACCCCTCTTGTCCTCGTGCAAGGAACTCCTCGAGCAAGGACCACCCTTGCCCTCGTCCAAGAGCCCACTCGTCCTCGTGCAAGGACCCCCTCGTCCTCGTGCAAGGCCCCCGTCGTGCAAGGCCCTCCAGTTCTCATGCAAGGACCCCCGATGTCCTCGTGGAAGGACTACCCCTCGTGCAAGGTCCCCCTCTTCCTAGTGCAAGGACCCCCAATTCCTCGTGCAAGGACCCCGTCGTTCTTGTGCAAGGGCCTCCCTCATCCTCGTGCGAGGACCCTCCTCGTGCGAGGACACCCCTCGTCCTCGTGCAAGGACACACCCGTTCTTGTGCAAGGACCTTCCCCATCCTCGTGCAAGGCTCCCATCGTCCTCGAGCAAGGCCCCATCGTCTTCGTTGAAGGACCCCGTCGTGCAAGGCCCCCCTCGTCCTCGTGCAAGGACCCCCTCGTTCTTGTGCAAGGACTTCCTCATCCTCGTGCAAGGTTCCCATCATACTCGAGCAAGGCCCCATCGTCCTCGTGCAAGGACCCCGTCGTGAAAGGCCTCCCTCGTCCTCGTGCAAGGACCCCCCTCGTTCTTGTGGAAGGAACTTCTCCATCCTCGTGCAAGTCTCCCATCGTCCTCGTACAAGGCCCTAGCGTCCTCGTGCAAGGACCCCATCGTCCTCGTGCAAGGACCCCCCTTGTCCTCGTGCAAGGACCTCCTCGTTGTCGTGCAAGGATCCCCCTCGTGCAAGAACCCCCTTCGGCCTCATGGAAAAACCCTCCTCGTGCAATGACACCTCTCGTCCTCGTGCAAACACACCCTCGTGCAATAACCCCTCATTCTAGTGCAAGAGCCCCCTCGTCCTCGTGCAAGCCCCCCATGTCCTCGTGGAAGCTTCCCCCAATCATCGTGCAAGGTCTCCCTAATCCTCGTGCAAGGACCCCCTCTTCCTCGTGCAAGGCCCCCCTTGCCCTCGTTCAAGGCCCCCCTAGTGCAAGAACACCCCTCGTTCTCGTACAAGAACCCCCTCATCCTTGTTCAAAAAGCCTTCTCGTGCAAGGACCCCGTCGTGCAAGGCCCCCTCGTTCTCATGCAAGGACCCCCGTAGTCCTCGTGCAAGGACCACCCCTAGTGCAAGCCCCCTCGTCCTCGTGCAAGGCCCCCATCGTCCTCGTGCAAGGACCCATTGTCCTCGTGCAAGGGCCCCGTCGTGCAAGGCCTTCTCGTTCTTGTGCAAGGACCTCCCCCATCCTCGTGCAAGGACCCTCCGCGTGCGAGGATAACCCTCATGCAAGGACCCCCTCATCCTTGTTCAAACACCCTCCTCGTGCAAGTACCCCGTCGTAAAAGCCCCCTCATTCTCATGCAAGGACCCCCCTCGTCCTCGTGCAAGGCCTCCTCGTCCTCGTACAAGGCCCTATCGTCCTCGTGCAAGAACCCCATCGTCCTCGTGCAAGGACCCCGTCGTGCAAGCCCCCTCGTCCTTGTGCAAGGACCCCCTCGTTCTTGTGCAAGGACCTTCCCCATCCTCGTGCAAGGTCCTATCGTCCTCGTGCAAGGACCCTAACGTCATCGTGCAAGGACCCCGTCGTGCAAGCCCACCTCGTCCTCGTGCAAGGACCCCCTCGTTCTTGTGCAAGGACCTCCCTCATCCTCGTGCGAGGACCCTCCTCCTGCGAGGACACCCTTCGTGCAAGGAACCCCATTTGTCCTCGTGCAAGGACCTCCTCGTTGTCGTGCAAGGATCCCCCTCGTGCAAGAACCCCCTTCGGCCTCATGGAAGGACCCTCCTCGTGCAATGACACACCTCGACCTCGTCCAAGGACACCCTCGTGCAAGGACCCCCTCGTTCTTGTGCAAGGACCTTTCCCATCCTCGTGCAAGTCTCCCATCGTCCTCGTACAAGGTCCTATCGTCCTCGTGCAAGGACCCCAACATCATCGTGCAAGGACCCCGTCGTGCGAGCCCACCTCATCCTCGTGCAAGGACCCCCCTTGTCCTCGTGCAAGGACCTCCTCGTTATCGTGCAAGGATCCCCCTCGTGCAAGAACCCCCTTCGGCCTCATGGAAGGACCCTCCTCGTGCAATGACACCTCTCGTCCTCGTGCAAGGACACCCTTGCCCTCGTTCAAGGCCCCCCTAGTGCAAGAACACCCCTCGTTCTCGTACAAGAACCCCCTCATCCTTGTTCAAAGAGCCTTCTCGTGCAAGGACCCCGTCGTGCAAGGCCCCCTCGTTCTCATTCAAGGACCCCCGTAGTCCTCGTGCAAGGACCACCCCTAGTGCAAGCCCCCTCGTCTTCGTGCAAGGCCCCCATCGTCCTCGTGCAAGGACCCATTGTCCTCGTGCAAGGGCCCCGTCGTGCAAGGCCTTCTCGTTCTTGTGCAAGGACCTCCCCCATCCTCGTGCAAGGACCCTCCGCGTGCGAGTATACCCCTCATGCAAGGACCCTCCTCATCCTTGTTCAAACACCCTCCTCGTGCAAGTACCCCGTCGTAAAAGCCCCCTCATTCTCATGCAAGGACCCCCCTCGTCCTCGTGCAAGGCCCCCTCGTCCTCGTACAAGGCCCTATCGTCCTCGTGCAAGAACCCCATCGTCCTCGTGCAAGGACCCCGTCGTGCAAGCCCCCTCGTCCTTGTGCAAGGACCCCCTCGTTCTTGTGCAAGGACCTTCCCCATCCTCGTGCAAGGCTCCCATCGTCCTCGAGCAAGACCCCATCGTCCTCGTGCAAGGACACCGTCGTGCAAGGTCCCCCTATTCCTAGTGCAAGGACCCCCTCGTTCTTGTGCAAGGACCTCCCTCATCCTCGTGCGAGGACTCTCCTCTTGCGAGGACACCCCTCGTGCAAGGAACCCCATTTGTCCTCGTGCAAGGACCTTCTCGTTGTCGTGCAAGGATCCCCCTCGTGCAAGGACCCCCTTCGGCCTCATGGAAGGACCCTCCTCGTGCAATGACACCCCTCGTCCTCTTGCAAGGACACCCTCGTGCAAGAACCCCTAATTCTCGTGCAAGGACCTCCTCGTCCTTGTGCAAGGACACCCCTCGTGCAAGGACCCCCTCGTGCAAGGTCCCCTCGTTCTCATGCAAGGACCTCCATTGTCCTCGTGCAAGGACCCTACTTGTCCTCGTGCAAAGACCCCCCTCGTGCAAGACCCCCTTGTTTTAATGCAAGGACCCCCCTCGTCCTCGTGCAAGGGACTTCCTCGTGCAAGGACCCCACTTGTCCTCGTGCAAGGACCCCCCTCGTGCAAGGACACCCTCGTGCAAGGTTCCCTCGTTCTCGTTAAAGGACCTCCCTCATCCTCGTGCAAGAATCCCCTCGTCCTCGTGCAAGGACCCTCCTCGTGCGAGGACACCCCTCGTGCAAGGACCCCCCTTGTCCTCGTGCAAGGAACTCCTCGAGCAAGGACCACCCTTGCCCTCGTCCAAGAGCCCACTCGTCCTCGTGCAAGGACCCCCTCGTCCTCGTGCAAGGCCCCCGTCGTGCAAGGCCCTCCAGTTCTCATGCAAGGACCCCCCATGTCCTCGTGCAAGGACTACCCCTCGTGCAAGGTCCCCCTCTTCCTAGTGTAAGGACCCCCACTTCCTCGTGCAAGGACCCCCTCGTTCTTGTGCAAGGACCTACCTCATCCTCGTGCGAGGACCCTCTTCGTGCGAGGAGACCCCTCGTCCTCGTGCAAGGACACACTCGTTCTTGTGCAAGGACCTTCCCCATCCTCGTGCAAGGCTCCCATCGTCCTCGAGCAAGGGCCCATCGTCCTCGTTGAAGGACCCCGTCGTGCAAGGCCCCCCTCGTCCTCGTGCAAGGACACCCTCGTGCAAGAACCCCTCATTCTCGTGCAAGGACCTCCTCGTCCTTGTGCAAGGACACCCCTCGTGCAAGGACCCCCTCGTGCAAGGTCCCCTTGTTCTCATGCAAGGACCTCCCTTGTCCTCGTGCAAGGACCCTACTTGTCCTCGTGCAAGGACCACCCTCTTGCAAGGACAACCTCGTGCAAGGTTCCCTCGTTCTCGTTAAAGGACCTCCCTCATCCTCGTGCAAGGATCCCCTCGTTCTCGTGCAAGGACCCTTCTCGTGCGAGGACACCCCTCGTCCTTGTGCAAGGACACCCTCGTTCTTGTGCAAGGACCTTCCCCATCCTCGTGCAAGGTTCCCATCATACTCGAGCAAGGCCCCATCGTCCTCGTGCAAGGACACCCTCGTTCTTGTGCAAGGACCTTCCCCATCCTCGTGCAAAGCTCCCATCGTCCTCGAGCAAGGCCCCATCGTCCTCATTGAAGGACCCCGTCGTGCAAGACCCCCCTCGTCCTCGTGCAAGAACCCCCTCGTTCTTGTGCAAGAACCTTCCCCATCCTCGTGCAAGGCTCCCATTGTCCTCGTACAAGGCCCCATCGTCTTCTTGCAAGGCCCCATCGTCCTCGTGCAAGGACCCCGTCGTGCAACCCCCTCTTCCTCGTGCAAGGACCCACTCGTTCTTGTGCAAGAACCTTCCCCATCCTCGTGCAAGTCTCCCATCGTCCTCGTGCAAGGACCCCCGTTGTCCTCGTGCAAGGACCTCCTCGTTGTCGTGCAAGGAACCCCTCGTGCAAGAACCCCCTTCGGCCTCATGGAAGGACCCTCCTCGTGCAATGTCACCTCTCGTCCTCGTGCAAGGACACCCTCGTGCAATAACCCCTCATTCTAGTGCAAGGACCTCCTCGTCCTCGTGCAAGGGACTTCCTCGTGCAAGGACCCCACTTGTCCTCGTGCAAGGACCCCCCTCGTCCAAGGACACCCTCGTGCAAGACTCCCTCGTTCTCGTTAAAGGACCTCCCTCATCCTCGTGCAAGGATTCCCTCGTCCTCGTGCAAGGACCCTCCTCGTGCGAGGACACCCCTCGTGCAAGGACCCCCCTTGTCCTCGTGCAAGGAACTCCTCGAGCAAGGACCACCCTTGCCCTCGTCCAAGAGCCCACTCGTCCTCGTGCAAGGACCCCCTCGTCCTCGTGCAAGGCCCCCGTCGTGCAAGGCCCTCCAGTTCTCATGCAAGGACCCCCCATGTCCTCGTGGAAGGACTACCCCTCGTGCAAGGTCCCCCTCTTCCTAGTGCAAGGACCCCCAATTCCTCGTGCAAGGACCCCGTCGTTCTTGTGCAAGGGCCTCCCTCATCCTCGTGCGAGGACCCTCCTCGTGCGAGGACACCCCTCGTCCTCGTGCAAGGACACACCCGTTCTTGTGCAAGGACCTTCCCCATCCTCGTGCAAGGCTCCCATCGTCCTCGAGCAAGGCCCCATCGTCCTCGTTGAAGGACCCCGTCGTGCAAGGCCCCCCTCGTCCTCGTGCAAGGACCCCCTCGTTCTTGTGCAAGGACTTCCTCATCCTCGTGCAAGGTTCCCATCATACTCGAGCAAGGCACCATCGTCCTCGTGCAAGGACCCCGTCGTGAAAGGCCTCCCTCGTCCTCGTGCAAGGACCCCCTCGTTCTTGTGGAAGGAACTTCTCCATCCTCGTGCAAGTCTCCCATCGTCCTCGTACAAGGCCCTAGCGTCCTCGTGCAAGGACCCCATCGTCCTCGTGCAAGGACCCCCCTTGTCCTCGTGCAAGGACCTCCTCGTTGTCGTGCAAGGATCCCCCTCGTGCAAGAACCCCCTTCGGCCTCATGGAAAAACCCTCCTCGTGCAATGACACCTCTCGTCCTCGTGCAAACACACCCTCGTGCAATAACCCCTCATTCTAGTGCAAGAGCCCCCTCGTCCTCGTGCAAGCCCCCCATGTCCTCGTGGAAGCTTCCCCCAATCATCGTGCAAGGTCTCCCTAATCCTCGTGCAAGGACCCCCTCTTCCTCGTGCAAGGCCCCCCTTGCCCTCGTTCAAGGCCCCCCTAGTGCAAGAACACCCCTCGTTCTCGTACAAGAACCCCCTCATCCTTGTTCAAAAAGCCTTCTCGTGCAAGGACCCCGTCGTGCAAGGCCCCCTCGTTCTCATGCAAGGACCCCCGTAGTCCTCGTGCAAGGACCACCCCTAGTGCAAGCCCCCTCGTCCTCGTGCAAGGCCCCCATCGTCCTCGTGCAAGGACCCATTGTCCTCGTGCAAGGGCCCCGTCGTGCAAGGCCTTCTCGTTCTTGTGCAAGGACCTCCCCCATCCTCGTGCAAGGACCCTCCGCGTGCGAGGATAACCCTCATGCAAGGACCCCCTCATCCTTGTTCAAACACCCTCCTCGTGCAAGTACCCCGTCGTAAAAGCCCCCTCATTCTCATGCAAGGACCCCCCTCGTCCTCGTGCAAGGCCTCCTCGTCCTCGTACAAGGCCCTATCGTCCTCGTGCAAGAACCCCATCGTCCTCGTGCAAGGACCCCGTCGTGCAAGCCCCCTCGTCCTTGTGCAAGGACCCCCTCGTTCTTGTGCAAGGACCTTCCCCATCCTCGTGCAAGGTCCTATCGTCCTCGTGCAAGGACCCTAACGTCATCGTGCAAGGACCCCGTCGTGCAAGCCCACCTCGTCCTCGTGCAAGGACCCCCTCGTTCTTGTGCAAGGACCTCCCTCATCCTCGTGCGAGGACCCTCCTCCTGCGAGGACACCCTTCGTGCAAGGAACCCCATTTGTCCTCGTGCAAGGACCTCCTCGTTGTCGTGCAAGGATCCCCCTCGTGCAAGAACCCCCTTCGGCCTCATGGAAGGACCCTCCTCGTGCAATGACACACCTCGACCTCGTCCAAGGACACCCTCGTGCAAGGACCCCCTCGTTCTTGTGCAAGGACCTTTCCCATCCTCGTGCAAGTCTCCCATCGTCCTCGTACAAGGTCCTATCGTCCTCGTGCAAGGACCCCAACATCATCGTGCAAGGACCCCGTCGTGCGAGCCCACCTCATCCTCGTGCAAGGACCCCCCTTGTCCTCGTGCAAGGACCTCCTCGTTATCGTGCAAGGATCCCCCTCGTGCAAGAACCCCCTTCGGCCTCATGGAAGGACCCTCCTCGTGCAATGACACCTCTCGTCCTCGTGCAAGGACACCCTTGCCCTCGTTCAAGGCCCCCCTAGTGCAAGAACACCCCTCGTTCTCGTACAAGAACCCCCTCATCCTTGTTCAAAGAGCCTTCTCGTGCAAGGACCCCGTCGTGCAAGGCCCCCTCGTTCTCATTCAAGGACCCCCGTAGTCCTCGTGCAAGGACCACCCCTAGTGCAAGCCCCCTCGTCTTCGTGCAAGGCCCCCATCGTCCTCGTGCAAGGACCCATTGTCCTCGTGCAAGGGCCCCGTCGTGCAAGGCCTTCTCGTTCTTGTGCAAGGACCTCCCCCATCCTCGTGCAAGGACCCTCCGCGTGCGAGTATACCCCTCATGCAAGGACCCTCCTCATCCTTGTTCAAACACCCTCCTCGTGCAAGTACCCCGTCGTAAAAGCCCCCTCATTCTCATGCAAGGACCCCCCTCGTCCTCGTGCAAGGCCCCCTCGTCCTCGTACAAGGCCCTATCGTCCTCGTGCAAGAACCCCATCGTCCTCGTGCAAGGACCCCGTCGTGCAAGCCCCCTCGTCCTTGTGCAAGGACCCCCTCGTTCTTGTGCAAGGACCTTCCCCATCCTCGTGCAAGGCTCCCATCGTCCTCGAGCAAGACCCCATCGTCCTCGTGCAAGGACACCGTCGTGCAAGGTCCCCCTATTCCTAGTGCAAGGACCCCCTCGTTCTTGTGCAAGGACCTCCCTCATCCTCGTGCGAGGACTCTCCTCTTGCGAGGACACCCCTCGTGCAAGGAACCCCATTTGTCCTCGTGCAAGGACCTTCTCGTTGTCGTGCAAGGATCCCCCTCGTGCAAGGACCCCCTTCGGCCTCATGGAAGGACCCTCCTCGTGCAATGACACCCCTCGTCCTCTTGCAAGGACACCCTCGTGCAAGAACCCCTAATTCTCGTGCAAGGACCTCCTCGTCCTTGTGCAAGGACACCCCTCGTGCAAGGACCCCCTCGTGCAAGGTCCCCTCGTTCTCATGCAAGGACCTCCATTGTCCTCGTGCAAGGACCCTACTTGTCCTCGTGCAAAGACCCCCCTCGTGCAAGACCCCCTTGTTTTAATGCAAGGACCCCCCTCGTCCTCGTGCAAGGGACTTCCTCGTGCAAGGACCCCACTTGTCCTCGTGCAAGGACCCCCCTCGTCCTCGTGCAAGGGACTTCCTCGTGCAAGAATCCCCTCGTCCTCGTGCAAGGACCCTCCTCGTGCGAGGACACCCCTCGTGCAAGGACCCCCCTTGTCCTCGTGCAAGGAACTCCTCGAGCAAGGACCACCCTTGCCCTCGTCCAAGAGCCCACTCGTCCTCGTGCAAGGACCCCCTCGTCCTCGTGCAAGGCCCCCGTCGTGCAAGGCCCTCCAGTTCTCATGCAAGGACCCCCCATGTCCTCGTGCAAGGACTACCCCTCGTGCAAGGTCCCCCTCTTCCTAGTGTAAGGACCCCCACTTCCTCGTGCAAGGACCCCCTCGTTCTTGTGCAAGGACCTACCTCATCCTCGTGCGAGGACCCTCTTCGTGCGAGGAGACCCCTCGTCCTCGTGCAAGGACACACTCGTTCTTGTGCAAGGACCTTCCCCATCCTCGTGCAAGGCTCCCATCGTCCTCGAGCAAGGGCCCATCGTCCTCGTTGAAGGACCCCGTCGTGCAAGGCCCCCCTCGTCCTCGTGCAAGGACACCCTCGTGCAAGAACCCCTCATTCTCGTGCAAGGACCTCCTCGTCCTTGTGCAAGGACACCCCTCGTGCAAGGACCCCCTCGTGCAAGGTCCCCTTGTTCTCATGCAAGGACCTCCCTTGTCCTCGTGCAAGGACCCTACTTGTCCTCGTGCAAGGACCACCCTCTTGCAAGGACAACCTCGTGCAAGGTTCCCTCGTTCTCGTTAAAGGACCTCCCTCATCCTCGTGCAAGGATCCCCTCGTTCTCGTGCAAGGACCCTTCTCGTGCGAGGACACCCCTCGTCCTTGTGCAAGGACACCCTCGTTCTTGTGCAAGGACCTTCCCCATCCTCGTGCAAGGTTCCCATCATACTCGAGCAAGGCCCCATCGTCCTCGTGCAAGGACACCCTCGTTCTTGTGCAAGGACCTTCCCCATCCTCGTGCAAAGCTCCCATCGTCCTCGAGCAAGGCCCCATCGTCCTCATTGAAGGACCCCGTCGTGCAAGACCCCCCTCGTCCTCGTGCAAGAACCCCCTCGTTCTTGTGCAAGAACCTTCCCCATCCTCGTGCAAGGCTCCCATTGTCCTCGTACAAGGCCCCATCGTCTTCTTGCAAGGCCCCATCGTCCTCGTGCAAGGACCCCGTCGTGCAACCCCCTCTTCCTCGTGCAAGGACCCACTCGTTCTTGTGCAAGAACCTTCCCCATCCTCGTGCAAGTCTCCCATCGTCCTCGTGCAAGGACCCCCGTTGTCCTCGTGCAAGGACCTCCTCGTTGTCGTGCAAGGAACCCCTCGTGCAAGAACCCCCTTCGGCCTCATGGAAGGACCCTCCTCGTGCAATGTCACCTCTCGTCCTCGTGCAAGGACACCCTCGTGCAATAACCCCTCATTCTAGTGCAAGGACCTCCTCGTCCTCGTGCAAGGGACTTCCTCGTGCAAGGACCCCACTTGTCCTCGTGCAAGGACCCCCCTCGTCCAAGGACACCCTCGTGCAAGACTCCCTCGTTCTCGTTAAAGGACCTCCCTCATCCTCGTGCAAGGATTCCCTCGTCCTCGTGCAAGGACCCTCCTCGTGCGAGGACACCCCTCGTGCAAGGACCCCCCTTGTCCTCGTGCAAGGAACTCCTCGAGCAAGGACCACCCTTGCCCTCGTCCAAGAGCCCACTCGTCCTCGTGCAAGGACCCCCTCGTCCTCGTGCAAGGCCCCCGTCGTGCAAGGCCCTCCAGTTCTCATGCAAGGACCCCCCATGTCCTCGTGGAAGGACTACCCCTCGTGCAAGGTCCCCCTCTTCCTAGTGCAAGGACCCCCAATTCCTCGTGCAAGGACCCCGTCGTTCTTGTGCAAGGGCCTCCCTCATCCTCGTGCGAGGACCCTCCTCGTGCGAGGACACCCCTCGTCCTCGTGCAAGGACACACCCGTTCTTGTGCAAGGACCTTCCCCATCCTCGTGCAAGGCTCCCATCGTCCTCGAGCAAGGCCCCATCGTCCTCGTTGAAGGACCCCGTCGTGCAAGGCCCCCCTCGTCCTCGTGCAAGGACCCCCTCGTTCTTGTGCAAGGACTTCCTCATCCTCGTGCAAGGTTCCCATCATACTCGAGCAAGGCACCATCGTCCTCGTGCAAGGACCCCGTCGTGAAAGGCCTCCCTCGTCCTCGTGCAAGGACCCCCTCGTTCTTGTGGAAGGAACTTCTCCATCCTCGTGCAAGTCTCCCATCGTCCTCGTACAAGGCCCTAGCGTCCTCGTGCAAGGACCCCATCGTCCTCGTGCAAGGACCCCCCTTGTCCTCGTGCAAGGACCTCCTCGTTGTCGTGCAAGGATCCCCCTCGTGCAAGAACCCCCTTCGGCCTCATGGAAAAACCCTCCTCGTGCAATGACACCTCTCGTCCTCGTGCAAGGACACCCTCGTGCAATAACCCCTCATTCTAGTGCAAGAGCCCCCTCATCCTCGTGCAAGCCCCCCATGTCCTCGTGCAAGCTTCCCCCAATCATCGTGCAAGGTCTCCCTAATCCTCGTGCAAGGACCCTCTCTTCCTCGTGCAAGGCCCCCCTTGCCCTCGTTCAAGGCCCCCCTAGTGCAAGAACACCCCTCGTTCTCGTACAAGAACCCCCTCATCCTTGTTCAAAGAGCCTTCTCGTGCAAGTACCCCGTCGTAAAAGCCCCCTCATTCTCATGCAAGGACCCCCTCGTTCTTGTGCAAGGACCTCCCTCATCCTCGTGCGAGGACCCTCCTCGTGTGAGGACACCCCTCGTGCAAGGAACCCCATTTCTCCTCGTGCAAGGACCTCCTCGTTGTCGTGCAAGGATCCCCCTCGTGCAAGAACCCCCTTCGGCCTCATGGAAGGACCCTCCTCGTGCAATGACACACCTCGTCCTCGTGCAAGGACACCCTCGTGCGAGAACCCCTCATTCTCCTGCAAGGACCTCCTCGTCCTTGTGCAAGGACCCTAACTGTCCTCGTGGAAAGACCCCACTCGTGCAAGACCCCCTTGTTTTAATGCAAGGACCCCCCTCGTCCTCGTGCAAGGGACTTCCTCGTGCAAGGACCCCAGTTGTCCTCGTGCAAGGATCCCCCTCGTGCAAGGACACCCTCGTGCAAGGCTCCCTCGTTCTCGTTAAAGGACCTCCCTCATCCTCGTGCAAGCATCCCCTCGTCCTCGTGCAAGGACCCTCCTCGTGCGAGGACACCCCTTGTCCTCGTGCAAGGACACCCCCGTTCTTGTGCAAGGACCTTCCCCATCCTCGTGTAAGGCTCCAATCGTCATCGAGCAAGGCCCCATCGTCCTCGTGAAAGGACCCCGTCGTGCAAGGCCCCCTCGTCCTCGTGCAAGGCCCCCCTCGTTCTTGTGCAAGGACCTTCCCCATCCTCGTGCAAGGCTCCCATTGTCCTCGTACAAGGCCCTATCGTCCTCGTGCAAGGACCCCATCGTCCTCGTGCAAGGACCTCGTCGTGCAAGCCTTCTCGTCCTCGTGCAAGGACACCCTCGTTCTTGTGCAAGGACCTCCCTCATCCTCGTGCGAGGACCCTCCTCGCGCGAGGACACCCCTCGTCCTCGTGCAAGGACACACTCGTTCTTTTGCAAGGACCATCCCCATCCTCGTGCAAGGTTCCCATCATACTCAAGGAAGGCCCCAACGTCCTCGTACAAGGTCCTATCGTCCTCGTGCAAGGACCCCAACGTCATCGTGCAAGGACCGCGTCGTGCGAGCCCACCTCATCCTCGTGCAAGGACCCCCCTTGTCCTCGTGCAAGGACCTCCTCGTTGTCGTGCAAGGATCCCCCTCGTGCAAGAACCCACTTCGGCCTCATGGAAGGACCCTCCTCGTGCAATGACACCTCTCGTCCTCGTGCAAGGACACCCTCGTGCAAGAACCCCTCATTTTCGTGCAAGGAACTCCTCGTCCTTGTGCAAGGACACCCCTCGTGCAAAGGCCCCCCTCGTGCAACGTCACCTCGTTCTCATGCAAGGACCTCCCTTGTCCTCGTGCAAGGACCCTACTTGTCCTCGTGCAAAGACCCCCCTCGTGCAAGACCTCCTTGTTTTAATGCAAGTACCCCCCTCGTCCTCGTGCAAGGGACTTCCTCGTGCAAGGACCCTACTTGTCCTCGTGCAAGGACCACCCTCTTGCAAGGACAACCTCGTGCAAGGTTCCCTCGTTCTCGTTAAAGGACCTCCCTCATCCTCGTGCAAGGATCCCCTCGTCCTCGTGCAAGGACCCTTCTCGTGCGAGGACACCCCTCGTCCTTGTGCAAGGACACCCTCGTTCTTGTGCAAGGACCTTCCCCATCCTCGTGCAAGGTTCCCATCATACTCGAGAAAGGCCCCATCGTCCTCGTGCAAGGACACCCTCGTTCTTGTGCAAGGACCTTGCCCATCCTCGTGCAAAGCTCCCATCGTCCTCGAGCAAGGCCCCATCGTCCTCGTTGAAGGACCCCGTCGTGCAAGACCCCCCTCGTCCTCGTGCAAGAACCCCCTCGTTCTTGTGCAAGAACCTTCCCCATCCTCGTGCAAGGCTCCCATTGTCCTCGTACAAGGCCTTATCGTCCTCGTGCAAGGACCCCATCGTCCTCGTGCAAGGACCTCGTCGTGCAAGCCCCCTCGTCCTCGTGCAAGGACCCCCTCGTTCTTGTGCAAGGACCTTCCCCATCCTCGTGCAAGGTTCCCATCATACTCGAGCAAGGCCCCATCGTCCTCGTGCAAGGACCCCGTCGTGCAAGGCCCCCCTCGTCCTCGTGCAAGGACCCCCTCGTTCTTGTGCAAGAACCTTCCCCATCCTCGTGCAAGGCTCCCATTGTCCTCGTACAAGGCCCTATCGTCCTCGTGCAAGGACCCCATCGTCCTCGTGCAAGGACCTCGTCGTGCAAGCCCCCTCGTCCTCGTGCAAGGACCTTCCCCATCCTCGTGCAAGGCTCCCATCATCCTCGTACAAGGCCCCAAAGTCCTCGTGCAAGGACCCCATTGTGCAAGGACCCCCTTGTCCTCGTGCAAGGACCCCCCTCGTTCTTGTGCAAGGACCTTCCCCATCCTCCTGCAAGTCTCCCATCGTCCTCGTGCAAGGACCCCCGTTGTCCTCGTGCAAGGACCTCCTCGTTGTCGTGCAAGGAACCCCTCGTGCAAGAACCCCCTTCGGCCTCATGGAAGGACCCTCCTCGTGCAATGACACCTCTCGTCCTCGTGCAAGGACACCCTCGTGCAATAACCCCTCATTCTAGTGCAAGGACCTCCTCGTCCTCGTGCAAGGGACTTCCTCGTGCAAGGACCCCACTTGTCCTCGTGCAAGGACCCCCCTCGTCCAAGGACACCCTCGTGCAAGACTCCCTCGTTCTCGTTAAAGGACCTCCCTCATCCTCGTGCAAGGATTCCCTCGTCCTCGTGCAAGGACCCTCCTCGTGCGAGGACACCCCTCGTGCAAGGACCCCTCTTGTCCTCGTGCAAGGAACTCCTCGAGCAAGGACCACCCTTGCCCTCGTCCAAGAGCCCACTCGTCCTCGTGCAAGGACCCCCTCGTCCTCGTGCAAGGCCCCCGTCGTGCAAGGCCCTCCAGTTCTCATGCAAGGACCCCCGATGTCCTCGTGGAAGGACTACCCCTCGTGCAAGGTCCCCCTCTTCCTAGTGCAAGGACCCCCAATTCCTCGTGCAAGGACCCCGTCGTTCTTGTGCAAGGGCCTCCCTCATCCTCGTGCGAGGACCCTCCTCGTGCGAGGACACCCCTCGTCCTCGTGCAAGGACACACCCGTTCTTGTGCAAGGACCTTCCCCATCCTCGTGCAAGGCTCCCATCGTCCTCGAGCAAGGCCCCATCGTCTTCGTTGAAGGACCCCGTCGTGCAAGGCCCCCCTCGTCCTCGTGCAAGGACCCCCTCGTTCTTGTGCAAGGACTTCCTCATCCTCGTGCAAGGTTCCCATCATACTCGAGCAAGGCCCCATCGTCCTCGTGCAAGGACCCCGTCGTGAAAGGCCTCCCTCGTCCTCGTGCAAGGACCCCCTCGTTCTTGTGGAAGGAACTTCTCCATCCTCGTGCAAGTCTCCCATCGTCCTCGTACAAGGCCCTAGCGTCCTCGTGCAAGGACCCCATCGTCCTCGTGCAAGGACCCCCCTTGTCCTCGTGCAAGGACCTCCTCGTTGTCGTGCAAGGATCCCCCTCGTGCAAGAACCCCCTTCGGCCTCATGGAAAAACCCTCCTCGTGCAATGACACCTCTCGTCCTCGTGCAAACACACCCTCGTGCAATAACCCCTCATTCTAGTGCAAGAGCCCCCTCGTCCTCGTGCAAGCCCCCCATGTCCTCGTGGAAGCTTCCCCCAATCATCGTGCAAGGTCTCCCTAATCCTCGTGCAAGGACCCCCTCTTCCTCGTGCAAGGCCCCCCTTGCCCTCGTTCAAGGCCCCCCTAGTGCAAGAACACCCCTCGTTCTCGTACAAGAACCCCCTCATCCTTGTTCAAAAAGCCTTCTCGTGCAAGGACCCCGTCGTGCAAGGCCCCCTCGTTCTCATGCAAGGACCCCCGTAGTCCTCGTGCAAGGACCACCCCTAGTGCAAGCCCCCTCGTCCTCGTGCAAGGCCCCCATCGTCCTCGTGCAAGGACCCATTGTCCTCGTGCAAGGGCCCCGTCGTGCAAGGCCTTCTCGTTCTTGTGCAAGGACCTCCCCCATCCTCGTGCAAGGACCCTCCGCGTGCGAGGATAACCCTCATGCAAGGACCCCCTCATCCTTGTTCAAACACCCTCCTCGTGCAAGTACCCCGTCGTAAAAGCCCCCTCATTCTCATGCAAGGACCCCCCTCGTCCTCGTGCAAGGCCTCCTCGTCCTCGTACAAGGCCCTATCGTCCTCGTGCAAGAACCCCATCGTCCTCGTGCAAGGACCCCGTCGTGCAAGCCCCCTCGTCCTTGTGCAAGGACCCCCTCGTTCTTGTGCAAGGACCTTCCCCATCCTCGTGCAAGGTCCTATCGTCCTCGTGCAAGGACCCTAACGTCATCGTGCAAGGACCCCGTCGTGCAAGCCCACCTCGTCCTCGTGCAAGGACCCCCTCGTTCTTGTGCAAGGACCTCCCTCATCCTCGTGCGAGGACCCTCCTCCTGCGAGGACACCCTTCGTGCAAGGAACCCCATTTGTCCTCGTGCAAGGACCTCCTCGTTGTCGTGCAAGGATCCCCCTCGTGCAAGAACCCCCTTCGGCCTCATGGAAGGACCCTCCTCGTGCAATGACACACCTCGACCTCGTCCAAGGACACCCTCGTGCAAGGACCCCCTCGTTCTTGTGCAAGGACCTTTCCCATCCTCGTGCAAGTCTCCCATCGTCCTCGTACAAGGTCCTATCGTCCTCGTGCAAGGACCCCAACATCATCGTGCAAGGACCCCGTCGTGCGAGCCCACCTCATCCTCGTGCAAGGACCCCCCTTGTCCTCGTGCAAGGACCTCCTCGTTATCGTGCAAGGATCCCCCTCGTGCAAGAACCCCCTTCGGCCTCATGGAAGGACCCTCCTCGTGCAATGACACCTCTCGTCCTCGTGCAAGGACACCCTTGCCCTCGTTCAAGGCCCCCCTAGTGCAAGAACACCCCTCGTTCTCGTACAAGAACCCCCTCATCCTTGTTCAAAGAGCCTTCTCGTGCAAGGACCCCGTCGTGCAAGGCCCCCTCGTTCTCATTCAAGGACCCCCGTAGTCCTCGTGCAAGGACCACCCCTAGTGCAAGCCCCCTCGTCTTCGTGCAAGGCCCCCATCGTCCTCGTGCAAGGACCCATTGTCCTCGTGCAAGGGCCCCGTCGTGCAAGGCCTTCTCGTTCTTGTGCAAGGACCTCCCCCATCCTCGTGCAAGGACCCTCCGCGTGCGAGTATACCCCTCATGCAAGGACCCTCCTCATCCTTGTTCAAACACCCTCCTCGTGCAAGTACCCCGTCGTAAAAGCCCCCTCATTCTCATGCAAGGACCCCCCTCGTCCTCGTGCAAGGCCCCCTCGTCCTCGTACAAGGCCCTATCGTCCTCGTGCAAGAACCCCATCGTCCTCGTGCAAGGACCCCGTCGTGCAAGCCCCCTCGTCCTTGTGCAAGGACCCCCTCGTTCTTGTGCAAGGACCTTCCCCATCCTCGTGCAAGGCTCCCATCGTCCTCGAGCAAGACCCCATCGTCCTCGTGCAAGGACACCGTCGTGCAAGGTCCCCCTATTCCTAGTGCAAGGACCCCCTCGTTCTTGTGCAAGGACCTCCCTCATCCTCGTGCGAGGACTCTCCTCTTGCGAGGACACCCCTCGTGCAAGGAACCCCATTTGTCCTCGTGCAAGGACCTTCTCGTTGTCGTGCAAGGATCCCCCTCGTGCAAGGACCCCCTTCGGCCTCATGGAAGGACCCTCCTCGTGCAATGACACCCCTCGTCCTCTTGCAAGGACACCCTCGTGCAAGAACCCCTAATTCTCGTGCAAGGACCTCCTCGTCCTTGTGCAAGGACACCCCTCGTGCAAGGACCCCCTCGTGCAAGGTCCCCTCGTTCTCATGCAAGGACCTCCATTGTCCTCGTGCAAGGACCCTACTTGTCCTCGTGCAAAGACCCCCCTCGTGCAAGACCCCCTTGTTTTAATGCAAGGACCCCCCTCGTCCTCGTGCAAGGGACTTCCTCGTGCAAGGACCCCACTTGTCCTCGTGCAAGGACCCCCCTCGTGCAAGGACACCCTCGTGCAAGGTTCCCTCGTTCTCGTTAAAGGACCTCCCTCATCCTCGTGCAAGAATCCCCTCGTCCTCGTGCAAGGACCCTCCTCGTGCGAGGACACCCCTCGTGCAAGGACCCCCCTTGTCCTCGTGCAAGGAACTCCTCGAGCAAGGACCACCCTTGCCCTCGTCCAAGAGCCCACTCGTCCTCGTGCAAGGACCCCCTCGTCCTCGTGCAAGGCCCCCGTCGTGCAAGGCCCTCCAGTTCTCATGCAAGGACCCCCCATGTCCTCGTGCAAGGACTACCCCTCGTGCAAGGTCCCCCTCTTCCTAGTGTAAGGACCCCCACTTCCTCGTGCAAGGACCCCCTCGTTCTTGTGCAAGGACCTACCTCATCCTCGTGCGAGGACCCTCTTCGTGCGAGGAGACCCCTCGTCCTCGTGCAAGGACACACTCGTTCTTGTGCAAGGACCTTCCCCATCCTCGTGCAAGGCTCCCATCGTCCTCGAGCAAGGGCCCATCGTCCTCGTTGAAGGACCCCGTCGTGCAAGGCCCCCCTCGTCCTCGTGCAAGGACACCCTCGTGCAAGAACCCCTCATTCTCGTGCAAGGACCTCCTCGTCCTTGTGCAAGGACACCCCTCGTGCAAGGACCCCCTCGTGCAAGGTCCCCTTGTTCTCATGCAAGGACCTCCCTTGTCCTCGTGCAAGGACCCTACTTGTCCTCGTGCAAGGACCACCCTCTTGCAAGGACAACCTCGTGCAAGGTTCCCTCGTTCTCGTTAAAGGACCTCCCTCATCCTCGTGCAAGGATCCCCTCGTTCTCGTGCAAGGACCCTTCTCGTGCGAGGACACCCCTCGTCCTTGTGCAAGGACACCCTCGTTCTTGTGCAAGGACCTTCCCCATCCTCGTGCAAGGTTCCCATCATACTCGAGCAAGGCCCCATCGTCCTCGTGCAAGGACACCCTCGTTCTTGTGCAAGGACCTTCCCCATCCTCGTGCAAAGCTCCCATCGTCCTCGAGCAAGGCCCCATCGTCCTCATTGAAGGACCCCGTCGTGCAAGACCCCCCTCGTCCTCGTGCAAGAACCCCCTCGTTCTTGTGCAAGAACCTTCCCCATCCTCGTGCAAGGCTCCCATTGTCCTCGTACAAGGCCCCATCGTCTTCTTGCAAGGCCCCATCGTCCTCGTGCAAGGACCCCGTCGTGCAACCCCCTCTTCCTCGTGCAAGGACCCACTCGTTCTTGTGCAAGAACCTTCCCCATCCTCGTGCAAGTCTCCCATCGTCCTCGTGCAAGGACCCCCGTTGTCCTCGTGCAAGGACCTCCTCGTTGTCGTGCAAGGAACCCCTCGTGCAAGAACCCCCTTCGGCCTCATGGAAGGACCCTCCTCGTGCAATGTCACCTCTCGTCCTCGTGCAAGGACACCCTCGTGCAATAACCCCTCATTCTAGTGCAAGGACCTCCTCGTCCTCGTGCAAGGGACTTCCTCGTGCAAGGACCCCACTTGTCCTCGTGCAAGGACCCCCCTCGTCCAAGGACACCCTCGTGCAAGACTCCCTCGTTCTCGTTAAAGGACCTCCCTCATCCTCGTGCAAGGATTCCCTCGTCCTCGTGCAAGGACCCTCCTCGTGCGAGGACACCCCTCGTGCAAGGACCCCCCTTGTCCTCGTGCAAGGAACTCCTCGAGCAAGGACCACCCTTGCCCTCGTCCAAGAGCCCACTCGTCCTCGTGCAAGGACCCCCTCGTCCTCGTGCAAGGCCCCCGTCGTGCAAGGCCCTCCAGTTCTCATGCAAGGACCCCCCATGTCCTCGTGGAAGGACTACCCCTCGTGCAAGGTCCCCCTCTTCCTAGTGCAAGGACCCCCAATTCCTCGTGCAAGGACCCCGTCGTTCTTGTGCAAGGGCCTCCCTCATCCTCGTGCGAGGACCCTCCTCGTGCGAGGACACCCCTCGTCCTCGTGCAAGGACACACCCGTTCTTGTGCAAGGACCTTCCCCATCCTCGTGCAAGGCTCCCATCGTCCTCGAGCAAGGCCCCATCGTCCTCGTTGAAGGACCCCGTCGTGCAAGGCCCCCCTCGTCCTCGTGCAAGGACCCCCTCGTTCTTGTGCAAGGACTTCCTCATCCTCGTGCAAGGTTCCCATCATACTCGAGCAAGGCACCATCGTCCTCGTGCAAGGACCCCGTCGTGAAAGGCCTCCCTCGTCCTCGTGCAAGGACCCCCTCGTTCTTGTGGAAGGAACTTCTCCATCCTCGTGCAAGTCTCCCATCGTCCTCGTACAAGGCCCTAGCGTCCTCGTGCAAGGACCCCATCGTCCTCGTGCAAGGACCCCCCTTGTCCTCGTGCAAGGACCTCCTCGTTGTCGTGCAAGGATCCCCCTCGTGCAAGAACCCCCTTCGGCCTCATGGAAAAACCCTCCTCGTGCAATGACACCTCTCGTCCTCGTGCAAGGACACCCTCGTGCAATAACCCCTCATTCTAGTGCAAGAGCCCCCTCATCCTCGTGCAAGCCCCCCATGTCCTCGTGCAAGCTTCCCCCAATCATCGTGCAAGGTCTCCCTAATCCTCGTGCAAGGACCCTCTCTTCCTCGTGCAAGGCCCCCCTTGCCCTCGTTCAAGGCCCCCCTAGTGCAAGAACACCCCTCGTTCTCGTACAAGAACCCCCTCATCCTTGTTCAAAGAGCCTTCTCGTGCAAGTACCCCGTCGTAAAAGCCCCCTCATTCTCATGCAAGGACCCCCCTCGTCCTCGTGCAAGGCCTCCTCGTCCTCGTACAAGGCCCTATCGTCCTCGTGCAAGAACCCCATCGTCCTCGTGCAAGGACCCCGTCGTGCAAGCCCCCTCGTCCTTGTGCAAGGACCCCCTCGTTCTTGTGCAAGGACCTTCCCCATCCTCGTGCAAGGCTCCCATCGTCCTCGAGCAAGGCCCCATCGTCCTCGTGCAAGGACCCCGTCGTGCAAGGTCCCCCTATTCCTAGTGCAAGGACCCCCTCGTTCTTGTGCAAGGACCTCCCTCATCCTCTTGCGAGGACCCTCCTCGTGCGAGGACACCCCTCGTGCAAGGAACCCCATTTGTCCTCGTGCAAGGACCTTCTCGTTGTCGTGCAAGGATCCCCCTCGTGCAAGGACCCCCTTCGGCCTCATGGAAGGACCCTCCTCGTGCAATGACACCCCTCGTCCTCTTGCAAGGACACCCTCGTGCAAGAACCCCTAATTCTCGTGCAAGGACCTCCTCGTCCTTGTGCAAGGACACCCCTCGTGCAAGGACCCCCTCGTGCCAGGTTCCCTCGTTCTCATGCAATGACCTCCCTTGTCCTCGTGCAAGGACCCTACTTGTCCTCGTGCAAAGACCCCCCTCGTGCAAGACCCCCTTGTTTTAATGCAAGGACCCCCCTCGTCCTCGTGCAAGGGACTTCCTCGTGCAAGGACCCCACTTGTCCTCGTGCAAGGACCCCCCTCGTGCAAGGACACCCTCGTGCAAGGTTCCCTCGTTCTCGTTAAAGGACCTCCCTCATCCTCGTGCAAGGATCCCCTCGTCCTCGTGCAAGGACCCTCCTCGTGCGAGGACACCCCTCGTGCAAGGACCCCCCTTGTCCTCGTGCAAGGAACTCCTCGAGCAAGGACCACCCTTGCCCTCGTCCAAGAGCCCACTCGTCCTCGTGCAAGGACCCCCTCGTCCTCGTGCAAGGCCCCCGTCGTGCAAGGCCCTCCAGTTCTCATGCAAGGACCCCCCATGTCCTCGTGCAAGGACTACCCCTCGTGCAAGGTCCCCCTCTTCCTAGTGCAAGGACCCCCACTTCCTCGTGCAAGGACCCCCTCGTTCTTGCGCAAGGACCTCCCTCATCCTCGTGCGAGGACCCTCTTCGTGCGAGGACAGCCCTCGTCCTCGTGCAAGGACACACTCGTTCTTGTGCAAGGACCTTCCCCATCCTCGTGCAAGGCTCCCATCGTCCTCGAGCAAGGCCCCATCGTCCTCGTTGAAGGACCCAGTCGTGCAAGGCCCCCCTCGTCCTCGTGCAAGGACCCCCTCGTTCTTGTGCAAGGACCTTCCCCATCCTCGTGCAAGTCTCCCATCGTCCTCGTACAAGGCCCCATCGTCCTCGTACAAGGCCCCAAAGTCCTCGTGCAAGGACCCCATCGTGCAAGGCCCCCCTCGTCCTCGTGCAAGGACCCCCCTCGTTCTTGTGCAAGGACCTTTCCCATCCTCGTGCAAGTCTCCCATCGTCCTCGTACAAGGTCCTATCGTCCTCGTGCAAGGACCCCAACGTCATCGTGCAAGGACCCCGTCGTGCAAGCCCACCTCGTCCTCGTGCAAGGACCCCCTCGTTCTTGTGCAAGGACCTCCCTCATTCTCGTGCGAGGACCCTCCTCGTGTGAGGACACCCCTCGTGCAAGGACCCCCCTTGTCCTCGTGCAAGGACCTCCTCGTTGTCGTGAAAGGATCCCCCTCGTGCAAGAACCCCCTTCGGCCTCATGGAAGGACCCTCCTCGTGCAATGACACCTCTCGTCCTCGTGCAAGGACACCCTCGTGCAAGAACCCCTCATTTTCGTGCAAGGACCTCCTCGTCCTTGTGCAAGGACACCCCTCGTGCAAAGGACCCCCTCGTGCAAGGTCACCTCGTTCTCATGCAAGGACCTCCCTTGTCCTCGTGCAAGGACCCTACTTGTCCTCGTGCAAGGACCCCCCTCGTACAAGACCTCCTTGTTTTAATGCAAGTACCCCCCTCGTCCTCGTGCAAGGGACTTCCTCGTGCAAGGACCCCACTTGTCCTCGTGCAAGGACACCACTTGTCCTCGTGCAAGGAGCCCCCTCGTGCAAGGACACCCTCGTGCAAGGCTCCCTCGATCTCGTTAAAGGACCTCCCTCATCCTCGTGCAAGGATCCCCTCGTCCTCGTGCAAGGACCCTCCTCGTGCGAGGACACCCCTCGTCCTTGTGCAAGGACACCCTCGTTCTTGTGCAAGGACCTTCCCCATCCTCGTGCAAGGCTCCCATCGTCCTCGAGCAAGGCCCCATCGTCCTCGTGCAAGGACCCCGTCGTGCAAAGTCCCCCTATTCCTAGTGCAAGGAACCCCTCGTTATTGTGCAAGGACCTCCCTCAACCTCGTGCGAGGACACTCCTCTTGCGAGGACACCCCTCGTCCAAGGACCTCCCTCGTCCTCTGGCGAGGACACCCCTCGTGCAAGGACCCCCTCGTGCAAGGTCCCCTCGTTCTCATGCAAGGACCTCCCTTGTCCTCGTGCAAGGACCCCCCTCGTTCTTGTGCAAGGACCTTCCCCATCCTCGTGCAAGTCTCCCATCGTCCTCGTACAAGGCCCTATCGTCCTCGTGCAAGGACCCCATCGTCCTCGTGCAAGGACCCCGTCGTGCGAGCCCCCCTCGTCCTCGTGCAGGACCCCCCTTGTCCTCGTGCAAGGACCTCCTCGTTGTCGCGCAAGGATCCCCCTCGTGCAAGAACCCCCTTCGGCCTCATGGAAGGACCCTCCTCGTGCAATGACACCTCTCTTCCTCGTGCAAGGACAGCCTCGTGCAAGGCTCCCTCGTTCTCGTTAAAGGACCTCCCTCATCCTCGTGCAAGGATCCCCTCGTCCTCGTGCAAGGACCCTCCTCGTGCGAGGACACCCCTCGTCCTCGTGCAAGGACACCCCCGTTCTTGTGCAAGGACCTTCCCCATCCTCGTGCAAGTCTCCAATCGTCATCGAGCAAGGCCCCATCGTCCTCGTTGAAGGACCCCGCCGTGCAAGGCCCCCCTCGTCCTCGTGCAAGGACCCCCTCGTTCTTGTGCAAGGACCTTCCCCATCCTCGTGCAAAGCTCCAATCGTCCTCGAGCAAGGCCCCATCGTCCTCGTGCAAGGACCCTGCCGTGCAAGGCCCCCTCGTCCTCGTGCAAGGAACCCCTCGTCCTTGTGCAAGCC
Organism: Dromococcyx pavoninus; assembly: GCA_033558185.1. Classification (NCBI taxonomy): domain Eukaryota; kingdom Metazoa; phylum Chordata; class Aves; order Cuculiformes; family Neomorphidae; genus Dromococcyx; species Dromococcyx pavoninus. Next base: position 41,298 of record JAUMJL010001320.1, on the reverse strand, counting down.
CCCCCCTCGTGCAAGAACACCCTCTCCCTAGTGCAAGGACCCCCTCTTCCTCGTGAAAGGACACCCCTTGCCCTCGTGGAAGAGCCCCCTCGTCCTCGTGCAAGCCCCCCATGTCCTCGTGCAAGCCCCCCCTAATCATCGTGCAAGGTCCCCCTAATCCTCGTGCAAGGACCCCCTCTTCCTCGTGCAAGGCCCCCCTTGCCCTTGTTCAAGGCCCCCCCTAGTCCAAGAACACCCCTCCTTCTCGTACAAGGACCCCCTCATCCTTGTTCAAAGAGCCTCCTCGTGCAAGGACCCCGTCGTGCAAGGCCCCCTCGTTCTCATGCAAGGACCCCCGTAGTCCTCGTGCAGGGACCCTACTTGTCATCGTGCAAAGACCCCCCTCGTGCAAGACCCCCTTGTTTTAATGTAAGGACCCCCCTCGTCCTCGTGCAAGGGACTTCCTAGTGCAAGAACCCCACTTGTCCTCGTGCAAGGATTCCACTTGTCCTCGTGCAAGGACCCCCTCGTGCAAGGACACCGGCGTGCAAGGTTCCCTCGTTCTCGTTAAAGGACCTCTCTCATTCTCGTGCAAGGACCCTCCTCGTGCGAGGACACCCTTGTTCTTGTGCAAGGACTTTCCCCATCCTCGTGCAAGGCTCCCATCGTCCTCAAGCAAGGCCCCATCGTCCTCGTTGAAGGACCCCGTCGTGCAAGGCCTCCCTCGTCCTCGTGCAAGGACCCCCTCGTTCTTGTGCAAGGACCTTCCCCATCCTCGTGCAAGGCTCCCATTGTCCTCGTACATGGCCCTATCGTCCTCGTGCAAGGACCCCATCGTCCTCGTGCAAGGACCTCGTCGTGCAAGCCCCCTCGTCCTCGTGCAAGGACCCCCTCGTTCTTGTGCAAGGACCTCCCTCATCCTCGTGCGAGGACCCTCCTTGCGCGAGGACACCCCTCGTCCTCGTGCAAGGACACCCTCGTTCTCGTGCAAGGACCATCCCCATCCTCGTGCAAGGTCCCCATCATACTCGAGCAAGGCCCCAACGTCCTCGTACAAGGACCCCGTCGTGCAAGACCCCCTGGCTCTTGTGCAAGGAACTTCTCCATCCTCGTGCAAGGCTCCCATCGTCCTCGTACAAGGCCCCAAAGTCCTCGTGCAAGGACCCCATCGTGCAAGGCCCCCCTCGTCCTCGTGCAAGGACCCCCCTCGTTCTTGTACAAGGACCTTTCCCATCCTCGTGCAAGTCTCCCATCGTCCTCGTACAAGGTCCTATCGTCCTCGTGCAAGGACCCCAACGTCATCGTGCAAGGACCCCGTCGTGCGAGCCCACCTCGTCCTCGTGCAAGGACCCCCCTTGTCCTCGTGCAAGGTCCTCCTCGTTGTCGTGCAAGGATCCCCCTCGTGCAAGAACCCCCTTCGGCCTCATGGAAGGACCCTCCTCGTGCAATGACACCTCTCGTCCTCGTGCAAGGACACCCTCGTGCAAGAACCCCTCGTGCAAGGTCACCTCGTTCTCATGCAAGGACCTCCCTTGTCCTCGTGCAAGGACCCTACTTGTCCTCGTGCAAAGACCCCCTTCGTGCAAGACCCCCTTGTTTTAATACAAGTACCCCCCTCGTCCTCGTGCAAGGGACTTCCTCGTGCAAGGACCCCACTTGTCCTCGTGCAAGGACCCCTCTTGTCCTCGTGCAAGGAGCCCCCTCGTGCAAGGACACCCTCGTGCAAGGCTCCCTCGATCTCGTTAAAGGACCTCCCTCATCCTCGTGCAAGGATCCCCTCGTCTTCGTGCAAAGACCCTCCTCGTGCGAGGACACCCCTCGTCCTTGTGCAAGGACACCCTCGTTCTTGTGCAAGGACCTTCCCTATCCTCGTGCAAGGCTCCCATTGTCCTCGTAGAAGGCCCTATCGTCCTCGTGCAAGGACCCCATCGTCCTCGTGCAAGGACCCCGTCGTGCAAGCCCCCTCGTCCTCGTGCAAGGACGCCCTCGTTCTTGTGCAAGGACCTTCCCCATCCTCGTGCAAGGCTCCCATCATCCTCGAGCAAGGCCCCATCATCCTCGTGCAAGGACACCGTCGTGCAAGGTCCCCCTATTCCTAGTGCAAGGAACCCCTCGTTCTTGTGCAAGGACCTCCCTCATCCTCGTGCGAGGACACTTTTCTTGCGAGGACACCCCTCGTGCAAGGACCTCCCTCATCCTCGTGCGAGGACACTCCTCTTGCGAGGACACCCCTCGTGCAAGGACCCCCTCGTGCAAGGTCCCCTCGTTCTCATGCAAGGACCTCCCTTGTCCTCGTGCAAGGACCCCCCTCGTTCTTGTGCAAGGACCTTCCCCATCCTCGTGCAAGTCTCCCATCGTCCTCGTACAAGGCCCTATCGTCCTCGTGCAAGGACCCCATCGTCCTCGTGCAAGGACCCCGTCGTGCGAGCCCCCCTCGTCCACGTGCAAGGACCCCCCTTGTCCTCGTGCAAGGACCTCCTCGTCCTCGTGCAAGGATGCCCCTCGAGCAAGAACCCCGTTCGGCCTCATGGAAGGACCCTCCTCGTGCAATGACACCTCTCGTCCTCGTGCAAGGACAGCCTCGTGCAATAAACCCTCAATATAGTGCAAGGACCTCCTCGTGCAAGGGACTTACTCGTGCAAGGACCCTACTTGTCCTCGTGCAAGGACCCCCCTCGTCCAAGGACACCCTCGTGCAAGGCTCCCTCGTTCTCTTTAAAGGACCTCCCTCATCCTCGTGCAAGGATCCCCTCGTCCTCGTGCAAGGACCCTCCTCGTGCGAGGACACCCCTCGTGCAAGGACCCCCCTTGTCCTCGTGCAAGGACCTCCTCGAGCAAGGACCACCCTTGCCCTCGTCCAAGAGCCCACTCGTCCTCGTGCAAGGACCCCCTCGTCCTCGTGCAAGGCCCCCGTCGTGCAAGACCCTCCAGTTCTCATGCAAGGACCCCCCATGTCCTCGTGCAAGGACTACCCCTCGTGCAAGGTCCCCCTCTTCCTAGTGCAAGGACCCCCACTTCCTCGTGCAAGGACCCCCTCGTTCTTGTGCAAGGACCTCCCTCATCCTCGTGCGAGGACCCTCCTCGTGTGAGGACACCCCTCGTGCAAGGAACCTCATTTGTCCTCGTGCAAGGACCTCCTCGTTGTCGTGCAAGGATCCCCCTCGTGCAAGAACCCCCTTCGGCCTCATGGAAGGACCCTCCTCGTGCAATGACACACCTCGTCCTCGTGCAAGGACACCCTCGTGCGAGAACCCCTCATTCTCGTGCAAGGACCTCCTCGTCCTTGTGCAAGGATCCTAAATGTCCTCGTGCAAAGACCCCCCTCGTGCAAGACCCCCTTGTTTTAATGCAAGGACCCCCCTCGTTCTCGTGCAAGGGACTTCCTCGTGCAAGGACCGCACTTGTCCTCGTGCAAGGACCCCCTCGTCCTTGTGCAAGGGCCCCCCTCGTGCAAGGACACCCTCTCTCTAGTGCAAGGACCCCCTCTTCCCCGTGAAAGGACCCCCCTTGCCCTCGTGCAAGTGCCCCCTCGTCCTCGTGCAAGCCCCCCCATGTCCTCGTGCAAGCCCCCCCTAATCATCGTGCAAGGTCCCCCTAATCCCCGTGCGAGGACCCCCTCTTCCTCGTGCAAGGCCCCCCTTGCCCTCGTTCAACGCCACCCTAGTGCAAGAACACCCCTCGTTCTCGTACAAGGACCCCCTCATCATTGTTCAAAGAGCCTCCTCGTGCAAGGACCCCATCGTGCAAGGCCCCCTCGTTCTCATGCAAGGACTCCCGTAGTCCTCGTGCAAGGACCCTACTTGTCCTCGTGCAAAGACCCCGCTCGTGCAAGACCCCCTTGTTTAAATGCAAGGACCCCCGTCGTCCTCGTGCAAGGGACTTCCTCATGCAAGGACCCCACTTGTCCTCGTGCAAGGACCCCACTTGTCCTCGTGCAAGGCCCCCCTCGTCCAAGGACACCGTCGTGCAAGGTTACCTCGTTCTCGTTAAAGGACCTCTCTCATCCTCGTGGAAGGATCCCCTCGTCCTCGTGCAAGGACCCTCCTCGTGCGAGGACACCCCTCGTCCTCGTGCAAGGACACCCTTGTCCTCGTGCAAGGACTTTCCCCATCCTCGTGCAAGGCTCCCATCGTCCTCGAGCAAGGCCCCATCGTCCTCGTTGAAGGACCCCGTCGTGCAAGGCCTCCCTTGTCCTCGTGCAAGGACCCCCCTCGTTCTTGTGCAAGGACCTTCCCCATCCTCGTGCAAGTCTCCCATCGTCCTCGTACAAGGCCCTATCGTCCTCGTGCAAGGACCCCATCGTCCTCGTGCAAGGACCCCGTCGTGCAAGGCCCCTCGTCCTCGTGCAAGGACGCCCTCGTTCTTGTGCAAGGACCTTCCCCATCCTCGTGCAAGGCTCCCATCGTCCTCGAGCAAGGCCCCATCATCCTCGTGCAAGGACACCGTCGTGCAAGGTCCCCCTATTCCTAGTGCAAGGAACCCCTCGTTCTTGTGCAAGGACCTCCCTCATCCTCGTGCGAGGACACTTTTCTTGCGAGGACACCCCTCGTGCAAGGACCTCCCTCATCCTCGTGCGAGGACACTCCTCTTGCGAGGACACCCCTCGTGCAAGGACCCCCTCGTGCAAGGTCCCCTCGTTCTCATGCAAGGACCTCCCTTGTCCTCGTGCAAGGACCCCCCTCGTTCTTGTGCAAGGACCTTCCCCATCCTCGTGCAAGTCTCCCATCGTCCTCGTGCAAGGACCCCATCGTCCTCGTGCAAGGACCCCGTCGTGCGAGCCCCCCTCGTCCTCGTGCAAGGACCCCCCTTGTCCTCGTGCAAGGACCTCCTCGTCCTCGTGCAAGGATGCCCCTCGAGCAAGAACCCCCTTCGGCCTCATGGAAGGACCCTCCTCGTGCAATGACACCTCTCGTCCTCGTGCAAGGACAGCCTCGTGCAATAACCCCTCATTATAGTGCAAGGACCTCCTCGTGCAAGGGACTTACTCGTGCAAGGACCCCACTTGTCCTCGTGCAAGGACCCCCCTCGTCCAAGGACACCCTCGTGCAAGGCTCCCTTGTTCTCGTTAAAGGACCTCCCTCATCATCGTGCAAGGATCCCCTCGTCCTCGTGCAAGGACCCTCCTCGTGCGAGGACACCCCTCGTGTAAGGACCCCCCTTGTCCTCGTGCAAGGACCTCCTCGAGCAAGGACCACCCTTGCCCTCATCCAAGAGCCCACTCGTCCTCGTGCAAGGACCCCCTCGTCCTCGTGCAAGGCCCCCGTCGTGCAAGACCCTCCAGTTCTCATGCAAGGACCCCCCATGTCCTCGTGCAAGGACTACCCCTCGTGCAAGGTCCCCCTCTTCCTAGTGCAAGGACCCCCACTTCCTCGTGCAAGGACCCCCTCGTTCTTGTGCAAGGACCTCCCTCATCCTCGTGCGAGGACCCTCCTCGTGTGAGGACACCCCTCGTGCAAGGAACCTCATTTGTCCTCGTGCAAGGACCTCCTCGTTGTCGTGCAAGGATCCCCCTCGTGCAAGAACCCCCTTCGGCCTCATGGAAGGACCCTCCTCGTGCAATGACACACCTCGTCCTCGTGCAAGGACACCCTCGTGCGAGAACCCCTCATTCTCGTGCAAGGACCTCCTCGTCCTTGTGCAAGGATCCTAAATGTCCTCGTGCAAAGACCCCCCTCGTGCAAGACTCCCTTGTTTTAATGCAAGGACCCCCCTCGTTCTCGTGCAAGGGACTTCCTCGTGCAAGGACCGCACTTGTCCTCGTGCAAGGACCCCCTCGTCCTTGTGCAAGGGCCCCCCTCGTGCAAGGACACCCTCTCCCTAGTGCAAGGACCCCCTCTTCCCCGTGAAAGGACCCCCCTTGCCCTCGTGCAAGTGCCCCCTCGTCCTCGTGCAAGCCCCCCCATGTCCTCGTGCAAGCCCCCCCTAATCATCGTGCAAGGTCCCCCTAATCCCCGTGCAAGGACCCCCTCTTCCTCGTGCAAGGCCCCCCTTGCCCTCGTTCAACGCCACCCTAGTGCAAGAACACCCCTCGTTCTCGTACAAGGACCCCCTCATCATTGTTCAAAGAGCCTCCTCGTGCAAGGACCCCATCGTGCAAGGCCCCCTCGTTCTCATGCAAGGACCCCCGTAGTCCTCGTGCAAGGACCCTACTTGTCCTCGTGCAAAGACCCCCCTCGTGCAAGACCCCCTTGTTTTAATGCAAGGACCCCCGTCGTCCTGGTGCAAGGGACTTCCTCATGCAAGGACCCCACTTGTCCTCGTGCAAGGACCCCACTTGTCCTCGTGCAAGGCCCCCCCCGTCCAAGGACACCGTCGTGCAAGGTTACCTCGTTCTCGTTAAAGGACCTCTCTCATCCTCGTGGAAGGATCCCCTCGTCCTCGTGCAAGGACCCTCCTCGTGCGAGGACACCCCTCGTCCTCGTGCAAGGACACCCTTGTCCTCGTGCAAGGACCCCCCTCGTTCTTGTGCAAGGACCTTCCCCATCCTCGTGCAAGTCTCCCATCGTCCTCGTACAAGGCCCTATCGTCCTCGTGCAAGGACCCCATCGTCCTCGTGCAAGGACCTCGTCGTGCGAGCCCCCTCGTCCTCGTGCAGGACCCCCCTTGTCCTCGTGCAAGGACCTCCTCGTTGTCGCGCAAGGATCCCCCTCGTGCAAGAACCCCCTTCGGCCTCATGGAAGGACCCTCCTCGTGCAATGACACCTCTCGTCCTCGTGCAAGGACAGCCTCGTGCAATAACCCCTCATTATAGTGCAAGGACCTCCTCGTCCTCGTGCAAGGGACTTACTCGTGCAAGGACCCCACTTGTCCTCGTGCAAGGACCCCCCTCGTCCAAGGACACCCTCGTGCAAGGCTCCCTCGTTCTCGTTAAAGGACCTCCCTCATCATCGTGCAAGGATCCCCTCGTCCTCGTGCAAGGACCCTCCTCGTGCGAGGACACCCCTCGTGCAAGGACCCCCCTTGTCCTCGTGCAAGGACCTCCTCGAGGTAGGACCACCCTTGCCCTCGTCCAAGAGCCCACTCGTCCTCGTGCAAGGACCCCCTCGTCCTCGTGCAAGGCCCCCGTCGTGCAAGACCCTCCAGTTCTCATGCAAGGACCCCCCATGTCCTCGTGCAAGGACTACCCCTCGTGCAAGGTCCCCCTCTTCCTAGTGCAAGGACCCCCACTTCCTTGTGCAAGGACCCCCTCGTTCTTGTGCAAGGACCTCCCTCATCCTCGTGCGAGGACCCTCCTCGTGTGAGGACACCCCTCGTGCAAGGAACCCCATTTCTCCTCGTGCAAGGACCTCCTCGTTGTCGTGCAAGGATCCCCCTCGTGCAAGAACCCCCTTCGGCCTCATGGAAGGACCCTCCTCGTGCAATGACACACCTCGTCCTCGTGCAAGGACACACTCGTGCGAGAACCCCTCATTCTCCTGCAAGGACCTCCTCGTCCTTGTGCAAGGACCCTAACTGTCCTCGTGGAAAGACCCCACTCGTGCAAGACCCCCTTGTTTTAATGCAAGGACCCCCCTCGTCCTCGTGCAAGGGACTTCCTCGTGCAAGGACCCCAGTTGTCCTCGTGCAAGGATCCCCCTCGTGCAAGGACACCCTCGTGCAAGGCTCCCTCGTTCTCGTTAAAGGACCTCCCTCATCCTCGTGCAAGCATCCCCTCGTCCTCGTGCAACAACCCTCCTCGTGCGAGGACACCCCTTGTCCTCGTGCAAGGACACCCCCGTTCTTGTGCAAGGACCTTCCCCATCCTCGTGTAAGGCTCCAATCGTCATCGAGCAAGGCCCCATCGTCCTCGTGAAAGGACCCCGTCGTGCAAGGCCCCCTCGTCCTCGTGCAAGGCCCCCCTCGTTCTTGTGCAAGGACCTTCCCCATCCTCGTGCAAGGCTCCCATTGTCCTCGTACAAGGCCCTATCGTCCTCGTGCAAGGACCCCATCGTCCTCGTGCAAGGACCTCGTCGTGCAAGCCTTCTCGTCCTCGTGCAAGGACACCCTCGTTCTTGTGCAAGGACCTCCCTCATCCTCGTGCGAGGACCCTCCTCGCGCGAGGACACCCCTCGTCCTCGTGCAAGGACACACTCGTTCTTGTGCAAGGACCATCCCCATCCTCGTGCAAGGTTCCCATCATACTCGAGGAAGGCCCCAACGTCCTCGTACAAGGACCCCGTCGTGCAAGGCCCCCCTCGTCCTCGTGCAAGGACCCCCTGGTTCTTGTGCAAGGAACTTCTCCATCCTCGTGCAAGGCTCCCATCGTCCTCGTACAAGGCCCCAAAGTCCTCGTGCAAGGACCCCATCGTGCAAGGACCCCCCTCGTTCTTGTGCAAGGACCTTTCCCATCCTCGTGCAAGTCTCCCATCGTCCTCGTACAAGGTCCTATCGTCCTCGTGCAAGGACCCCAACGTCATCGTGCAAGGACCGCGTCGTGCGAGCCCACCTCATCCTCGTGCAAGGACCCCCCTTGTCCTTGTGCAAGGACCTCCTCGTTGTCGTGCAAGGATCCCCCTCGTGCAAGAACCCCCTTCGGCCTCATGGAAGGACCCTCCTCGTGCAATGACACCTCTCGTCCTCGTGCAAGGACACCCTCGTGCAAGAACCCCTCATTTTCGTGCAAGGACCTCCTCGTCCTTGTGCAAGGACACCCCTCGTGCAAAGGACCCCCTCGTGCAAGGTCACCTCGTTCTCATGCAAGGACCTCCCTTGTCCTCGTGCAAGGACCCTACTTGTCCTCGTGCAAAGACCCCCCTCGTGCAAGACCTCCTTGTTTTAATGCAAGTACCCCCCTCGTCCTCGTGCAAGGGACTTCCTCGTGCAAGGAACCCACTTGTCCTCGTGCAAGGACACCACTTGTCCTCGTGCAAGGAGCCCCCTCGTGCAAGGACACCCTCGTGCATGTCCCCTCGTTCTCATGCAAGGACCTCCCTTGTCCTCGTGCAAGGACCCCCCTCGTTCTTGTGCAAGGACCTTCCCCATCCTCGTGCAAGTCTCCCATCGTCATCGTACAAGGCCCTATCGTCCTCGTGCAAGGACCCCATCGTCCTCGTGCAAGGCCCCCGTCGTGCAAGACCCTCCAGTTCTCATGCAAGGACCCCCCATGTCCTCGTGCAAGGACTACCCCTCGTGCAAGGTCCCCCTCTTCCTAGTGCAAGGACCCCCACTTCCTCGTGCAAGGACCCCCTCGTTCTTGTGCAAGGACCTCCCTCATCCTTGTGCGAGGACCCTCCTCGTGTGAGGACACCCCTCGTGCAAGGAACCCCATTTGTCCTCGTGCAAGGACCTCCTCGTTGTCGTGCAAGGATCCCCCTCGTGCAAAAACCCCCTTCGGCCTCATGGAAGGACCCTCCTCGTGCAATGACACACCTCGACCTCGTCCAAGGACACCCTCGTGCAAGGCTCCCTCGTTCTCGTTAAAGGACCTCCCTCATCCTCGTGCAAGGATCCCCTCGTCCTCGTGCAAGGACCCTCCTCGTGCGAGGACACCCCTCGTGCAAGGACCCCTTGTCCTCGTGCAAGGACCTCCTCGAGCAAGGACCACCCTTGTCCTCGTCCAAGAGCCCACTCGTCCTCGTGCAAGGACCCCCTCGTCCTCGTGCAAGACCCCCGTCATGCAAGACCCTCCAGTTCTCATGCAAGGACCCCCCATGTCCTCGTGCAAGGACTACCCCTCGTGCAAGGTCCCCCTCTTCCTAGTGCAAGGACCCCCAATTCCTCGTGCAAGGACCCCCTCGTTCTTGTGCAAGGACCTCCCTCATCCTCGTGCGAGGACCCTCCTCGTGCGAGGACACCCCTCGTGCAAGGAACCCCATTTGTCCTCGTGCAAGGACCTCCTCGTTGTCGTGCAAGGATCCCCCTCGTGCAAGAACCCCCTTCGGCCTCATGGAAGGACCCTCCTCGTGCAATGACACACCTCGTCCTCGTGCAAGGACACCCTCGTGCAAGAACCCCTCATTCTCGTGCAAGGACCTCCTCGTCCTTGTGCAAGGACACCCCTCGTGCAAAGACCCCCTCGTGCAAGGTCCCCTCGTTCTCATGCAAGGACCTCCCTTGTCCTCGTGCAAGGACCCTAATTGTCCTCGTGCAAAGACCCCCTCGTGCAAGACCCCCTTGTTTTAATGCAAGGACCCCACTTGTCCTCGTGCAAGGACCCCCCTCGTCCAAGGACACCCTCGTGCAAGGCTCCCTCGTTCTCGTTAAAGGACCTCCCTCATCCTCGTGCAAGCATCCCCTCGTCCTCGTGCAAGGACCCTCCTCGTGCGAGGACACCCCTCGTCCTCGTGCAAGGACACCCCCGTTCTTGTGCAAGGACCTTCCCCATCCTCGTGCAAGTCTCCAATCGTCATCGAGCAAGGCCCCATCGTCCTCGTTGAAGGACCCCGCCGTGCAAGGCCCCCCTCGTCCTCGTGCAAGGACCCCCTCGTTCTTGTGCAAAGACCTTCCCCATCCTCGTGCAAAGCTCCCATCGTCCTCGAGCAAGGCCCCATCGTCCTGGTGCAAGGACCCTGCCGTGCAAGGCCACCTCGTCCTCGTGCAAGGAACCCCTCGTCCTTGTGCAAGGCCCCCCCTCGTGCAAGAACACCCTCTCCCTAGTGCAAGGACCCCCTCTTCCTCGTGAAAGGACACCCCTTGCCCTCGTGCAAGAGCCCCCTCGTCCTCGTGCAAGCCCCCCCATGTCCTCGTGCAAGCCCCCCCAAATCATCGTGCAAGGTCCCCCTAATCCTCGTGCAAGGATCCCCTCTTCCTCGTGCAAGGCCCCCCTTGCCCTTGTTCAAGGCCCCCCCTAGTCCAAGAACACCCCTCCTTCTCGTACAAGGACCCCCTCATCCTTGTTCAAAGAGCCTCCTCGTGCAAGGACCCCGTCGTGCAAGGCCCCCTCGTTCTCATGCAAGGACCCCCGTAGTCCTCGTGCAAGGACCCTACTTGTCATCGTGCAAAGACCCCCCTCGTGCAAGACCCCCTTTTTTTAATGTAAGGACCCCCCTCGTCCTCGTGCAAGGGACTTCCTCGTGCAAGGACCCCACTTGTCCTCGTGCAAGGACCCCACTTGTCCTCGTGCAAGGACCCCGTCGTGCAAGGACACCGGCGTGCAAGGTTCCCTCGTTCTCGTTAAAGGACCTCTCTCATCCTCGTGCAAGGACCCTCCTCGTGCGAGGACACCCCTCGTCCTCGTGCAAAGACACCCTTGTTCTTGTGCAAGGACTTGCCCCATCCTCGTGCAAGGCTCCCATCGTCCTCGAGCAAGGCCCCATCGTCCTCGTTGAAGGACCCCGTCGTGCAAGGCCTCCCTCGTCCTCGTGCAAGGACCCCATCGTTCTTGTGCAAGGGCCTTCCCCATCCTCGTGCAAGGCTCCCATTGTCCTCGTACAAGGCCCTATCGTCCTCGTACAAGGCCCTATCGTCCTCGTGCAAGGACCCCATCGTCCTCGTGCAAGGACCTCGTCGTGCAAGCCCCCTCATCCTCGTGCAAGGACCCCCTGGCTCTTGTGCAAGGAACTTCTCCATCCTCGTGCAAGGCTCTTATCGTCCTCGTACAAGGCCCCAAAGTCCTCGTGCAAGGACCCCATCGTGCAAGGCCCCCCTTGTCCTCGTGCAAGGACACCCCCTCGTTCTTGTGCAAGGACCTTTCCCATCCTCGTGCAAGTCTCCCTTCGTCCTCGTACAAGGTCCTATCGTCCTCGTGCAAGGACCCCAACGTCATCGTGCAAGGACCCCGTCGTGCGAGCCCACCTCGTCCTCGTGCAAGGACCCCCCTTGTCCTCGTGCAAGGACCTCCTCGTTGTCGTGCAAGGATCCCCCTCGTGCAAGAACCCCCTTCGGCCTCATGGAAGGACCCTCCTCGTGCAATGACACCTCTCGTCCTCGTGCAAGGACACCCTCGTGCAAGAACCCCTCGTGCAAGGTCACCTCGTTCTCATGCAAGGACCTCCCTTGTCCTCGTGCAAGGACCCTACTTGTCCTCGTGCAAAGACCCCCTTCGTGCAAGACCCCCTTGTTTTAATGCAAGTACCCCCCTCGTCCTCGTGCAAGGGACTTCCTCGTGCAAGGACCCCACTTGTCCTCGTGCAAGGACCCCTCTTGTCCTCGTGCAAGGAGCCCCCTCGTGCAAGGACACCCTCGTGCAAGGCTCCCTCGATCTCGTTGAAGGACCTCCCTCATCCTCGTGCAAGGCCCCCCTCGTCCTCGTGCAAGGACCCCCTGGTTCTTGTGCAAGGAACTTCTCCATCCTCGTGCAAGGCTCCCATCGTCCTCGTACAAGGCCCCAAAGTCCTCGTGCAAGGACCCCATCGTGCAAGGACCCCCCTCGTTCTTGTGCAAGGACCTTTCCCATCCTCGTGCAAGTCTCCCATCGTCCTCGTACAAGGTCCTATCGTCCTCGTGCAAGGACCCCAACGTCATCGTGCAAGGACCGCGTCGTGCGAGCCCACCTCATCCTCGTGCAAGGACCCCCCTTGTCCTTGTGCAAGGACCTCCTCGTTGTCGTGCAAGGATCCCCCTCGTGCAAGAACCCCCTTCGGCCTCATGGAAGGACCCTCCTCGTGCAATGACACCTCTCGTCCTCGTGCAAGGACACCCTCGTGCAAGAACCCCTCATTTTCGTGCAAGGACCTCCTCGTCCTTGTGCAAGGACACCCCTCGTGCAAAGGACCCCCTCGTGCAAGGTCACCTCGTTCTCATGCAAGGACCTCCCTTGTCCTCGTGCAAGGACCCTACTTGTCCTCGTGCAAAGACCCCCCTCGTGCAAGACCTCCTTGTTTTAATGCAAGTACCCCCCTCGTCCTCGTGCAAGGGACTTCCTCGTGCAAGGAACCCACTTGTCCTCGTGCAAGGACACCACTTGTCCTCGTGCAAGGAGCCCCCTCGTGCAAGGACACCCTCGTGCATGTCCCCTCGTTCTCATGCAAGGACCTCCCTTGTCCTCGTGCAAGGACCCCCCTCGTTCTTGTGCAAGGACCTTCCCCATCCTCGTGCAAGTCTCCCATCGTCATCGTACAAGGCCCTATCGTCCTCGTGCAAGGACCCCATCGTCCTCGTGCAAGGCCCCCGTCGTGCAAGACCCTCCAGTTCTCATGCAAGGACCCCCTTGTCCTCGTGCAAGGACCTCCTCGTTTTCGCGCAAGGATCCCCCTCGTGCAAGAACCCCCTTCGGCCTCATGGAAGGACCCTCCTCGTGCAATGACACCTCTCGTCCTCGTGCAAGGACAGCCTCGTGCAATAACCCCTCATTCTAGTGCAAGGACCCCACTTGTCCTCGTGCAAGGACCCCCCTCGTCCAAGGACACCCTCGTGCAAGGCTCCCTCGTTCTCGTTAAAGGACCTCCCTCATCCTCGTGCAAGGATCCCCTCGTCCTCGTGCAAGGACCCTCCTCGTGCGAGGACACCTCTCGTGCAAGGACCCCCCTTGTCCTCGTGCAAGGACCTCCTCGAGCAAGGACCACCCTTGCCCTCGTCCAAGAGCCCACTCGTCTTCGTGCAAGGACCCCCTCGTCCTCGTGCAAGGCCCCCGTCGTGCAAGACCCTCCAGTTCTCATGCAAGGACCCCCCATGTCCTCGTGCAAGGACTACCCCTCGTGCAAGGTCCCCCTCTTCCTAGTGCAAGGACCCCCACTTCCTCGTGCAAGGACCCCCTCGTTCTTGTGCAAGGACCTCCCTCATCCTTGTGCGAGGACCCTCCTCGTGTGAGGACACCCCTCGTGCAAGGAACCCCATTTGTCCTCGTGCAAGGACCTCCTCGTTGTCGTGCAAGGATCCCCCTCGTGCAAAAACCCCCTTCGGCCTCATGGAAGGACCCTCCTCGTGCAATGACACACCTCGACCTCGTCCAAGGACACCCTCGTGCAAGGCTCCCTCGTTCTCGTTAAAGGACCTCCCTCATCCTCGTGCAAGGATCCCCTCGTCCTCGTGCAAGGACCCTCCTCGTGCGAGGACACCCCTCGTGCAAGGACCCCTTGTCCTCGTGCAAGGACCTCCTCGAGCAAGGACCACCCTTGTCCTCGTCCAAGAGCCCACTCGTCCTCGTGCAAGGACCCCCTCGTCCTCGTGCAAGACCCCCGTCATGCAAGACCCTCCAGTTCTCATGCAAGGACCCCCAATGTCCTCGTGCAAGGACTACCCCTCGTGCAAGGTCCCCCTCTTCCTAGTGCAAGGACCCCCAATTCCTCGTGCAAGGACCCCCTCGTTCTTGTGCAAGGACCTCCCTCATCCTCGTGCGAGGACCCTCCTCGTGCGAGGACACCCCTCGTGCAAGGAACCCCATTTGTCCTCGTGCAAGGACCTCCTCGTTGTCGTGCAAGGATCCCCCTCGTGCAAGAACCCCCTTCGGCCTCATGGAAGGACCCTCCTCGTGCAATGACACACCTCGTCCTCGTGCAAGGACACCCTCGTGCAAGAACCCCTCATTCTCGTGCAAGGACCTCCTCGTCCTTGTGCAAGGACACCCCTCGTGCAAAGACCCCCTCGTGCAAGGTCCCCTCGTTCTCATGCAAGGACCTCCCTTGTCCTCGTGCAAGGACCCTAATTGTCCTCGTGCAAAGACCCCCTCGTGCAAGACCCCCTTGTTTTAATGCAAGGACCCCACTTGTCCTCGTGCAAGGACCCCCCTCGTCCAAGGACACCCTCGTGCAAGGCTCCCTCGTTCTCGTTAAAGGACCTCCCTCATCCTCGTGCAAGCATCCCCTCGTCCTCGTGCAAGGACCCTCCTCGTGCGAGGACACCCCTCGTCCTCGTGCAAGGACACCCCGTTCTTGTGCAAGGACCTTCCCCATCCTCGTGCAAGTCTCCAATCGTCATCGAGCAAGGCCCCATCGTCCTCGTTGAAGGACCCCGCCGTGCAAGGCCCCCCTCGTCCTCGTGCAAGGACCCCCTCGTTCTTGTGCAAAGACCTTCCCCATCCTCGTGCAAAGCTCCCATCGTCCTCGAGCAAGGCCCCATCGTCCTGGTGCAAGGACCCTGCCGTGCAAGGCCACCTCGTCCTCGTGCAAGGAACCCCTCGTCCTTGTGCAAGGCCCCCCCTCGTGCAAGAACACCCTCTCCCTAGTGCAAGGACCCCCTCTTCCTCGTGAAAGGACACCCCTTGCCCTCGTGCAAGAGCCCCCTCGTCCTCGTGCAAGCCCCCCCATGTCCTCGTGCAAGCCCCCCCAAATCATCGTGCAAGGTCCCCCTAATCCTCGTGCAAGGACCCCCTCTTCCTCGTGCAAGGCCCCCCTTGCCCTTGTTCAAGGCCCCCCCTAGTCCAAGAACACCCCTCCTTCTCGTACAAGGACCCCCTCATCCTTGTTCAAAGAGCCTCCTCGTGCAAGGACCCCGTCGTGCAAGGCCCCCTCG
This sequence comes from Dromococcyx pavoninus, assembly GCA_033558185.1. NCBI lineage: Eukaryota > Metazoa > Chordata > Aves > Cuculiformes > Neomorphidae > Dromococcyx > Dromococcyx pavoninus. The sequence goes on along the minus strand of JAUMJL010001320.1, from coordinate 26,013 downwards.
TTCTCATGCAAGGACCCCCGTAGTCCTCGTGCAAGGACCCTACTTGTCATCGTGCAAAGACCCCCCTCGTGCAAGACCCCCTTTTTTTAATGTAAGGACCCCCCTCGTCCTCGTGCAAGGGACTTCCTCGTGCAAGGACCCCACTTGTCCTCGTGCAAGGACCCCACTTGTCCTCGTGCAAGGACCCCGTCGTGCAAGGACACCGGCGTGCAAGGTTCCCTCGTTCTCGTTAAAGGACCTCTCTCATCCTCGTGCAAGGACCCTCCTCGTGCGAGGACACCCCTCGTCCTCGTGCAAAGACACCCTTGTTCTTGTGCAAGGACTTGCCCCATCCTCGTGCAAGGCTCCCATCGTCCTCGAGCAAGGCCCCATCGTCCTCGTTGAAGGACCCCGTCGTGCAAGGCCTCCCTCGTCCTCGTGCAAGGACCCCATCGTTCTTGTGCAAGGGCCTTCCCCATCCTCGTGCAAGGCTCCCATTGTCCTCGTACAAGGCCCTATCGTCCTCGTACAAGGCCCTATCGTCCTCGTGCAAGGACCCCATCGTCCTCGTGCAAGGACCTCGTCGTGCAAGCCCCCTCATCCTCGTGCAAGGACCCCCTGGCTCTTGTGCAAGGAACTTCTCCATCCTCGTGCAAGGCTCTTATCGTCCTCGTACAAGGCCCCAAAGTCCTCGTGCAAGGACCCCATCGTGCAAGGCCCCCCTCGTCCTCGTGCAAGGACCCCCCTCGTTCTTGTGCAAGGACCTTTCCCATCCTCGTGCAAGTCTCCCTTCGTCCTCGTACAAGGTCCTATCGTCCTCGTGCAAGGACCCCAACGTCATCGTGCAAGGACCCCGTCGTGCGAGCCCACCTCGTCCTCGTGCAAGGACCCCCCTTGTCCTCGTGCAAGGACCTCCTCGTTGTCGTGCAAGGATCCCCCTCGTGCAAGAACCCCCTTCGGCCTCATGGAAGGACCCTCCTCGTGCAATGACACCTCTCGTCCTCGTGCAAGGACACCCTCGTGCAAGAACCCCTCGTGCAAGGTCACCTCGTTCTCATGCAAGGACCTCCCTTGTCCTCGTGCAAGGACCCTACTTGTCCTCGTGCAAAGACCCCCCTCGTGCAAGACCCCCTTGTTTTAATGCAAGTACCCCCCTCGTCCTCGTGCAAGGGACTTCCTCGTGCAAGGACCCCACTTGTCCTCGTGCAAGGACCCCTCTTGTCCTCGTGCAAGGAGCCCCCTCGTGCAAGGACACCCTCGTGCAAGGCTCCCTCGATCTCGTTGAAGGACCTCCCTCATCCTCGTGCAAGGATCCCCTCGTCCTCGTGCAAAGACCCTCCTCGTGCGAGGACACCCCTCGTCCTTGTGCAAGGACACCCTCGTTCTTGTGCAAGGACCATCCCCATCCTCGTGCAAGTCTCCCATCGTCCTCGTACAAGGCCCTATCGTCCTCGTGCAAGGACCCCATCGTCCTCGTGCAAGGACCCCGTCGTGCAAGCCCCCTCGTCCTCGTGCAAGGACGCCCTCGTTCTTGTGCAAGGACCTTCCCCATCCTCGTGCAAGGATCCCATCGTCCTCGAGCAAGGCCCCATCATCCTCGTGCAAGGACACCGTCGTGCAAGGTCCCCCTATTCCTAGTGCAAGAAACCCCTCGTTCTTGTGCAAGGACCTCCCTCATCCTCGTGCGAGGACACTCCTCTTGCGAGGACATCCCTCGTGCAAGGACCCCCTCGTGCAAGGTCCCCTCGTTCTCATGCAAGGACCTCCCTTGTCCTCGTGCAAGGACCCCCCTCGTTCTTGTGCAAGGACCTTCCCCATCCTCGTGCAAGTCTCCCATCGTCCTCGTACAAGGCCCTATCGTCCTCGTGCAAGGACCCCATCGTCCTCGTGCAAGGACCGCGTCGTGCGAGCCCCCCTCGTCTTCGTGCAAGAACCCCCCTTGTCCTCGTGCAAGGACCTCCTCGTCCTCGTGCAAGGATGCCCCTCGAGCAAGAACCCCCTTCGGCCTCATGGAAGGACCCTCCTCGTGCAATGACACCTCTCGTCCTCGTGCAAGGACAGCCTCGTGCAATAACCCCTCATTCTAGTGCAAGGACCTCCTCGTGCAAGGGACTTACTCGTGCAAGGACCCCACTTGTCCTCGTGCAAGGACCCCCCCCGTCCAAGGACACCCTCGTGCAAGGCTCCCTCGTTCTCGTTAAAGGACCTCCCTCATCATCGTGCAAGGATCCCCTCGTCCTCGTGCAAGGACCCTCCTCGTGCGAGGACACCTCTCGTGCAATCACCCCCCTTGTCCTCGTGCAAGGACCTCCTCGAGCAAGGACCACCCTTGCCCTCGTCCAAGAGCCCACTCGTCTTCGTGCAAGGACCCCCTCGTCCTCGTGCAAGGCCCCCGTCGTGCAAGACCCTCCAGTTCTCATGCAAGGACCCCCCATGTCCTCGTGCAAGGACTACCCCTCGTGCAAGGTCCCCCTCTTCCTAGTGCAAGGACCCCCACTTCCTCGTGCAAGGACCCCCTCGTTCTTGTGCAAGGACCTCCCTCATCCTCGTGCGAGGACCCTCCTCGTGTGAGGACACCCCTCGTGCAAGAAACCCCATTTGTCCTCGTGCAAGGACCTCCTCGTTGTCGTGCAAGGATCCCCCTCGTGCAAGAACCCCCTTCGGCCTCATGGAAGGACCCTCCTCGTGCAATGACACACCTCGACCTCGTCCAAGGACACCCTCGTGCAAGGCTCCCTCGTTCTCGTTAAAGGACCTCCCTCATCCTCGTGCAAGGATCCCCTCGTCCTCGTGCAAGGTCCCTCCTCGTGCGAGGACACCCCTCGTGCAAGGACCCCCCTTGTCCTCGTGCAAGGACCTCCTCGAGCAAGGACCACCCTTGTCCTCGTCCAAGAGCCCACTCGTCCTCGTGCAAGGACCCCCTCGTCCTCGTGCAAGGCCCCCGTCATGCAAGACCCTCCAGTTCTCATGCAAGGACCCCCCATGTCCTCGTGCAAGGACTACCCCTCGTGCAAGGTCCCCCTCTTCCTAGTGCAAGGACCCCCAATTCCTCGTGCAAGGACCCCCTCGCTCTTTTGCAAGGACCTCCCTCATCCTCGTGCGAGGACCCTCCTCGTGCGAGGACACCCCTCGTGCAAGGAACCCCATTTGTCCTCGTGCAAGGACCTCCTCGTTGTCGTGCAAGGATCCCCCTCGTGCAAGAACCCCCTTCGGCCTCATGGAAGGACCCTCCTCGTGCAATGACACACCTCGTCCTCGTGCAAGGACACCCTCGTGCAAGAACCCCTCATTCTCGTGCAAGGACCTCCTCGTCCTTGTGCAAGGACACCCCTCGTGCAAAGACCCCCTCGTGCAAGGTCCCCTCGTTCTCATGCAAGGACCTCCCTTGTCCTCGTGCAAGGACCCTAATTGTCCTCGTGCAAAGACCCCCCTCGTGCAAGACCCCCTTGTTTTAATGCAAGGACCCCCCTCGTCCTCGTGCAAGGACCCCCCTCGTTCTTGTGCAAGGACCTTCCCCATCCTCGTGCAAGTCTCCCATCGTCCTCGTACAAGGTCCTATCGTCCTCGTGCAAGGACCCCAACGTCATCGTGCAAGGACCCCGTCGTGCGAGCCCACCTCGTCCTCGTGCAAGGACCCCCCTTGTCCTCGTGCAAGGACCTCCTCGTTGTCGTGCAAGGATCCCCCTCGTGCAAGAACCCCCTTCGGCCTCATGGAAGGACCCTCCTCGTGCAATGACACCTCTCGTCCTCGTGCAAGGACACCCTCGTGCAAGAACCCCTCGTGCAAGGTCACCTCGTTCTCATGCAAGGACCTCCCTTGTCCTCGTGCAAGGACCCTACTTGTCCTCGTGCAAAGACCCCCCTCGTGCAAGACCCCCTTGTTTTAATGCAAGTACCCCCCTCGTCCTCGTGCAAGGGACTTCCTCGTGCAAGGACCCCACTTGTCCTCGTGCAAGGACCCCTCTTGTCCTCGTGCAAGGAGCCCCCTCGTGCAAGGACACCCTCGTGCAAGGCTCCCTCGATCTCGTTGAAGGACCTCCCTCATCCTCGTGCAAGGATCCCCTCGTCCTCGTGCAAAGACCCTCCTCGTGCGAGGACACCCCTCGTCCTTGTGCAAGGACACCCTCGTTCTTGTGCAAGGACCATCCCCATCCTCGTGCAAGTCTCCCATCGTCCTCGTACAAGGCCCTATCGTCCTCGTGCAAGGACCCCATCGTCCTCGTGCAAGGACCCCGTCGTGCAAGCCCCCTCGTCCTCGTGCAAGGACGCCCTCGTTCTTGTGCAAGGACCTTCCCCATCCTCGTGCAAGGCTCCCATCGTCCTCGAGCAAGGCCCCATCATCCTCGTGCAAGGACACCGTCGTGCAAGGTCCCCCTATTCCTAGTGCAAGAAACCCCTCGTTCTTGTGCAAGGACCTCCCTCATCCTCGTGCGAGGACACTCCTCTTGCGAGGACACCCCTCGTGCAAGGACCTCCCTCATCCTCGTGCGAGGACACTCCTCTTGCGAGGACATCCCTCGTGCAAGGACCCCCTCGTGCAAGGTCCCCTCGTTCTCATGCAAGGACCTCCCTTGTCCTCGTGCAAGGACCCCCCTCGTTCTTGTGCAAGGACCTTCCCCATCCTCGTGCAAGTCTCCCATCGTCCTCGTACAAGGCCCTATCGTCCTCGTGCAAGGACCCCATCGTCCTCGTGCAAGGACCGCGTCGTGCGAGCCCCCCTCGTCTTCGTGCAAGAACCCCCCTTGTCCTCGTGCAAGGACCTCCTCGTCCTCGTGCAAGGATGCCCCTCGAGCAAGAACCCCCTTCGGCCTCATGGAAGGACCCTCCTCGTGCAATGACACCTCTCGTCCTCGTGCAAGGACAGCCTCGTGCAATAACCCCTCATTCTAGTGCAAGGACCTCCTCGTGCAAGGGACTTACTCGTGCAAGGACCCCACTTGTCCTCGTGCAAGGACCCCCCCCGTCCAAGGACACCCTCGTGCAAGGCTCCCTCGTTCTCGTTAAAGGACCTCCCTCATCATCGTGCAAGGATCCCCTCGTCCTCGTGCAAGGACCCTCCTCGTGCGAGGACACCTCTCGTGCAATCACCCCCCTTGTCCTCGTGCAAGGACCTCCTCGAGCAAGGACCACCCTTGCCCTCGTCCAAGAGCCCACTCGTCTTCGTGCAAGGACCCCCTCGTCCTCGTGCAAGGCCCCCGTCGTGCAAGACCCTCCAGTTCTCATGCAAGGACCCCCGATGTCCTCGTGGAAGGACTACCCCTCGTGCAAGGTCCCCCTCTTCCTAGTGCAAGGACCCCCACTTCCTCGTGCAAGGACCCCCTCGTTCTTGTGCAAGGACCTCCCTCATCCTCGTGCGAGGACCCTCCTCGTGTGAGGACACCCCTCGTGCAAGAAACCCCATTTGTCCTCGTGCAAGGACCTCCTCGTTGTCGTGCAAGGATCCCCCTCGTGCAAGAACCCCCTTCGGCCTCATGGAAGGACCCTCCTCGTGCAATGACACACCTCGACCTCGTCCAAGGACACCCTCGTGCAAGGCTCCCTCGTTCTCGTTAAAGGACCTCCCTCATCCTCGTGCAAGGATCCCCTCGTCCTCGTGCAAGGTCCCTCCTCGTGCGAGGACACCCCTCGTGCAAGGACCCCCCTTGTCCTCGTGCAAGGACCTCCTCGAGCAAGGACCACCCTTGTCCTCGTCCAAGAGCCCACTCGTCCTCGTGCAAGGACCCCCTCGTCCTCGTGCAAGGCCCCCGTCATGCAAGACCCTCCAGTTCTCATGCAAGGACCCCCCATGTCCTCGTGCAAGGACTACCCCTCGTGCAAGGTCCCCCTCTTCCTAGTGCAAGGACCCCCAATTCCTCGTGCAAGGACCCCCTCGCTCTTTTGCAAGGACCTCCCTCATCCTCGTGCGAGGACCCTCCTCGTGCGAGGACACCCCTCGTGCAAGGAACCCCATTTGTCCTCGTGCAAGGACCTCCTCGTTGTCGTGCAAGGATCCCCCTCGTGCAAGAACCCCCTTCGGCCTCATGGAAGGACCCTCCTCGTGCAATGACACACCTCGTCCTCGTGCAAGGACACCCTCGTGCAAGAACCCCTCATTCTCGTGCAAGGACCTCCTCGTCCTTGTGCAAGGACACCCCTCGTGCAAAGACCCCCTCGTGCAAGGTCCCCTCGTTCTCATGCAAGGACCTCCCTTGTCCTCGTGCAAGGACCCTAATTGTCCTCGTGCAAAGACCCCCCTCGTGCAAGACCCCCTTGTTTTAATGCAAGGACCCCACTTGTCCTCGTGCAAGGACCCCCCTCGTCCAAGGACACCCTCGTGCAAGGCTCCCTCGTTCTCGTTAAAGGACCTCCCTCATCCTCGTGCAAGCATCCCCTCGTCCTCGTGCAAGGACCCACCTCGTGCGAGGACACCCTTTCGTCCTCGTGCAAGGACACCCCCGTTCTTGTGCAAGGACCTTCCCCATCCTCGTGCAAGTCTCCAATCGTCATCGAGCAAGGCCCCATCGTCCTCGTTGAAGGACCCCGCCGTGCAAGGCCCCCCTCGTCCTCGTGCAAGGACCCCCTCGTTCTTGTGCAAGGACCTTCCCCATCCTCGTGCAAAGATCCCATCGTCCTCGAGCAAGGCCCCATCGTCCTCGTGCAAGGACCCTGCCGTGCAAGGCCACCTCGTCCTCGTGCAAGGAACCCCTCGTCCTTGTGCAAGGCCCCCCCTCGTGCAAGAACACCCTCTCTCTAGTGCAAGGACCCCCTCTTCCTCGTGAAAGGACACCCCTTGCCCTCGTGCAAGAGCCCCCTCGTCCTCGTGCAAGCCCCCCATGTCCTCGTGCAAGCCCCCCCTAATCATCGTGCAAGGTCCCCCTAATCCTCGTACAAGGACCCCCTCTTCCTCGTGCAAGGCCCCCCTTGCCCTTGTTCAAGGCCCCCCCTTGTCCAAGAACACCCCTCCTTCTCGTACAAGGACCCCCTCATCCTTGTTCAAAGAGCCTCCTAGTGCAAGGACCCCGTCGTGCAAGGCCCCCTCGTTCTCATGCAAGGACCCCCGTAGTCCTCGTGCAAGGACCCTACTTGTCATCGTGCAAAGACCCCCCTCGTGCAAGACCCCCTTTTTTTAATGTAAGGACCCCCCTCGTCCTCGTGCAAGGGACTTCCTCGTGCAAGGACCCCACTTGTCCTCGTGCAAGGACCCCACTTGTCCTCGTGCAAGGACCCCCTCGTGCAAGGACACCGGCGTGCAAGGTTCCCTCGTTCTCTTTAAAGGACCTCTCTCATCCTCGTGCAAGGACCCTCCTCGTGCGAGGACACCCCTCGTCCTCGTGCAAAGACACCCTTGTTCTTGTGCAAGGACTTTCCCCATCCTCGTGCAAGGCTCCCATCGTCCTCAAGCAAGGCCCCATCATCCTCGTTGAAGGACCCCGTCGTGCAAGGCCTCCCTCGTCCTCGTGCAAGGACCCCCTCGTTCTTGTGCAAGGACCTTCCCCATCCTCGTGCAAGGCTCCCATTGTCCTCGTACAAGGCCCTATCGTCCTCGTGCAAGGACCCCATCGTCCTCGTGCAAGGACCACGTCGTGCAAGCCCCCTCGTTTTCGTGCAAGGACCCCCTCGTTCTTGTGCAAGGACCTCCCTCATCCTCGTGCGAGGACCCTCCTCGCGCGAGAACACCCCTCGTCCTCGTGGAAGGACACCCTCGTTCTCGTGCAAGGACCATCCCCATCCTCGTGCAAGGTCCCCATCATACTCGAGCAAGGCCCCAACGTCCTCGTACAAGGACCCCGTCGTGCAAGACCCCCTCGTCCTCGTGCAAGGACCCCCTGGCTCTTGTGCAAGGAACTTTTCCATTCTCGTGCAAGGCTCCCATCGTCCTCGTACAAGGCCCCAAAGTCCTCGTGCAAGGACCCCATCGTGCAAGGCCCCCCTCGTCCTCGTGCAAGGACCCCCCTCGTTCTTGTGCAAGGACCTTTCCCATCCTCGTGCAAGTCTCCCATCGTCCTAATACAAGGTCCTATCGTCCTCGTGCAAGGACCCCAACGTCATCGTGCAAGGACCCCGTCGTGCGAGCCCACCTCGTCCTCGTGCAAGGACCCCCCTTGTCCTCGTGCAAGGACCTCTTCGTTGTCGTGCAAGGATCCCCCTCGTGCAAGAACCCCCTTCGGCCTCATGGAAGGACCCTCCTCGTGCAATGACACCTCTCGTCCTCGTGCAAGGACACCCTCGTGCAAGAACCCCTCGTGCAAGTTCACCTCGTTCTCATGCAAGGACCTCCCTTGTCCTCGTGCAAGGACCCTACTTGTCTTCGTGCAAAGACCCCCCTCGTGCAAGACCCCCTTGTTTTAATGCAAGTACCCCCCTCGTCCTCGTGCAAGGGACTTCCTCGTGCAAGGACCCCACTTGTCCTCGTGCAAGGACCCCTCTTGTCCTTGTGCAAGGAGCCCCCTCGTGCAAGGACACCCTCGTGCAAGGCTCCCTCGATCTCCTTAAAGGACCTCCCTCTTCCTCGTGCAAGGATCCCCTCGTCCTCGTGCAAAGACCCTCCTCGTGCGAGGACACCCCTCGTCCTTGTGCAAGGACACCCTCGTTCTTGTGCAAGGACCTTCCCTATCCTCGTGCAAGGCTCCCATTGTCCTCGTACAAGGCCCTATCGTCCTCGTGCAAGGACCCCATCGTCCTCGTGCAAGGACCCCGTCGTGCAAGCCCCCTCGTCCTCGTCCAAGGACGCCCTCGTTCTTGTGCAAGGACCTTCCCCATCCTCGTGCAAGGCTCCCATCGTCCTCGAGCAAGGCCCCATCATCCTCGTGCAAGGACACCGTCGTGCAAGGTCCCCCTATTCCTAGTGCAAGGAACCCCTCGTTCTTGTGCAAGGACCTCCCTCATCCTCGTGCGAGGACACTGCTCTTGCGAGGACACCCCTCGTGCAAGGACCTCCCTCATCCTCGTGCGAGGACACTCCTCTTGCGAGGACACCCCTCGTGCAAGGACCCCCTCGTGCAAGGTCCCCTCGTTCTCATGCAAGGACCTCCCTTGTCCTCGTGCAAGGACCCCCCTCGTTCTTGTGCAAGGACCTTCCCCATCCTCGTGCAAGTCTCCCATCGTCCTCGTACAAGGCCCTATCGTCCTCGTGCAAGGACCCCATCGTCCTCGTGCAAGGACCCCGTCGTGCGAGCCCCCCTCGTCTTCGTGCAAGGACCCCCCTTGTCCTCGTGCAAGGACCTCCTCGTCCTCGTGCAAGGATGCCCCTCGAGCAAGAACCCCCTTCGGCCTCATGGAAGGACCCTCCTCGTGCAATGACACCTCTCGTCCTCGTGCAAGGACAGCCTCGTGCAATAACCCCTCATTATAGTGCAAGGACCTCCTCGTGGAAGGGACTTACTCGTGCAAGGACCCCACTTGTCCTCGTGCAAGGACCCCCCTCGTCCAAGGACAGCCTCGTGCAAGGCTCCCTCGTTCTCGTTAAAGGACCTCCCTCATCATCGTGCAAGGATCCCCTCGTCCTCGTGCAAGGACCCTCCTCGTGCGAGGACACCCCTCGTGCAAGGACCCCCTCGTCCTCGTGCAAGGCCCCCGTCGTGCAAGACCCTCCAGTTCTCATGCAAGGACCCCCCATGTCCTCGTGCAAGGACTACCCCTCGTGCAAGGTCCCCCTCTTCCTAGTGCAAGGACCCCCACTTCCTCGTGCAAGATCCCCCTCGTTCTTGTGCAAGGACCTCCCTCATCCTCGTGCGAGGACCCTCCTCGTGTGAGGACACCCCTCGTGCAAGGAACCTCATTTGTCCTCGTGCAAGGACCTCCTCGTTGTCGTGCAAGGATCCCCCTCGTGCAAGAACCCCCTTCGGCCTCATGGAAGGACCCTCCTCGTGCAATGACACACCTCGTCCTCGTGCAAGGACACCCTCGTGCGAGAACCCCTCATTCTCGTGCAAGGACCTCCTCGTCCTCGTGCAATGACACACCTCGTCCTCGTGCAAAGACCCCCCTCGTGCAAGACCCCCTTGTTTTAATGCAAGGACCCCCCTCGTTCTCGTGCAAGGGACTTCCTCGTGCAAGGACCGCACTTGTCCTCGTGCAAGGACCCCCTCGTCCTTGTGCAAGGGCCCCCCTCGTTCAAGGACACCCTCTCCCTAGTGCAAGGACCCCCTCTTCCTCGTGAAAGGACCCCCCTTGCCCTCGTGCAAGTGCCCCCTCGTCCTCGTGCAAGCCCCCCCATGTCCTCGTGCAAGCCCCCCCTAATCATCGTGAAAGGTCCCCCTAATCCCCGTGCAAGGACCCCCACTTCCTCGTGCAAGGCTTCCCTTGCCCTCGTTCAACGCCACACTAGTGCAAGAACACCCCTCGTTCTCGTACAAGGACCCCCTCATCATTGTTCAAAGAGCCTCCTCGTGCAAGGACCCCATCGTGCAAGGCCCCCTCGTTCTCATGCAAGGACCCCCGTAGTCCTCGTGCAAGGACCCTACTTGTCCTCGTGCAAAGACCCCCCTCGTGCAAGACCCCCTTGTTTTAATGCAAGGACCCCCGTCGTCCTCGTGCAAGGGACTTCCTCATGCAAGGACCCCACTTGTCCTCGTGCAAGGACCCCACTTGTCCTCGTGCAAGGCCCCCCTCGTCCAAGGACACCGTCGTGCAATGTTACCTCGTTCTCGTTAAAGGACCTCTCTCATCCTCGTGGAAGGATCCCCTCGTCCTCGTGCAAGGACCCTCCTCGGGCGAGGACACCCCTCGTCCTCGTGCAAGGACACCCTCGTCCTCGTGCAAGGACTTTCCCCATTCTCGTGCAAGGCTCCCATCGTCCTCGAGCAAGGCCCCATCGTCCTCGTTGAAGGACCCCGTCGTGCAAGGCCTCCCTTGTCCTCGTGCAAGGACCCCCCTCGTTCTTGTGCAAGGACCTTCCCCATCCTCGTGCAAGTCTCCCATCGTCCTCGTACAAGGCCCTATCGTCCTCGTGCAAGGACCCCATCGTCCTCGTGCAAGGACCTCGTCGTGCAAGCCCCTTGTCCTCGTGCAAGGACCACCTCGTTCTTGTGCAAGGACCTTCCCCATCCTCGTGCAAAGCTCCCATCGTCCTCGAGCAAGGCCTCATCGTCGTCGTGCAAGGACCCTGCCGTGCAAGGCCACCTCGTCCTCGTGCAAGGAACCCCTCGTCCTTGTGCAAGGCCCCCCCCTCGTGCAAGAACACCCTCTCCCTAGTGCAAGGACCCCCTCTTCCTCGTGAAAGGACACCCCTTGCCCTCGTGCAAGAGCCCCCTCGTCCTCGTGCAAGCCCCCCCCATGTCCTCGTGCAAGCCCCCCCTAATCATCGTGCAAGGTCCCCCTAATCCTCGTGCAAGGACCCCCTCTTCCTCGTGCAAGGCCCCCCTTGCCCTTGTTCAAGGCCCCCCCTAGTCCAAGAACACCCCTCCTTCTCGTACAAGGACCCCCACATCCTTGTTCAAAGAGCCTCCTCGTGCAAGGACCCCGTCGTGCAAGGCCCCCTCGTTCTCATGCAAGGACCCCCGTAGTCCTCGTGCAAGGACCCTACTTGTCATCGTGCAAAGACCCCCCTCGTGCAAGACCCCCTTGTTTTAATGTAAGGACCCCCCTCGTACTCGTGCAAGGGACTTCCTCGTGCAAGGACCCCACTTGTCCTCGTGCAAGGACCCCACTTGTCCTCGTGCAAGGACCCCCTCGTGCAAGGACACCGGCGTGCAAGGTTCCCTCGTTCTCGTTAAAGGACCTCTCTAATCCTCGTGCAAGGACCCTCCTCGTGCGAGGACACCCCTCGTCCTCGTGCAAAGACACCCTTGTTCTTGTGCAAGGACTTTCCCCATCCTCGTGCAAGGCTCCCATCGTCCTCAAGCAAGGCCCCATCGTCCTCGTTGAAGGACCCCGTCGTGCAAGGCCTCCCTCGTCCTCGTGCAAGGACCCCCTCGTTCTTGTGCAAGGACCTTCCCCATCCTCGTGCAAGGCTCCCATTGTCCTCGTACAAGGCCCTAACGTCCTCGTGCAAGGACCCCATCGTCCTCGTGCAAGGACCTCGTCGTGCAAGCCCCCTCATCCTCGTGCAAGGACCCCCTCGTTCTTGTGCAAGGACCTCCCTCATCCTCGTGCGAGGACCCTCCTCGCGCGAGGACACCCCTCGTCCTCGTGCAAGGACACCCTCGTTCTCGTGCAAGGACCATCCCCATCCTCGTGCAAGGTCCCCATCATACTCGAGCAAGGCCCCAACGTCCTCGTACAAGGACCCCGTCGTGCAAGACCGCCTCGTCCTCGTGCAAGGACCCCCTGGCTCTTGTGCAAGGAACTTCTCCATCCTCGTGCAAGGCTCCCATCGTCCTCGTACAAGGCCCCAAAGTCCTCGTGCAAGGACCCCGTCGTGCAAGGCCCCCCTCGTCCTCGTGCAAGGACCCCCCTCGTTCTTGTGCAAGGACCTTTCCCATCCTCGTGCAAGTCTCCCATCGTCCTCGTACAAGGTCCTATCGTCCTCGTGCAAGGACCCCAACGTCATCGTGCAAGGACCCCGTCGTGCGAGCCCACCTCGTCCTCGTGCAAGGACCCCCCTTGTCCTCGTGCAAGGACCTCTTCGTTGTCGTGCAAGGATCCCCCTCGTGCAAGAACCCCCTTCGGCCTCATGGAAGGACCCTCCTCGTGCAATGACACCTCTCGTCCTCGTGCAAGGACACCCTCGTGCAAGAACCCCTCGTGCAAGGTCACCTCGTTCTCATGCAAGGACCTCCCTTGTCCTCGTGCAAGGACCCTACTTGTCCTCGTGCAAAGACCCCCCTCGTGCAAGACCCCCTTGTTTTAATGCAAGGACCCCCCTCGTCCTCGTGCAAGGGACTTCCTCGTGCAAGGACCCCACTTGTCCTCGTGCAAGGACCCCTTTTGTCCTCGTGCAAGGAGCCCCCTCGTGCAAGGACACCCTCGTGCAAGGCTCCCTCGATCTCCTTAAAGGACCTCCCTCTTCCTCGTGCAAGGATCCCCTCGTCCTCGTGCAAAGACCCTCCTCGTGCGAGGACACCCCTCGTCCTTGTGCAAGAACACCCTCGTTCTTGTGCAAGGACCTTCCCTATCCTCGTGCAAGGCTCCCATTGTCCTCGTACAAGGCCCTATCGTCCTCGTGCAAGGACCCCATCGTCCTCGTGCAAGGACCCCGTCGTGCAAGCCCCCTCGTCCTCGTGCAAGGACGCCGTCGTTCTTGTGCAAGGACCTTCCCCATCCTCGTGCAAGGCTCCCATCGTCCTCGAGCAAGGCCCCATCATCCTCGTGTAAGGACACCGTCGTGCAAGGTCCCCCTATTCCTAGTGCAAGGAACCCCTCGTTCTTGTGCAAGGACCTCCCTCATCCTCGTGCGAGGACACTCCTCTTGCGAGGACACCCCTCGTGCAAGGACCTCCCTCATCCTCGTGCGAGGACACTCCTCTTGCGAGGACACCCCTCGTGCAAGGACCCCCTCGTGCAAGGTCCCCTCGTTCTCATGCAAGGACCTCCCTTGTCCTCGTGCAAGGACCCCCCTCGTTCTTGTGCAAGGACCTTCCCCATCCTCGTGCAAGTCTCCCATCGTCCTCGTACAAGGCCCTATCATCCTCGTGCAAGGACCCCATCGTCCTCGTGCAAGGACCCCGTCGTGCGAGCCCCCCTCGTCCTCGTGCAAGGACCCCCCTTGTCCTCGTGCAAGGACCTCCTCGTCCTCGTGCAAGGATGCCCCTCGAGCAAGAACCCCCTTCGGCCTCATGGAAGGAACCTCCTCGTGCAATGACACCTGTCGTCCTCGTGCAAGGACAGCCTCGTGCAATAACCCCTCATTATAGTGCAAGGACCTCCTCGTGGAAGGGACTTACTCGTGCAAGGACCCCACTTGTCCTCGTGCAAGGACCCCCCTCGTCCAAGGACACCCTCGTGCAAGGCTCCCTCGTTCTCGTTAAAGGACCTCCCTCATCATCGTGCAAGGATCCCCTCGTCCTCGTGCAAGGACCCTCCTCGTGCGAGGACACCCCTCTTGCAAGGACCCCCTCGTCCTCGTGCAAGGCCCCCGTCGTGCAAGACCCTCCAGTTCTCATGCAAGGACCCCCCATGTCCTCGTGCAAGGACTACCCCTCGTGCAAGGTCCCCCTCTTCCTAGTGCAAGTACCCCCACTTCCTCGTGCAAGGACCCCCTCGTTCTTGTGCAAGGACCTCCCTCATCCTCGTGCGAGGACCCTCCTCGTGTGAGGACTCCCCTCGTGCAAGGAACCTCATTTGTCCTCGTGCAAGGACCTCCTCGTTGTCGTGCAAGGATCCCCCTCGTGCAAGAACCCCCTTCGGCCTCATGGAAGGACCCTCCTCGTGCAATGACACACCTCGTCCTCGTGCAAGGACACCCTCGTGCGAGAACCCCTCATTCTCGTGCAAGGACCTCCTCGTCCTTGTGCAAGGACCCTAAATGTCCTCGTGCAAAGACCCCCCTCGTGCAAGACCCCCTTGTTTTAATGCAAGGACCCCCCTCGTTCTCGTGCAAGGGACTTCCTCGTGCAAGGACCGCACTTGTCCTCGTGCAAGGACCCCCTCGTCCTTGTGCAAGGGCCCCCCTCGTGCAAGGACACCCTCTCCCTAGTGCAAGTACCCCCTCTTCCTCGTGAAAGGACCCCCCTTGCCCTCGTGCAAGTGCCCCCTCGTCCTCGTGCAAGCCCCCCCATGTCCTCGTGCAAGCCCCCCCTAATCATCGTGCAAGGTCCCCCTAATCCCCGTGCAAGGACCCCCTCTTCCTCGTGCAAGGCCCCCCTTGCCCTCGTTCAACGCCACCCTAGTGCAAGAACACCCCTCGTTCTCGTACAAGGACCCCCTCATAATTGTTCAAAGAGCCTCCTCGTGCAAGGACCCCATCGTGCAAGGCCCCCTCGTTCTCATGCAAGGACCCCCGTAGTCCTCGTGCAAGGACCCTACTTGTCCTCGTGCAAAGACCCCCTCGTGCAAGACCCCCTTGTTTTAATGCAAGGACCCCCGTCGTCCTCGTGCAAGGGACTTCCTCATGCAAGGACCCCACTTGTCCTCGTGCAAGGACCCCACTTGTCCTCGTGCAAGGCCCCCCTCGTCCAAGGACACCGTCGTGCAAGGTTACCTCGTTCTCGTTAAAGGACCTCTCTCATCCTCGTGGAAGGATCCCCTCGTCCTCGTGCAAGGACCCTCCTCGTGCGAGGACACCCCTCGTCCTCGTGCAAGGACACCCTCGTCCTCGTGCAAGGACTTTCCCCATCCTCGTGCAAGGCTCCCATCGTCCACGAGCAAGGCCCCATCGTCCTCGTTGAAGGACCCCGTCGTGCAAGGCCTCCCTTGTCCTCGTGCAAGGACCCCCCTCGTTCTTGTGCAAGGACCTTCCCCATCCTCGTGCAAGTCTCCCATCGTCCTCGTACAAGGCCTTATCGTCCTCGTGCAAGGACCCCATCGTCCTCGTGCAAGGACCTCGTCGTGCAAGCCCCTCGTCCTCGTGCAAGGACCACCTCGTTCTTGTGCAAGGACCTCCCTAATCCTCGTGCGAGGACCCTCCTCGCGCGAGGACACCCCTCGTCCTCGTGCAAGGACACCCTCGTTCTTGATGCAAGGACCTTCCCCATCCTCGTGCAAGGTCCCCATCATACTCGAGCAAGGCCCCAACGTCCTCGTGCAAGCCCCCCCCATGTCCTCGTGCAAGCCCCCGCTAATCATCGTGCAAGGTCCCCCTAATCCCCGTGCAAGGACCCCCTCTTCCTCGTGCAAGGCCCCCCTTGCCCTCTTTCAACGCCACCCTAGTGCAAAAACACCCCTCGTTCTCGTACAAGGACCCCCTCATCATTGTTCAAAGAGCCTCCTCGTGCAAGGACCCCATCGTGCAAGGCCCCCTCGTTCTCATGCAAGGACCCCCGTAGTCCTCGTGCAAGGACCCTACTTGTCCTCGTGCAAAGACCCCCCTCGTGCAAGACCCCCTTGTTTTAATGCAAGGACCCCCGTCGTCCTCGTGCAAGGGACTTCCTCGTGCAAGGACCCCACTTGTCCTCGTGCAAGGACCCCACTTGTCCTCGTGCAAGGCCCCCCTCGTCCAAGGACACCGTCGTGCAAGGTTACCTCGTTCTCGTTAAAGGACCTCTCTCATCCTCGTGGAAGGATCCCCTCGTCCTCGTGCAAGGACCCTCCTCGTGCGAGGACACCCCTCGTCCTCGTGCAAGGACACCCTCGTCCTCGTGCAAGGACTTTCCCCATCCTCGTGCAAGGCTCCCATCGTCCTCGAGCAAGGCCCCATCGTCCTCGTTGAAGGACCCCGTCGTGCAAGGCCTCCCTTGTCCTCGTGCAAGGACCCCCCTCGTTCTTGTGCAAGGACCTTCCCCATCCTCGTGCAAGTCTCCCATCGTCCTCGTACAAGGCCCTATCGTCCTCGTTCAAGGACCCCATCGTCCTCGTGCAAGGACCTCGTCGTGCAAGCCCCTCGTCCTCGTGCAAGGACCACCTCGTTCTTGTGCAAGGACCTCCCTCATCCTCGTGCGAGGACCCTCCTCTCGCGAGGACACCCCTCGTCCTCGTGCAAGGACACCCTCGTTCTTGTGCAAGGACCTTCCCCATCCTCGTGCAAGAAAAATCAGGTGAGGGACCAAAAAATGAGCGGAGGAACCCAGAAATGGGCGGAGGAACCCAAAAATGGCCTGAGGAACCCAAAAATAGGCCGAGGGACCAAAAAATGGGCGGAGGAACCCAAAAATGGGCCGAGGAAACCAAAAATGGGTCGAGGAACCCGAAAATGGGCCAAGGAACTCAAAAATGGGCCGAGGGATCAAAAAATGGGCGGAGGAACCCAAAAATGGCCTGAGGAACCCAAAAATGGTCCGAGGGATCAAAAAATGGGCAGAGGAACCCAAAAATGGCCTGAGGAACCCAAAAATGGGCGGAGGAACCCAAAAATGGGCGGAGGAACCCAAAAATGGCCTGAGGAACCCAAAAATAGGCCGAGGGAGCCAAAAATGGGCCGAGGAATCAAAAAATCAGCTGAGGGACCAAAAAATGGACTGAGGAACGCAAAAATGAACCAAGGAACCCAAAAATGGGCCGAGGAAACCAAAAATGGCCTGAGGAACTCAAAAATGGGCCGAGGGACCCAAAAATGGGCCAAGGAACTCAAAAATGGGCCGAGGGATCAAAAAATGGGCGGAGGAACCCAAAAATGGCCTGAGGCCCAAAAATGGTCCGAGGGATCAAAAAATGGGCAGAGGAACCCAAAAATGGCCTGAGGAACCCAAAAATGGGCGGAGGAACCCAAAAATGGGCGGAGGAACCCAAAAATGGGCGGAGGAACCCAAAAAATGTGCCGAGGGTCCCAAAAATGGGCCAAGGGACCCAAAAATGTGCCGAGGGAACAAAAAATGAGCGGAGGAACCCAAAAATTGGCGGAGGAACCCCAAATGGGCCGAGGCACCAAAAAATGGGCGGAGGAAGCCAAAAATGGGCCGAGGAAACCAAAAATGGGCCGAGGAACCGAAAAATGGCCTAAGGAACTCAAAAATGGGCCGAGGAACCCAAAAATGGGCGGAGGAACCCAAAAATGGGCCGAGGAATCAAAAAATCAGCTGAGGGACCAAAAAATGGACTGAGGAACGCAAAAATGAACCAAGGAACCCAAAAATGGGCCGAGGAAACCAAAAATGGCCTGAGGAACTCAAAAATGGGCAGAGGGACCAAAAAATGGGCGGAGGAACCCAAAAATGGGCGGAGGAACCCAAAAATGGGCCAAGGGACCAAAAAATGGGCCGAGGGACCCAAAAATGGGCCGAGGAATGAAAAAATCAGCTGAGGGACCAAAAAATGGGCGGAGGAAACCAAAAATGGGCGGAGAAACCAAAAATGGGCCGAGGAACCCAAAAATGGGCGGAGGAACCCAAAAATGGCCTGAGGAACCCAAAAATGGGCGGAGGAACACAAAAAATGGGCCGAGGAACCCAAAAATGGCCTGAGGAACCCAAAAATGGGCGGAGGGACCCAAAAATGGGCCGAGGAATCAAAAAATCAGGTGAGGGACCAAAAAATGGGCGGAGGAACCCAAAAATGGGCGGAGGAACCCAAAAATGGCCTGAGGAACCCAAAAATGGGCCAAGGGACCCAAAAATGGGCCGAGGAACCCAAAAATGGGCCGAGGGACCAAAAAATGAGCGGAGGAACCCAAAAATGGGCGGAGGAACCCAAAAATGGGCCGAGGAATCAAAAAATGGCCGAGGGACCAAAAAATGGGCGGAGGAACCCAAAAATGGGCCAAGGAAACCAAAAATGGGCCGAAGAACCCAAAAATGAGCGGAGGAACCCAAAAATTGGCGGAGGAACCCAAAAATGGCCTGACAAACCCAAAGATGGGCCGAGAGACCAAAAAATGGGCCGAGGGACCCAAAAATGGCCGAGGAATCAAAAAGTCAGCTGAGGGACCAAAAAATGAGCGGAGGAACCCAAAAATGGCGGAGGAACCCAAAAATGGCCTGAGGAACCCAAAAATGGGCGAGGTACCAAAAAATGGGCGGAGGAACCCAAAAATGGGGCGAAGAACCCAAAAATGGGCCGAGGAAACCAAAAATGGGCCGAGGAACCCAAAAATGGGCCAAGGGACCAAAAAATGGGCCGAGGAACCCAAAAATGGCCTGAGGAACTCAAAAATGGGCCGAGGGACCAAAAAATGGGCGAAGGAACTCAAAAATGGGCAGAGGAACCCAAAAATGGCCTGAGAAACCCAAAAATGGGCGGAGGAACCCAAAAATGGGTGAAGGAACCCAAAAATGGCCTGAGGAACCCAAAAATGGGCCGAGGGACCCAAAAATGGGCCGAGGAATGAAAAAATCAGCTGAGGGAACAAAAAATGGGTGGAGGAACCCAAAAATGGGCCGAGGAAACCAAAAATGGGCCGAGGAACACAAAAATGGGCCGAGGGACCCAAAAATGGGCCGAGGAACCCAAAAATGGGCCGAGGGACCAAAAAATGAGCGGAGGATCCCAAAAATGTGCCGAGGAAACCAAAAATGGGCCGAGGAACCCAAAAATGAGCGGAGGAACACAAAAATGGGCGGAGGGACCCAAAAATGGGCCGAGGAATCAAAAAATCAGGTGAGGGACCAAAAAATGGGCGGAGGAACCCAAAAATGGGCGGAGGAACCCAAAAACGGCCTGAGGAACCCAAAAATGGGCCAAGGGACCCAAAAATGGGCCGAGGAACCCAAAAATGGGCCGAGGGACCAAAAAATGAGCGGAGGAACCCAAAAATGGGCGGAGGAACCCAAAAATGGCCTGAGGAACCCAAAAATGGGCGGAGGGACCAAAAAATGGGCGGAGGAACCCAAAAATCAGCCAAGGAAACCAAAAATGGGCCGAGGAACCCAAAAATGAGCGGAGGAACCCAAAAATTGGCGGAGGAACCCAAAAATGGCCTGAGGAACCAAAAGATGGGCCGAGAGACCATAAAATGAACCGAGGGACCCAAAAATGGGCCGAGGAATCAAAAAATCAGCTGAGGGACCAAAAAATGGGCGGAGGAACCCAAAAATGGGCGGGGGAACCCAAAAATGGCCTGAGGAA
Organism: Dromococcyx pavoninus; assembly: GCA_033558185.1. Taxonomy (NCBI): domain Eukaryota; kingdom Metazoa; phylum Chordata; class Aves; order Cuculiformes; family Neomorphidae; genus Dromococcyx; species Dromococcyx pavoninus. The sequence goes on along the minus strand of JAUMJL010001320.1, from coordinate 6,522 downwards.
CCCAAAAATGGGCCGAGGGACACCAAAATGGCCGAGGAACCCAAAAATGGGCCGAGGGACCAAAAAATGAGCGGAAGAACCCAAAAATGGGCGGAGGAACCCAAAAATGGCCTGAGGAACCCAAAAATGGGCCGAGGGACCAAAAATGGGCGGAGGAACCCAAAAATGGGCGGAGGAACCCAAAAATGAGCGGAGGAACCCAAAAATGGGCAGAGGAACCCAAAAATGGGCGGAGGAACCCAAAAATGGGCGGAGGAACCCAAGAATGGGCGGAGGAACCCAAAAATGGGCGGAGGAACCCAAAAATGGCCTGAGGAACCCAAAAATGGGCCGAGGGACCAAAAAATGGGTGGAGGAAGCCAAAAATGGTCCGAGGAAACCAAAAATGGGCCGAGGAACCAAAAATGGCCTGAGGAAGTCAAAAATGGGCCGAGGAACCCAAAAATGGCCTGAGGAACTCAAAAATGAGCCGAGGGACCAAAAAATGGCGGAGGAACCGAAAAATGGGCTGAGGAACCCGAAAATGGGCTGAGGAACCCAAAAATGGGCGGAGGAACCCAAAAATGGGCGGAGGAATCAAAAAATCAGGTGAGGGACCAAAAAATGGGCGGAGGAACCCAAAAATGGGTGGAGGAACCCAAAAATGGGCGGAGGAACCCAAAAATGGCCTGAGGAACCCAAAAATGGGCCGAGGAAACCAAAAATGGGCCGAGGAACCCAAAAATGGGCCAAGGAATCAAAAAATGGTCCGAGGAACCCAAAAATGGCCTGAGGAACCCAAAAATGGGCGGAGGAAACCAAAAATGGGCCGAGGAATCAAAAAATCAGGTGAGGGACCAAAAAATGGGCGGAGGAACCCAAAAATGGGTGGAGGAACCCAAAAATGGGCCAAGGAACCAAAAAATGGGCCGAGGGACCCTAAAATGGGCCGAGGAATCGAAAAATCAGCTGAGGGACCAAAAAATGGGCGGAGGAACCAAAAAATGGGCGGAGGAAACCAAAAATGGCCTGAGGAACCCTAAAATGGGCCGAGGGACCAAAAATGGGTGGAGGAAGCCAAAAATGGTCCGAGGAAACCAAAAATGGGCCGAGGAACCCAAAAATGGCCTGAGGAAGTCAAAAATGGGCCGAGGAACCCAAAAAATGGCCTGAGGAACTCAAAAATGAGCCGAGGGACCAAAAAATGGGCGGAGGAACCCAAAAATGGGCTGAGGAACCCGAAAATGGGCTGAGGAACCCAAAAATGGGCGGAGGAACCCAAAAATGGGCGGAGGAATCAAAAAATCAGGTGAGGGACCAAAAAATGTGCGGAGGAACCCAAAAATGGGTGGAGGAACCCAAAAATGGGCGGAGGAACCCAAAAATGGCCTGAGGAACCCAAAAATGGGCCGAGGAAACCAAAAATGGGCCGAGGAACCCAAAAATTGGCGGAGGAACCCAAAAATGGCCTGAGGAACCAAAAGATGGGCCGAGAGACCATAAAATGAACCGAGGGACCCAAAAATGGGCCGAGGAATCAAAAAATCAGCTGAGGGACCAAAAAATGGGCGGAGGAACCCAAAAATGGGCGGAGGAACCCAAAAATGGCCTGAGGAACCCAAAAATGGGCCGAGGGACACCAAAATGGGCCGAGGAACCCAAAAATGGCCTGAGGAACTCAAAAATGGGCCGAGGGACCAAAAAATGGGCGAAGGAACTCAAAAATGGGCAGAGGAACCCAAAAATGGCCTGAGAAACCCAAAAATGGGCGGAGGAACCCAAAAATGGGTGAAGGAACCCAAAAATGGCCTGAGGAACCCAAAAATGGGCCGAGGGACCCAAAAATGGGCCGAGGAATGAAAAAATCAGCTGAGGGAACAAAAAATGGGTGGAGGAACCAAAAATGGGCCGAGGAAACCAAAAATGGGCCGAGGAACACAAAAATGGGCCGAGGGACCCAAAAATGGGCCGAGGAACCCAAAAATGGGCCGAGGGACCAAAAAATGAGCGGAGGATCCCAAAAATGTGCCGAGGAAACCAAAAATGGGCCGAGGAACCCAAAAATGAGCGGAGGAACACAAAAATGGGCGGAGGGACCCAAAAATGGGCCGAGGAATCAAAAAATCAGGTGAGGGACCAAAAAATGGGCGGAGGAACCCAAAAATGGGCGGAGGAACCCAAAAACGGCCTGAGGAACCCAAAAATGGGCCAAGGGACCCAAAAATGGGCGAGGAACCCAAAAATGGGCCGAGGGACCAAAAAATGAGCGGAGGAACCCAAAAATGGGCGGAGGAACCCAAAAATGGCCTGAGGAACCCAAAAATGGGCGGAGGACCAAAAAATGGGCGGAGGAACCCAAAAATCAGCCAAGGAAACCAAAAATGGGCCGAGGAACCCAAAAATGAGCGGAGGAACCCAAAAATTGGCGGAGGAACCCAAAAATGGCCTGAGGAACCAAAAGATGGGCCGAGAGACCATAAAATGAACCGAGGGACCCAAAAATGGGCCGAGGAATCAAAAAATCAGCTGAGGGACCAAAAATGGGCGGAGGAACCCAAAAATGGGCGGAGGAACCCAAAAATGGCCTGAGGAACCCAAAAATGGGCCGAGGGACACCAAAATGGGCCGAGGAACCCAAAAATGGGCCGAGGGACCAAAAAATGAGCGGAAGAACCCAAAAATGGGCGGAGGAACCCAAAAATGGCCTGAGGAACCCAAAAATGGGCCGAGGGACCAAAAAATGGGCGGAGGAACCCAAAAATGGGCGGAGGAACCCAAAAATGAGCGGAGGAACCAAAAATGGGCAGAGGAACCCAAAAATGGGCGGAGGAACCCAAAAATGGGCGGAGGAACCCAAAAATGGGCGGAGGAACCCAAAAATGGGCGGAGGAACCCAAAAATGGCCTGAGGAACCCAAAAATGGCCGAGGGACCAAAAAATGGGTGGAGGAAGCCAAAAATGGTCCGAGGAAACCAAAAATGGGCCGAGGAACCAAAAATGGCCTGAGGAAGTCAAAAATGGGCCGAGGAACCCAAAAATGGCCTGAGGAACTCAAAAATGAGCCGAGGGACCAAAAAATGGGCGGAGGAACCCAAAAATGGGCTGAGGAACCCGAAAATGGGCTGAGGAACCCAAAAATGGGCGGAGGAACCCAAAAATGGGCGGAGGAATCAAAAAATCAGGTGAGGGACCAAAAAATGGGCGGAGGAACCCAAAAATGGGTGGAGGAACCCAAAAATGGGCGGAGGAACCCAAAAATGGCCTGAGGAACCCAAAAATGGGCCGAGGAAACCAAAAATGGGCCGAGGAACCCAAAAATGGGCCAAGGAATCAAAAAATGGTCCGAGGAACCCAAAAATGGCCTGAGGAACCCAAAAATGGGCGGAGGAAACCAAAAATGGGCCGAGGAATCAAAAAATCAGGTGAGGGACCAAAAAATGGGCGGAGGAACCCAAAAATGGGTGGAGGACCCAAAAATGGGCCAAGGAACCAAAAATGGGCCGAGGGACCCTAAAATGGGCCGAGGAATCGAAAAATCAGCTGAGGGACCAAAAAATGGGCGGAGGAACCAAAAAATGGGCGGAGGAAACCAAAAATGGCCTGAGGACCCCTAAAATGGGCCGAGGGACCAAAAAATGGGTGGAGGAAGCCAAAAATGGTCCGAGGAAACCAAAAATGGGCCGAGGAACCCAAAAATGGCCTGAGGAAGTCAAAAATGGGCCGAGGAACCCAAAAATGGCCTGAGGAACTCAAAAATGAGCCGAGGGACCAAAAAATGGGCGGAGGAACCCAAAAATGGGCTGAGGAACCCGAAAATGGGCTGAGGAACCCAAAAATGGGCGGAGGAACCCAAAAATGGGCGGAGGAATCAAAAAATCAGGTGAGGGACCAAAAAATGGGCGAGGAACCCAAAAATGGGTGGAGGAACCCAAAAATGGGCGGAGGAACCCAAAAATGGCCTGAGGAACCCAAAAATGGGCCGAGGAAACCAAAAATGGGCCGAGGAACCCAAAAATTGGCGGAGGAACCCAAAAATGGCCTGAGGAACCAAAAGATGGGCCGAGAGACCATAAAATGAACCGAGGGACCCAAAAATGGGCCGAGGAATCAAAAAATCAGCTGAGGGACCAAAAAATGGGCGGAGGAACCCAAAAATGGGCGGAGGAACCCAAAAATGGCCTGAGGAACCCAAAAATGGGCCGAGGGACACCAAAATGGGCCGAGGAACCCAAAAATGGGCCGAGGGACCAAAAAATGAGCGGAAGAACCCAAAAATGGGCGGAGGAACCCAAAAATGGCCTGAGGAACCCAAAAATGGGCCGAGGGACCAAAAAATGGGCGGAGGAACCCAAAAATGGGCGGAGGAACCCAAAAATGAGCGGAGGAACCCAAAAATGGGCAGAGGAACCCAAAAATGGGCGGAGGAACCCAAAAATGGGCGGAGGAACCCAAAAATGGGCGGAGGAACCCAAAAATGGGCGGAGGAACCCAAAATGGCCTGAGGAACCCAAAAATGGGCCGAGGGACCAAAAAATGGGTGGAGGAAGCCAAAAATGGTCCGAGGAAACCAAAAATGGGCCGAGGAACCAAAAATGGCCTGAGGAAGTCAAAAATGGGCCGAGGAACCCAAAAATGGCCTGAGGAACTCAAAATGAGCCGAGGGACCAAAAAATGGGCGGAGGAACCCAAAAATGGGCTGAGGAACCCGAAAATGGGCTGAGGAACCCAAAAATGGGCGGAGGAACCCAAAAATGGGCGGAGGAATCAAAAAATCAGGTGAGGGACCAAAAAATGGGCGGAGGAACCCAAAAATGGGTGGAGGAACCCAAAAATGGGCGGAGGAACCCAAAAATGGCCTGAGGAACCCAAAAATGGGCCGAGGAAACCAAAAATGGGCCGAGGAACCCAAAAATGGGCCAAGGAATCAAAAAATGGTCCGAGGAACCCAAAAATGGCCTGAGGAACCCAAAAATGGGCGGAGGAAACCAAAAATGGGCCGAGGAATCAAAAAATCAGGTGAGGGACCAAAAATGGGCGGAGGAACCCAAAAATGGGTGGAGGAACCCAAAAATGGGCCAAGGAACCAAAAAATGGGCCGAGGGACCCTAAAATGGGCCGAGGAATCGAAAAATCAGCTGAGGGACCAAAAAATGGGCGAAGGAACCCAAAAATGGGCGGAGGAACCCAAAAATGGCCTGAGGAACCCAAAAATGGGCGAGGAACCCAAAAATGGCCTGAGGAACTCAAAAATGAGCCGAGGGACCAAAAAATGGGCGGAGGAACCCAAAAATGGGCTGAGGAACCCAAAAATGGCCTGAGGAACCCAAAAATGGGCGGAGGAACCCAAAAATGGCCTGAGGAACCCAAAAATTGGCCGAGGGACCCAGAAATGGGCCGAGGAATCAAAAATCAGCTGAGGGACCAAAAAATGGACTGAGAAAAGCAAAAATGAACCAAGGAATCCAAAAATGGGCCAAGAAATCCAAAAATGGCCTGAGGAACTCAAAAATGGGTTGAGGGACCAAAAAATGGGTGGAGGAACCCCAAAAACGGGCGGAGGAACCCAAAAATGGGCCAAGGAACCAAAAAATGGGCCGAGGGACCCAAAAATGGGCCGAGGAATCAAAAAATCAGCTGAGGGACCAAAAAATGGGCGGAGGAAACCAAAACTGGGCGGAGGAACCCAAAAATGGGCCGAGGGACCTAAAAATGGGCAGAGGGACCCAAAAATGGGCCGAGGAACCCAAAAATGGGCCGAGGGACCAAAAAATGAGCGGAGGAACCCAAAAATGGGCGGAGGAACCCAAAAATGGCCTGAGTAACCCAAAAATGGGCCGAGGGAACAAAAATGGGCGGTGGAACCCAAAAATGGGCCGAGGAAACCAAAAATGGGCCGAGGAACCCAAAAATGGGCCAAGGGATCAAAAAATGGGCCGAGGAACCCAAAAATGGCCTGAGTAACTCAAAAATGGGCCGAGGGAACAAAAAATGGGCAGAGGAACCCCAAAAATGGGCCGAGGAAACCAAAAATGGGCGGAGAAACCCAAAAATGGGCCAAGGAACCAAAAAATGGGCCGAGGGACCCTAAAATGGTCCGAGGAATCAAAAAATCAGCTGAGGGACCAAAAAATGGGCGGAGGAACCCAAAAATGGGCGGAGGAAACCAAAAATTGCCTGAGGAACCCAAAAATGGGCCGAGGGACCCAAAAATGGGCCGAGGAACCCAAAAATGGCCCAAGGGACCAAAAAATGAGCGGAGGAACCCAAAAATGGGAGGAGGAACCCAAAAATGGCCTGAGGAACCCAAAAATGGGCCGAGGACCCAAAAATGGGCCGAGGAATGAAAAAATCAGCTGAGGAACCCAAAAATGGCCTGAGGAACCCAAAAATGGGCCGAGGAACCCAAAAATGGGCCGAGGAATGAAAAAATCAGCTGAGGGACCAAAAAATGGGCCGAGGAACCCAAAAATGGCCTGAGGAACTCAAAAATGAGCCGAGGGACCAAAAAATGGGCGGAGGAACCCAAAAATGGGCTGAGGAACC